>NESQ01000319.1:0-111865 GCA_003070745.1 Tuber borchii | reverse complement strand
TCTCCTGCATATACTGGAGCTATAGCCAATTGACGCTGGGTCACCGAGAGCATTTGCAAAGTAATCATTAATCTGTGACTTCGAGGATTTACTCTCAATGAACCAAGATGCAAGTTTGAATCCCTTCACACTAGTGAATAGAGCACATTGGTCCTTACACAGTTTGATATTTTCTTGTTCATATCTGTTGACATCTCCAATTGCTTCTCCGGCGCGTTCATAATGGCTCTGTTCAGCGGTAGACGAAGATGTGTTATTGCGAAGTACGTCAGTATCAGAGCCATAGGTAAGGATATTAATTGCTTCACATTCATATCTGGCTGAATCACTAGAAGGATCTGATTTGTAGTCTGAATTGGGGCGCTCGTTGGTTCATTCAAGTTATCATGAATTATGTTGGTTCCGGGGTCGTCAATGCGATTCAGAGGTGGATTTCGTAGGGTAGAAGCAAGTATGATATCGAGATCTACATGCGCTTTTCGGAGATATGCCTCTTATGGGCCTGCACACATGTATCTTTAATGACAAAATGAATATTTGACCAGCATAGTAGATTTCAGCTCTGTTGATTTCAGGAGTCATGTGTATATTCAGAGGGTTAGCGTAACTTAAAGGTTGTAGCGATCGTAATCTTAATGCGTAAGGGTGAGAAGCTGGGCCCGGCGCCACGCACACTTTGAATAATCACAGTGGAATCAGTTTAGCGTTATTTGTAGGCCATCACATGGGTTCAGCTGTTTATCACTTGCGTTCGACTTGAAACAGATAATAACGAAACACTAATGCGCCTGAACTGTCAATTCTTGATTCATCTTGAAATCAACTCAAACAATTCATGATGGTTTCAACCTCTCTTGAAATCTGCGTGTTGTATATAGAATGTGGGTTGATCCTGGCGGAAGGGAGTTCATACCAAGAATAATCTACAACACCCACAATATCACCAATATCTACAGCATCTACCATCTTACAATATAAGACTCGTATCTTTCAGAAGACTATCTATATAGACCAAAATTCGATCGACATGGCGCAAAATATCAACAATGTACAGTATACATGGCGAATCCGGGAGGGGCCAGGCACCTCCGCCGGGCAGACCTATCAACTTCCGCCAAACTCTCTCGCAGGGCAAATTAGTATGAGTCGCTCGAATCCTGACAGTACATCAATTACATATAAATCGAATATGGTTCACTGCTATTCCAAAGGACCCGGTGTATACAGCATGGGGACCTAGTGAAAGATCTGATGATATCAAGGCACTATATGCTGGAAGTCAGGGTCAGTATTTATCCTGATGCTGACTTCGAGCTAATAGTCGCAGGTATGAGGAGATTGCACCCTGCAAGTGATGAACTCGCCACAGCATCGACTGCAAATAATCTGGCTCGTATGCAGGAGATCGATGAGGCAGTCGTTCAACTCGTTAAAGACTATGTGAGGAAGTTGTTTACCACAGTACAGACTCAGGGAGCTGGTGCCACCCAGGGTCAGCCAGGAGTCCCCTTTTGCGCAGGCGATTGTTCCGGCAAATTTACTATCAACAAACGTCTCAGCTCAGTGGGTTTTTATAACGGCTGTGCAGAATATAGCCCCAGTTCTCCAAATCGCTCCCCCAGGCAACGGTTCTCCTGATCCACCTGGGAACAACCAAGCGCCAGTACTACTCCCCATTATTACGTAGTCCTATTTCCCCACTGGCAAAACGCTCCTCTGGGCAACTCTCCTCCCACTCCACCTGCGAACAACAAAGCGTCAGGACCACCCCCGTACCTCACGTAGCCCTATTTCCCCACTGGCAAAACGCTCCCTTGGGCAATGCTCCTCCCGCTCTGCCTGTGAACAACTAAGCACAAGGACCACCCGTCATATCTCACGTAGCCCTATTTCACCACTGGCAAAACACTCCCCAGGCAACACTTCTCCTAATTTACCCGGAAACAACCAAGCACCAGGACCACCCCCCATCCCTCCCTGACCGGTTGCTGACCCAGCCCCTCCAGTTGATGACCCTGTATTACCAGTTGATGACCTTGCGTTACTAGTTGACAACTCTGGCATCACCAGTTAATGACTCTGCTTTGCCACCAATCGCACCGGCCCCCCCAGCATATTGCGCTATAGTCAACATTATGTCAACAGGTTAGTTCTTTTCTAAATTATCTGCAGTTTCATGCTTTCACTTACTAACGAAGAGAATACAGATTGGAGGGCTCTACTTGGGCGCCTAGATGCAGTGCGTATAGCTTATGTCCTGCCTTCGAGATGTGGCCTGGAGCTGTCAGCTGAACAAAGGGCAAAGGTAAACATTCCTGCAAACCAAGAGTAATCTATTGTCGTCCCCCCTACATCGCTAGTGTAGAGTTCGCCGAGCTAGATTCCTATAATATCCGTGGACTATCAGCAATGATATACAGAACAATTGCTCACCGCCGGATTCGCTACATTGTTGGCGCTACTGGCGAATGTCGTAGAAGGCTGTGCAGGTCTCCCAATCAGCCCTTAACCTTCATAGAGTATATCTTTATGGGGCGCGATGAAGACGTACACACCTGGCTTCTGTCTAATTCAGGTCTCGAAGACCCCCTCAACCTTTTGGAGTATTGCTACTGTGATCGGAATGATGAGAGACCAGACACGGTAGAGCAGAGGAGCCTCCAGTATCTTGATCCACAAGGCGTTCACCATTGGGCTAGTGACATCCTGGGGGCATGTATAGGCCTGCCGCATTTTGTAGAACTGGAACTAGATGCCTGACTTAATGGTGGGCAGGGTGATAAGCCTGAGGAAGAAGAAGTGCCCGGGGATGATGCGTCTAATATTTCGTACTCGGAATCTGTGCATAAATCGGAGGACATCACTGGAATATTGCTATCCCTGGTGGGGAAACACGCTGAATCACTGGGGATCCGTATCCCCTTTGTCGTCAAATCATCAAGTTTGCTGAATTGACAGCTGCCATTAGACTTGGTTCATCGCTCTACTCAAGTCGACAAAGAGCGTAAGCGTGAGGCGCATTTCAATACCGAAAATTGCGATGATGAACTGCCCAAGAGACTATGCTTGAGTTCTATCAATGAGTTTTTGAAAGTCAAGGAGGGACGGAAGCCCAACGCTCAGTTTGATGACGAAACTTTGGAGGAGCCTGAGCAGAAGAGATTGCGAGAGAATTCCGTCATGAGGGAAGGTTTGAAGTGCGATGCAAGACTTTCATCCAAGTGGGGATTGTTCGCCCGTTCAAACTAGATGAGCAGTTGGTCAGCGGTTTGTTCTGACATTTCGTAGTGATGTTTGTTTACTTTACTGTTTCGTGATAAGTTCCGCGATGAGTTCAGCATGTCGATTTATTACTAGATGCACTTAGGCATGTAATAGTAGTTAGGTTTCATAGTGTTGCCGAAAGGATGTTCACACTAGATAGCATATGAGCAGTGCAGATGTGACGTGCTGTGGGGGAGTGTCAAAAATGGTACGCCAAGACTTCAACATCTGAAGTGTAGCGACCAGATGCATTGTAGTTTTGCGGTGCTTGTTGCGACTTAAATCTCTATTGAAGATACAACGCCGATTGATATCTTACCCTGTAGGGGTACCCCCATATTGCACTCGCGATCCCCTTGACAGCCAAATTTCTATTCAACGTACAGTCACGCCACACCACACTTCCTTATAGTTGTCTACTGGCACGATGAGTATAAGAAGGCCATCCTGCCCCTGACTCTCCTCATACTTAGTTCCACTAAAACAGATTGTCAACATCCCAGTGACAAGGGTCACAATGACAGCTCTGGCAAAGACGATAAAAGCAATCCCGATAAAAGCTTGGGCGAGGACAGTTACAACGACGAGAAAATGTTGGGAGATACTCGGGCACCTGCTAGTAATTCCCGCTATACTAGTAATCACTGTCGTACTAAAGACATGATTGTTGTTGTAAGTTTTTGTGCCTAATGTGTTTTTGATTCAATATCTTAATACAAATTCTATGGGTAATCAAACACCTAGGACGACAATAAGGATGATTATGAACTCCCACGTGGGTGGGACTCAGAAAGCGACTCTCTTCCTATTCGTAATGCACCTAGATAACTTACCCACATCAGTAAAAGTTCACATTTGACCCCTATACCTCATGAGGGATAGGGGTATGGGAGGCCAAATTATAAAAGTCAAGTTGTTGTATCTCTCATCTATGTCCCATAACTCCGGAATAAATCCTGGGTTATGGGGCATCTTTTTTTCTGTCGGTAATTTCGTTATTATGCAATGTTTTCTGAATGCACTTCGTCCTCTTTGAGCTGTTGCACAGTCCATTTGCACTTGACTCTTCTACTTTAGTTTATCCAGCATTACCTCTGGCACTAGGAATTGTTCCATTATGGAATTCTGCCCCACGCCTCAATCATGCTTCCCAACAGCCCAAACATGCCATTGTATGGTCCATTCCAGCTTTGACCCTTTCCTCTGTATTTCATCAAGCATTACCTCTTATACCAGGAATTATTCTGTTAAGGATTTCTGCCTCACGACTCAATCACGCTTCCCAACAGCTCAAACACGCCATTGTCTGGTCTATTCCAGCTTTGACCTTTCCCCTATAATTTATCCGGCATTACCTCTCGCACCATGTATTTTTCCCTTGTTGATCCAAATATCCTGTTCTCAATTTCCTATTGACAAAGTCCTCGCGACTCCGAATGTCCGCAATGCACCGTTCCCTATAGTTCTTCTACTTTCCTAATTCTCGCATATTTCTCTCTTTCCTCCTTGCCATTGCCCTATAGCCTAATCCAGCCCCAATAATTTCTCCGTGTATACAATATCTAAGCGGACGCTATTCGTCACTTTCGCGACAAGGACCATCCATTATTTGATGATGCATGGCCTTGCGCTAGCTTATTCTTTCACTGTTCTTGCCTTCCTGCCTTCTTCATGGCTCTTTGGGACTTTCCCTCGGCCACAAGCGACTTTCCCCTGATGTTTTTTTTCAGAGTATGGGTTGAAGTCTAACTCTAAGTGACATATTCAAAATAATAATAATAATAATAATAATAATAAGCTGTTTTATTTGTTTATTTTATTTAAATCTACATTTATCCCAAATAGGACGTTACGCATTGCCATTCAACTCCTCTTTGTGAGCCTCTACAGCCTCCCCCGCTTCAGGATCTGAATGATCGTCCTCTATCTCGCTTTCCTCATTGCCTGGAATCTGCAAATTCAAATATCCTACGGCTTCTCTGTTCTCCAGTGGAGCACAAGACTCCTGATCCGGTATCAATCCACCTTCCCACAGCATTTTCTTAATAGGTTTTTTTGTATCTTCAATAAGTTTATCTCGCACCATCAGCAAAAAACAGCCTGCCTCTTGTGCCTCATGTCATTGAGTTTTACGTTTTGGTACATCGTGAGTCCTATGATCGCGATATTAAAAATCCCGTTAGTTTGACTAAAGAAGATAATATTAATTGTATTTGATGTAAAATATGAGCAATTTTTATTAAGAACTCAAGGACCTTTTACATACCGAAGTTGAGATATTTGAGTTCATAACATACAACTCTGTAATGTAAAATGTCTATGAGATATTGATAAAAATAACTCATATTTTGGTAAAATTAAGATTTGTATCTGATCATTAGGGGATACAATCAGAAGCATCATGACTAACCGGGGTCACTCGCGATTAGCCAAAACGTCAAACTCAACGACATGGCTCACCATGGAGGACAAAAGACAGATTTTTTTTTTACTGATGACTCCTGATGGCAGTCTTTGCCAGGTAGCACGCTGTCGATGATAGTGATCTAAATTTTCTAGTGAGCACGATAGGCTTTACAACGGCGGATTTGAATTTTTAAATGAGTCAATACTAACTTTATGCTGTTAGAGCGGAAAAATCTACAGGTTGAGCAAATAATCTAGAACTCCAAGCCTTCAGAGAATGATACATACATGCTGTGGTATAGTATATCAGGATGTCTTTAGTACAATTAAGAAATGATTTATTGGTTCTCGCTCGCATTCTCGAACTCCGGTACCAGTTATGAAATCGGAGTTTTGCTATATCTGGCGCAGAAAAGCACCAACATCAGCAAAAATATACATGCGTCAGGTGCGCTAGTGTTGCGCCCTGACGCAAGTGATCTTACTTTTACACCCTCAGCACCTGGTGCGCCCTGACGCCGGTTGCAAAGCTCTTTTTCGCCTGGGGTGCGTTGCCACACTAAATTACCCCCCAACCTTCTGGATGCACTTGACAACACTATCGTACATCTGGATAGACCACTCAACTACTCTACTTCCTAAGTACCCCCTAGTCAATACCCGCCTTCTGACTAGTATTCCAGTCTTCTCTCATACAAAAATAGGGTCTACTCTTGGCAAAGACAGATAGGTTAGTATGAGCGCTAAGTGAGAAAGCCACCATACTCTTAATCTTAAATTTGCACTAAGAACACTAACACCGGGCAAAGGTACTACTAGTATTCTATGTTCAGAACTTGATCATTCAGAGAGCGAAAATATCAGTTCACTCAAGTGTGAAAGCGAGTGATAGCTAGGATACTCTCTGCTAGTGATGTTGTGGTTTCTCGGCACTTAGCCTTTGACGCGACGCGGCTCTGCACTATCATTACCATACTTTCATCACCACACTTTCACTACAAGGGCATCTCCATACAACCATTTCCCATGGCGCTACGGAGTTCTCTGAAGGGGGAGTCCTTATGAGGGGTTTTTTTAGTGCTGAGTTTATAGCCAGATTCCGGGGACGTTAGGCATGCGATCATGAAGCTCTTTTACGACGGCATTCTATGCCATCCCCTCTGTCCACTGCCAAAAGGACATCCCCATACGAGCATTTTCCATAGTGCTACAGAGTCTTCTGAAAGGGCAGTCCATATGCCAGGTTGTTTTGGATGTTTGGAAAGCGCTGACCTTAAAGCCAGATTCCAGAGGTGTTAGGCATGCGATCACGAAGCCCTTTTACGACGGCGTTCTACGCCATCCCATCTGTCCACCGCCAAAAGGACATCCCCATACGAGCATTTTCCATGGTGCTACAGAGTCTTCTGAAGGGGAAGTCCATATGCTGGGTTTTGTTGGATGTTTGGAAAGTGCTGACTTTAAATCCAGATTCCGGGGGCGTTAGGCATGCGATCATGAAGCCCTTTTACGACGACGTTCTACACCATCAAGGCTGTCGACCGCCAGAAGGGCGTCCCCATATGAGCCATTTCCATGGTGCTACAGAGTCTTCTGAAGGGGGAACATTATGTCAGGTTTTTTTAGTCCTGGGTGTTTAAAGAGTGCTGATTTTAAAGCCAGATTCCGGAAACGTTGAGCATGCAATCGCGAAGCCCTTTTACGATGGCGTTCTACGCCATCCCATCTGTCCACCGCCAAAAGGGCATCCCCATACGAGCATTTTCCATGGCACTACAGAGTCTTCTCAAGGGGGAGTCAATATGCCGGGTTTTTTTGGATGTTTGGAAAGCGCTGAGTCTAAAGCCAGATTCCGGGGGCGTTAGGCATGCAATCACGAAGCCCTTTTACGAAGGTGTTCTACGCCATCCCATCTGTTCACTGCCAAAGGACGTCTCCATACAAGCATTTTCCATGGCGCTACAGAGTGCTCTGAAGGGGGATCATTATGCCAGGTTTTTTTAGTCCTGGGTGTTTACAGAGTGCTGAATTTAAAGCAAGATTCTCAGAGCGTTAAGCATGCAATCATGAAGCCCTTTTAGGACGGCGTCCTACGGTATCCCATCTGTCCACCGCCAAAAGGACGTCACCATACAAGCATTTCCCATGGCACTACAGAGTTCTCTGAAGGGGGAGTCCTTATGCCCGGTTTTTTGAGCGCTGACTTTATAGCCGGATTCCAGGGGCGTTAGGCATGCCATTATAGAGCCCTTTTACGACGGCGTTCTATACCATCCCATCTGTCCAGCGCCAAAAGGACATCTCCATACGAGCATTTTCCATGGCGCTACAGAGTCTTCTGAAGGGGGAGTCCATATGCCGGGTTTTTTTGGATGTTTGGAAAGCGCTGACTTTAAAGCCAGATTCCGGGGGTGTTCGGCATGCGATCGTAGAGCCCTTTTATGACGGCGTTCTACACCATCCAGGCTATCCACCTTCAAAAGGGCGTCTCCATAGAAGGAGTTTCTATCGCGTTATCACCTTAAGGGGGGGGATCATAATGCCGGATCTTTCCACAGGTGGTGACGGGGCAGTTCTTATGTAAATAACTAGTAGTAGAATTAGAGATAAAATAGACTATTTAAAAGGGCTTTATGAACTTGATATATGCTGTGACCTAGGTCAGGAGTGGATAAGGGGACTCCCTTGACTCTTTTCTGAAGATGTGGTATTGCGCCAGGTGTATTCAGGAAAATGTAGTGTTGCACCAGGTGGGTTCAGAAAGTTGTGGTGTTGCGCCAGGTGCGCTCTGAGTTAAGCGAGTACATTATTGCGTCCTGATTCGCAGTTGACGTTATGTGCGCCAGGTGCGCCAGACGCAGAGGTCGCACAGGGCGCAGAGACTTATTTTTGCTGATGAAACACAGTACTATCTGGGTAAGCCTTATCTCGTCTCATCAGGGACGATTCAAGTTTACTAACTTGTTGTTTACTTGGGTGGCATGTAAACCGATCATTTTCGAGCAAATAGGCAACTCATGCCTTTATTTCGGCTGGTGGTTTTTGTGAGAAGTCATACAGGTCCTCGATTATGTTTTTGCTCTCTGAAACTAATAGCCGGTTCCCCTCCTAATTCGCGTTGCTCATAGTCGGTAAAAGCAAGTGTGACGGAAAAGCAAGTGTGACGCCCCACTTTCTTTTTTTTTTGTAGTCTACATAACAACGGTTCTGAACAACAACATTAATTGAATGCTACAAAGTTAGCATTTCTAGTAATTGAGTCACTTGATGTACATGAAGAACCAGAGTCTGACTGAATACCCATATCCTCAGAATCATCTTCAGGGTGACAAGTTTCTGTCCTCCTTTGGCCTTGCCCATTTCCAACTTCACTAAGAGCCAGCAATTGAGGATCAATAGCATTAGAGGGACAAACAGAAGCAGGTTCTAGAAGCAAAAGAGCTTGCAAGAGATCAGGAGATGGTTCCATTGACTCAAGATCTTCAATACTAGGATTCTTCTAAGGATCAGGAACTGGAATTTGCAGCTCAGCAGGAACAATTCCCCCACTAGTGAGAATATTCCTAATCTGCTGTTTTCTTTCCTTCTCTGCCTTGCGAGCAGTAATACCATGGCGATTAAGAGCAGTTTTAGCTTTATTCACTGGAACTTGAATATTCTTGTGAGCCTTCTTAATTGTGGCTGCCTTCTCGTTCTCCTTCTTTTCCTTCTTCCTTTGTCTTGCAGCATCAACAGTAATGATACCACCTTTTTGAACAACCCTATGGGACTTGCTCTTGCACTTTTTCTCCTACTGAACTCTGGTTTGAACATTTTGATAAGTTTCTCGTTGGAGTTCAGCTTGCGTAAGCAGTACTTGGGTCACTTTTGCCCACTGTGGGAAACGTTCCTTTGAAGATGGACTAAAGGTCTCTACACGCTCAACCCATTCACCAAGTCCTTTCTGGCAGTTAAAATAGGTGTTGGGAAGAATGTGAAGTTCCAACTCGCCATCCTCATCCACCGATATACCAGTCTCATCTCCACCATCTCCTTGGCTACTACCCAAAGTGTGAAGAGAATTTGCAACTATTGTGTCCTTTTTACTGTAATGACATATTTTCTTCAAGGCTTTCTTGAAGGACACAGGGAACATTCTGGACTCTTTAAAAGGGTTTTTAATAGTGAATGGTTGGAAGGTTTGCTCACGAATAGAGCTGAGATCGCGGAAGAACTTGAAGGAGGACATAGTATATTCAATATCCAATGAGTGGAGGGCATAGTAAATAGCCTTGTTATGGTAGTGCTTCCACGGACGGAAGATACCAATATCCAAGGGCTGTAAAACATGGGTGAGATGGGAGGGGAAGGTGATTGGAACAATGTGGTTCTCGTGGCATTTGATAATGAAATCATCTTGACGGTTGGTAATATGGCCATCAAGGAGAAGAGTATGCCAGTGCTTCTCTGGCCCTGCATCCACATGTTTGATAAAATGGTCTAGCCAGGCAAGAGCAATACTCTCGTTGGTATAGCCGGTTTGTGATACAGCAATTACCTCAGCTCCTGTCAAGTTGTCCTGAATCCAATTCTCCATGATCTTCTCCCCTGGGCAAATGACAACAGGTGGAGGTGGAGTGCTTCTATCAGCACAGATTGTCTCGATAATGGTAAGAGACTGGCGATTTTCAGGACTGGCTGTGTAGAGTTCCTTTACTTCTATGAGAACAATCACAATCTCCCTTGTTGGACATCCAATTCTCACACCAGACTCTTCCATGTTGTAGATGTACTTGGCCCGTTTGATACCGTATTCTGATAGTGTATTTTCATACTCGACAAAGAAGGCGTTCATATCTTCTTCAGAGTGGGTGGCAACTCGGACATGGGCGATGAGTTTGGTTTTAATCGAATGAAGCCCTGGGTGCTTCTTCAGCCAATTGCGAAACCAGACCAGAGTTGGTGGATTCTGTTTCTCCTGCTGACGTAGATGACATATGACGGCATAGATAATGGATGGGCTGGCTCCTAGACCCATCTCCAATTGCTCTGAGCAGAACCGAAAAACAGCTTCTTCCTGTGCTGTAATCAGAATCAAATTATTCCCACCATGGCGGTTGAAAGTCCCTCGAGAATTACGCTCCTGATGACGGGTACGATGTTGACGCATTCTGAGAGATGATGATTTGACATTGAAAATAATCGAGGCTGTCAAAGCTTTCTTGGTTAGCTCTTCCTCCAGCCATTGGATGGCACAATCTAATCGCTGCTTGGCTTCGAGCCTGTCAGTCGTCTCCAATTCTGCCATTTTGTTTCCTAAAACCTCTGTCATGTCAGCAACTAGAATTTCAATGGTCAAAATAGCAATGAAGGAGCGAGAATATACCTTGGTGGTGCTCAGAGAATGGAGGAAAGAATGGTTTGTGCTAACTGTGGCAGTAGGAGGAATGAGTGCGGACTCAGATTGTTCCCCTTGAGGTGTTTGGTTGGGTCTGTATTGGTAGGCTAGTATGAGACTCTGTTTCCGGAAGGGAAAAAAAACAAAAAAGTGGCGCGTCACACTTGCTTTTCCGTCACACTTGCTTTTACCGACTATGAGCAACGCGAAATAGGAGGGGAACCGGCTATTAGATGTGACATGGTGCTACATCAGCAAAAATAAGTCTCTGCGCCCTGTGCGCCCTGTGCGTCTGGCGGACCTGACACACATAACGTCAACCGCGAATCAGAACGCAACCTTGTACTCGCTTAACTCAGAGCGCACCTGGCGCAACACCACAACTTTCTGAACCCACCTGGCGCAACACTACATTTTCCTGAACACACCTGGCGCAATACCACATCTTCAGGAAAGAGTAACGGGTGCCCCCTTATCCACTCTTGACCTAGGTCACAGCATATATCAAGTTCATAAAGCCCTTTTAAATAGTCTATTTTATCTCTAATTCTACTACTAGTTATTTACATAAGAACTGCCCTGTCACCACTTGTGGAAAAAACTGGCATTATGATCCCCCCCCTTCAGAAGGTTATAGCGTGATGGAAGCTCCTTCTTTGGTGACGCCCTATTTCACGGTGGACAGCCTGGATGGTGTAGAATGCCGTCATAAAAGGGCTCCACGATCGCATGCCTAATGCCCCAGGAATCTGGTTATAAAGTCAGCGCTCAAAACACCCGCCATAAGGAATCCCCCTTCAGAGAACTCTGTAACGCCATGGGAAATGCTCGTATGGGGACGCCCTTTTGGCGGTCGATAGCCGGGATGGTGTAGAACGCCTTCGTAAAAGGGTTTCATGATCGCATGCCTAACGCCCCCGGAATCTGGCTATAGAGTCAGAGCTCAAAAATCCCGGCATAAGGAATCCCCCTTCAGAGAACTCTGTAGCGCCATGGGAAATGCTTGTATGGGGACGTCCTTTTGGCGGTAGACAGATAGGATGGCATAGAACGCCATCGTAAAAGGGCTTCGCGATCGCATGCTCAACGCCCCCGGAATCTGGCTTTAAATTCAGCGCTCTGTAAACACCCATGACTAAAAACACCTGGCATAATGATCCCCCTTCAGAAGACTCTGTAGCGCCATGGAAAATGCTCGTATGGGGATGCCCTTTTGGCGGTAGACAGATGGGATGGCATAGAACGCCGTCGTAAAAGGGCTGCACGATCGCATGCCTAACACCCCCGGAATCTAGCTTTAAAATCAGCACGTTCCAAACATCCAAAAAAACCTCGCATATGGACTGCCCCTTCAGAAGACTCTGTAGCGCCATGGAAAATACTCGTATGGGGATGTCCTATTGGCGGTAGACAGATGGGATGGCATAGAATGCTGTCGTAAAAGGGCTTCGCGATTGCATGCCTAACGCCCCAGGAATCTGGCTATAAAGTAAGCACTCAAAAAGTCAGGCATAAGGATTCCCCCTTTAGAGAACTCCGTAGCGCCATGGAAAATGCTCGTATGGGGACGCCCTTTTGGCGGTCGACAGCGCTGATGGTGTAGAACGTCAGTGTAAAAGGGCTTCGTGATCACAGGCCTAACGCCCCCAGAATCTGGCTTTGAAGTCAGTGCTCTGTAAACACCCAGGACTCAAAAAACACGGCATAATGATCCCCCTTCAGAGGACTCTGTAGCGCCAGGGAAAATGCTCGTATGGTGACGCCCTTTTGGCGGTCGACAGCCTGGATGGTGTAGAACGCCGTCATAAAAGGGCTCCAGGCTTGCATGCCTGACACCCCAGGAATCTGGCTATAAAGTCAGCGCTCAGAAAACCCGGCATAAGGACTCCCCCTTCAGAGAACTCTGTCGCGCCATGGGAAATGCTTGTATGGGGACGTCCTTTGGTGGTGGACAGATGGGATGGCATAGAACGCCGTCGTAAATGGGCTTCGCGATCGCATACTTAACCCCCTGGGAATCAGGCTTTAAAGTCAGCACTCTGTAAACACCCAAGACTAAAAACATCTGGCATAATGATCCCCCTTCAGAGGACTCTATAGTGCCATAGAAAATGCTCGTATGGAGACGTCCATTTGGCGGTGGACAGATGGGATGGCATAGAACGCCCTCGTAAAAGTGCTTCATGATCGCATGCCTAACGCCCCAGGAATCTGGCTATAAAGTCAGCGCTAAAAAAACTCAAAATAAGGACTCCCCCTTCAGAGAACTCTGTAGCGCCATGGAAAATAGTCGTATGGAGATGTCCTTTTGGCTGTAGGTAGATAGGATGCCCTAGGGCGCTGTCGGAAATGTCCTTTATGATACCATCCCTAAATAGCCAGGACTAAAAAAACCTGGCATAAGGACCTCACTCCAGAGGACTCTGTACTAGGGCTATGGAAAATGGTTGTTTTGTGAAGACTTTAGAGGGGTTGAGATTAGTGAGGGGGTGGTGAAAGTATGGTGATGAAAGTGTAGAGTCCCATCGGGTCAAAGGCTAAGTACTGAGAAACTACAACACCACTGGCAGAGAGTGTCCTATCTATCACTCGCTTTCACAGTGGAGTGAACTGGCATTTTCGCTCTCTGAATGATCAAGTTTGGAAAATAGAATACTAGTTGTACCTTTGCCCGGTATTAGTGTCTTTAGTGCAAATTTAACATTAAGAGTATGGTGGCTTTCTCACTTAGCGCTCATACTAACCTATCTGTCTTTGCCAAGAGTAGCGCCTATCTTTGTATGAGAGAAGGCTGGAATACAAGTCAGAAGGCGGGTATTGACTAGGGGGTACTCAGGAAGTAGAGTAGTTGAGTGGTATATCCAGATGTGGGATGGTATTGTGAAGTGCGTCCAGAAGTTTGGGGGGTTATTCAGTATGGCAACGCACCCCAGGCAAAAAAAGAGCCTTACAACCTGTATCAGGGCGCATCAGGTGCTGAGGGCTCAAGAGTAAGATCACTTGCGTCAGGGCGCAATACTAGTGCACTTGACGCATGGTATATTTTTGCTGATGTAGACTGCCTCGATTTCAACTAAATGTATCTAATGAGCCATGATGAGTCTCCAATAGGATGTTCTTCGTCAATTAAAGGACTTACAAAAGTCATTGCCCTCCTTTCCATTACCCTATTTCCCCAACCTAACTTACTAGCTACCTTTACCCAATAACCGTCCGGAGGCGTATCGTTTTCAGCAGGCTTTACAAAGGGATTAACAAACCACCTATGATACTAGACCATATTTGCAGCATTCTTAAAGATTATCCTCACCTCATCCTGCAATGTATTCCTTTTTGCCGATAGTGTGATTGGGGTACCGATATTAGACTCTGGAAAGTCTGGATCAGCTATACTATGTAGTGAATGGGACGGCATAATTTCTTCCTCTTCAGGCGTATCAGGAATATAGGGTGAGAATTGTGATGAATTGTCTCTGAGATGGCCGGAATGTAATTGTGCTGCCTGCTCTTGTGATGGAAGCCCCTGCAACGGGCCATTTAGAACCCCCTGTGAAGTGCCATTTGGAACCAGTGTTGGAGTGTCCTCCGGACTCATTCTTATAAGCATGTCAATTGAAAAAATTATTAGATTTATTTACATATCTTAACCAGCTCGTGACTCTCTGTGGAAGCGGCTGCGAGATTTGTTCAGCAGGACGTCGTTCATCCCATCGGTGACGTATAGGCGAAATGTCATCTTCGTCAAGATCTATAGGTTGCTCTTCCTCAAAATGAACTTGTCATTGTGTTTCTGGTGCTGGCGTTGAAATATCCACGAAGGCTACTGGAGGTCTCGACGATAATCCCTAGGCTCGGGGGGCTAGTCCTACTACTCTGGTCAAGAATGGGATATTTAAGTCTTGGGAGAGCTCACATTGGCCTCCAGGAGGCGTGACTAACCTCTGCTCGTATTTCCATTCATGATTGCACATTTATATGAAAGAATTAGAGGAGAAAAAGGAATTAGATGTGGAGATAAAAGCTCTGACAGGAATCGAACTCACGGCATCATATTGCAGACGAACAGTGTCGTATTGTGGACGAACAATCTTTATGTTATTGTTACTACACGGACTCCTAGCTATGACCCAAGGTCTGTGAGAATTATTGGCATGGGCTCGGACTATCCTACAGCCTTTTGGCCTCCAAATGTCTCAAAGGCTACCTGCACTGATAACTCTGAGCCGATTAGAGACTGTCTATTCGGGATTGCCGGGACAGCATTTCATAAGCTGGGCTTGGTTGAACATAACTTATCATTTCAAAAGATTGGATTATACATACTAGGATAGGATAAAGGAAAAAAGTAATGTTTAGCGTCCCAGAGAAGCTTTCTATTATACTCAACTAATTCTAAAAATAAAAAGACTACTAAAAACATTAAAATCTAAGACTACCGAGTAAAGTATAGGAAAGCCGGATGACAGCGCAAATACGATTAAGACAATGATTAATAGATAGAAGCAAAGCAGAAGCAAAGAAGCAATGCCTGTAAAACTAAGAAACAATTACCCAAAGGCTCAAAGAAGACGCAGCCCCGGCACAAAATGATTCCCAGAAAACCCAACAAATGGATAGAAATGAGAGCAAAACAAAGTAAGAAAACATCCATGAAACGAAAGAGAACCCACTCGAAAGACCTAAGAAATAACTACGCGGCACAAACAACCCTCAACCCCCAC
This sequence comes from Tuber borchii, assembly GCA_003070745.1. Classification (NCBI taxonomy): domain Eukaryota; kingdom Fungi; phylum Ascomycota; class Pezizomycetes; order Pezizales; family Tuberaceae; genus Tuber; species Tuber borchii. Next base: position 96,097 of record NESQ01000319.1, on the reverse strand, counting down.
CCAGTGCCGAAACCATGGATACAAATAAAAGTAAAACCTAAGAAAGCTAGTGAAACAAAAGAAAAAACCACCCAAAAGCCCAAAGAAGATGCTGCCCAGTGCACACAAACCCTAGGCATTGCCCCCATTGCCCCCATCACCCTTATCACCCCCATTACCCCCACCATTATCATCAGTGCCTTTCTGAATAGCGTTATGTACTGACACCTCACAATCGGGAGGTGGGATCTCCTGGTAAAGAGCCACTATTGGGACATCTTGTCCTGCATATCGGCTAATATACGCCGGCCCCTGCCTCACTCGAGCGCACGAAATCAGTTCCCGGGAGTGTTTCTGGAACCTAACAACCCTATGATTATTGCTCAGAATTCTCCTCTGCCAGCTGTTGTGGGATTTAGGAATGGCCCTTCTGCACCTTGCATGGCGCTTCACATCGTCCTCCACATCAGAGTCAGATTCTGGCTTGGTGTAGAACTCAGCAACATCGAATTGGCCGGGGAAGTGATAGTTTCGGCTATGTCCAACAAGAGGTGTATTGGGACGAACAGGGTCCCTACCATTAGGAGGAGGAACAGCTGCTCGGTGGAGGAAGCAGACGACAGTAAGGGAGGAGCACTGGGAGAAATGAAGCGAGGCATTGACCTGATCATCGTCAATCAACTCGATCTAGTCAGTGCTATCGGGAGAGACATTCAGGCCTTGAATGTTGCGGAGAATTCCAATGAACTGCCGAGGGTGCTCGCCGTCCTCTATATACCGACAGGCAGCTTCGCCGCGCTCCTATAAAGTGTAGTGCCTGAGACCCGCCAGTCAACTCATGTTTGGTATAGTGTTATTACCACGGTTCATCCATGGGAGCTGGCGAGCCTGCCCAGGCTTGGTATTTGGTGTCGAAATGAATATTATTCTTACCGGTTTCTTCTTGTGAACGGTTGGTTGAGGATGAGTAACGGCCCTTTTCATCTCTCGATCCGGATCCAGATGTACCGCCACCGGCCCCATCTACTCCCTCTTCCTCGGCATCGGAATTAAGTCTGGCATTCCTATAAGACTCAGCTGCCTTCTTCAGGACATCCATGATGAGGGCATCCAGATCAACTTGGAAGGCCAGATATTGGCTGTTCTGGAGGGAGTTGTATTTGCCTCGGAAGCCTCTGAGAGCAATGTGTGTGACCGTCTCAGTCCTATCTACATTCTACAAAGTATCATCGACCTTGGGTACAAGAGATGATATTCCTCTCATTGCACTTCTAGAGAATATATGTGCGAACGGCGTGGTATCTCCTCCCTTCCACGGCTCGTCCCTCACCAGTGAGGTTGAGGTCATTCCGGAAAATGTCAGTGGTGACATGACCACGACTACGAATCGGAGGCAGGCTAGTAACCAATTAGATTCTCTATAAAAAAGACGAAATGGGACATGCAGAAAACTAACCTGAATTAGGTGAGAATATTCTTGGCGTGCAGAAGAAGACATGAAATGCCAAAGAAATCTAGCACATAGCGATCAGTATTCATTTCATCTTAGGAAATGTGCAAATGAGACAAACAGAAGACTAACTATAGGGGGGGATAGCAAGGGAAAACGGGAAGCCACTAGTATATCTAGAGAATAGTGGTAAGCCCTCATTTTACATTAAGACTTTAGAAGAGCTCGTACGAGCCGGGTATAAGATCATTCAAGAACTTACGCAGTGCTTCATCGTGCCCCAGAAGGAAGTGAGAAAGATCAGGTCTCGGGATGGTCTCTCTAGGAGGCCGAGAAAGGACAGGAAAGAGATGAATTGTGGCACAAACGTACTTTTAGGAGTTACAAGCTATCGAAAAGGTTAGCTTCAATTAAGAGTAGGTTACTGGTATTCTATAGATATCAATCAGTATAGCCCACAAAAGGCCTGAGAACGGCTCATTTTGGACATTAGGAACCGCGGACAAGACTTACCAGTATAGTTGGTGTGAAATGTGAGTGAGACTGTATGATCACGGAAACCCGTTCTGGTTTATATATAACGTATCGTTGTGAAGGGAAAAGTTGCTTTTGGAGGACTAAGAAGGACGATGAGAAGCTGTAGATTGATAAGAAGGTAATGAAGGAGTGGAGAAGGAAAATCCCGGGGTAGCGAGGGGTTTATATAAGGAGGAGCGTACTATTCAAGCTATTTGTCATAGTATCAAGAGTTCTAACAACTCAGACCAGTTTGAAAGAGACTGTTAAATGTCCCAACTTGGACGTAGAACGTCCTTCTGTGCCTGTACAAAAAAGTACAGATGTACAGTTGCCGTGAGGCAAATATGTACAAGGTAAGCTTGTACACTTGAAAAGGTGGGTTGAACAAACATGAACAAGCTTTTCAAGAGTGCTTTAAGGTACAACAATATAATAGGCAGGCTTGTGACTACCCCTGCTTTCTTGATATGGGTTCAGATAAGGAATATTAGAGTATAGTAGATGAGTGCTTGCCATTAGGTTTGGCCCTCTCAAAGTCTGCAATACGCCAAATAAAGCACATCAGCGGTTTAGGGTATAATTCATGTTGCTTATTATTTTTTAAAGAGTAATCGTAGATATAAGTGGAAAGTAAGGTCTTCTCAAGATTTGTAGGAGTCTGTTGTAGCTCTGGGCCGTCGTTCATGTTCATGCCCGCAGGACCTCCAACGCCCTACCTGGAATTAGTCTAAAAGCTAATATAAAAAGGAAGTTTGAGCCACAGAATGTCATTCAAGTACGTGCACTAGTAAAATCCTTCTCAGGGGAAAGTGAGACCAACCTGAACAGTCGGCCTTTGAAATACAAACAGGCCAAACAACACACGTTGAAAGTTTTTCAAGTTCTCATATTTTTTCTATCCCTTGAAACATCTCGAATTTGCTAAACAGACTGTGTAATGACGAATTTTGTCCTATTTACACCATTTCGTGTAGAATAACATCTATCTATAGCACAGTTCTGGTCAAGAACTAGTTATTCAATTACCACACACGTTCAACCACAGTGAGATCACTCTCAAAAAGTAAGTTTGATTTTTGCATCTCTTTTGTCCTCTGTATCAAATCTAATTTCTTGTAGAATGGTACAAGAGTCTCAATAGCCATACTGAGGGAGAAAATACAAGTCAAGAACATGGTACCGGAAGCAGATGGAAACAGCGCATTTTGACATTGTACAGCCTATTTGCGATGAAGAACGGCATGCACGAATCCCCCACCCTGCCGACTCTGACCTAACCTCCAATCTACTCAGGGAAGATTTTAGTATAGCGGAAACGAATATTAACGCAAATGAGTTTGATCTCTACGTAAATGCTGCCAATTCAGACGTGGAAAGTCTTAATTATTTAAACACTGAGGAAAGTACACTATTGGTTGAACTACCGATACCGATGACGTACTCCACTGCGGGAAGGTCACTACGGGACGTTGTATAGCCCGAAAGATTTGAAGATGAGATGTGGTCACCATTCAGAAGCAAGAAGGACTTTGAGCTTGCTCTGTAGTTAATTCAAGAAAAGGTACCAAAGGATCACATCTATAGATATTTCAAGAAGGACTTGGAGTCTGAGGGCAGTAATATTAACTCTGCTTATCGGCTCCTTGATGCTATTGACCAGTTGGAATCAGGTATGGGAATGAAGAGCTGGAGAAAGGAGTTTTTATTGTTTACCGAAGCTGTAAGTAAATAGACCCTACAACATCCTATTCTAACTGAAAGTAGGAAATTTTGGACGAGGAAGGACCACACAAAGCTTCCGTAACACAAAAATTCTTTTTCCGCTATCCTATTGATTGTGCTAAATATTTACTTGGTCAAAGATGTTTTGCTCAAGATTTAGTTTACCCTCCGGTGAAGGAATAGAATAGCGAAGAACCAACTCAGGGAGTGTATTTGGAGATGCATACCGCTAATTGATGGTGGGAGACACAGGTAGATTCAAATATGACGTTCCACGGCGCTTCCATACCATTTACTCGGATACAAAATTAACAGTCAGTAAAGGATGAATTACGGGATGGAGCAACACTCGTACCAATCATAGGTTACTCAGACGTTTCTTGTTTGACCAATTTCTCAGGAGATAAGAAAGCCTGGCCAATCTATATGACAATTGGAAATATCCTATCGAGTGCACAGAATAAACCCTCGAAACATGCAACTGTTCTTTTGGCGTTTTTGCCCATCCCCCCAAAGATGCTGGGCGTAGCAGCAAGAGATGGACAGCAAAGGCAGGTCAACAATGAGATTCGTTGTGATTTGATGGAAGCAATCTTTGCGCCAATTGTTGCACTATGAAACTCCGGACTTGAGGTTGAATGTGCTGATGGAAAGGTCCGATTGTGTTTCTTACGCCTCTCGGCGTGGATTGCAGATCACTTAGAAAATATAATATTGCACGGTATTAAACAAAATCAATGCGCTTTCTTTGACGTTTGACCAGAACAGCTAGGGTCCAATTTGAGATGTTATGCAGCCAGACAAGATTATAGGAAATCCCAACATCTTTCAATAAATACTGTGAAAACGACCAGGAGGCCAAGCAACAACTAACAGATTGTAGTTTCAAATTAGTTCCTAGCATCTTTTGGCGGATTCCGAACATTGAGCAATCCGACCTGCCCAAACCAGATATTCTCCATGTCGTGTACCTGGAAATATTCGAAACACACCTTATGAAATGGGTTATCAGATTTCTAAAGAAATACAAAAAGCTACAAGTATTCGATGCTATCTGGAAGAGTTTAGATATTTATCCTGGCTATTCTGTGCCGAACAAAGAGTACAGTCAGATCTCCCAGTGGACCAGAAAAGAGATGAAGAATCTGGTTAAAGTGATACTATCCTGTTTTGCAGTCTCCCTACATCGTCCGAGTGCCACAGAACGTCCCATATTCACCAAAGCTCTAACCTGTGTTTGGTCAATTGTCGACTTTACTCTAATATCACAATATACAAGCTATACCAATGAGACGATTCAATACCTCGAACAGTTCCTTAAGGCCTTTCATGATCACAAAGTCGTTTTTAAGAAGTACTGAAAGGATAAGTCCACTGCCAGGAAAGTGAGAGAGGTTACAACCCGAATTCGAGGTCAGCATACTAACGTACTTAATCAACACCGTCTTTTGAGGGCTATATTTGCCAAAAGACATCGCATTGCGGACAAGCAATGTTGCAATTTAGATGTAATTGTTGCAGACATATATAATAAGTATGTAGACTTTAACTTTGTTAAGATACATCTGTTGAGTCACTTCGGAGACCATATACGGCGCTTTGGGAACATTCAAATATATTCTACCAAGCAGGATGAAACAAATCACAAAACAAAAATCAAGGAGGGCTATCAGCGGTCAAATAAAAACGATGCAAGCCAACAATTACTACGATCATATTTTAGACTTGAAAGCTTCAAAATGCACGAAATGAATATCCAAGCGGGACTATTGTGTCCGATTTGAAATGAAGTACGCGACAAACAGCATAAACAGCAAGTCGATTCAGTAACTAAACAACCAATAGGGTTCACACCAACTGTGGAAACCATTTCCCAGCTCTACCAGAGTTTGAGAAATTTTCCGGACTATTTAATCGATTATTAACGACAGAAGTCATCTGGGGGCCAACATTTTGATGTGGATTCGTTTAAACAGTTTCCAGTTGAGATATATCGGCTTTTACGTATCTCGGTAGAGAACTTTCAGGATGAGAGAGAGATCACTTGGCCCCTTCTTCAGTGTACCGGAACTCAGCGTTGGAGGTCAACAGGGCAGAGCAGGAATAATTGGGTATGGGTAGATTCGTGTAATAGAAGTATTTATGGAGCACTAAAAGGCTGTTATGCGGCCTGCTTGGTTTCGATCATGAAAGTTCGAGACTAAAGAACAGGTTTCGTAGACAGACTGGTATTAGTAGATAGACTATATGTTGAGAATTCGGAAAAGCTCAGCGATATAACGGGACTTGTTATCGTTACTTTAGGGACGGCAAAAGACCCAAATGGAACAACCGAGACACTCATTACTATCAAACGAATCATGGGCATGGCGCATTTAGTACCTGAGACTACTGGTATGGATAACAACCGCTGGTATGTAAATAGTAGGATTGATTTCAAAACTTTTAATAGAATTTATTGAAATCTTTACCGTAAACAGAAAGAAATAAAAAATGCTATGAAGGGGATGTGTAGCGGTGTATTTAGAAATATTTAAGGATATTGATGGTGAACTAACCAAGACGACAAATAGGAGTAGTACAGAAAGGCAAAGCGAATCATGAATGTCAGGAGAAGGATGAGAGGAGGCATGAAAGATACGGGCTTCAGTGAAATAAAACAGATTTGGCATACATACTTTGGAAACAGAAATGTGTGTGAGGCCGGTACAGGGGTAAAGAGTAGATACTATAACCTGAAGAACGTTCCCCCGAGGATGAAATCCATAACGGAGAAATAAAGTGGAAGAGAGAGAGAGCAAAATGCGATATGGGGCACTGAGAGAGACAAGGTTGTTCCGGATACGGACTAGGGGTAGAGAGTGTATGTTATGACGTGGAGAACGTCCCTAGGGGGTCGAAATCCATAACTGAGAAATCAAGGGAAAGGGAGAGCGCTAAGGGCGTGATGGGGTGCTGAGACAGGCAAGGTTGTTCCGGACGCGCACAGGTACAAAGCGGATGCACAACAGCCAAAATGGCCCGGATGGAAATGCAAACCAAAACTGGGGTCAGTTAAGCGAGACCTTCTCGCTAGTGCAGCAGGTTAGGGGCCACCTCTAAAAGAGGACGATAAATAGCACCGAAGGCATGTATGGGGCTTTCAGAAGGGCTCTTGGGTCTTTAGGAAAGGTGGTAAATGTATGAGAGACAGGAGGGACCGGGGGAGGTGGTATTACTAGCAGGTACAGGGAGATATGTAGGTAATACATGAGGGAGAATTTTTCGCTGATGCTCTAATTCATCATCCCACCACTTCTTTCTTCCCCCTTGCCACTTCCTCCTCCCTCTATAAGCTTCTATCCTCTTCTCCAAACCTTCCTCCAATTCCTCCACCACTATATCCACTTCCTTCCTATTCCATCTTCCTTTCTTCCAGCAAATACCTCTACCTTCCCATACCTTTATCTCCACTTCCATTTTGTACCAATCCACCTCTTTTCTCATTTCCATATCTCTGTCAATCTCACTTTCTATTACCTCCACTTCTACCTCCATCGGTTTATAATCCAAACCTACTACTCCTTTTCTCACCCCAACTTTCACTCCCCCCTATCAGGAAAATGTCTACGGCCCTCCTGGTCCACCAAGGGGGGTTTTGTTCTCTGTGGTCCACCCTGATTTACATTTCTTTGTAAAATTTTCAAAAGTGTAGTTTAAAGTGGATCGGTATGGACTATGTGGACCACAGAAACCAAAACCCCTCTTGGTGGACCAGGAGTGTTCAGGACCTCTCTGAATGTACATAAAACCTTTTCCTGATACCCCTCCTCCGTATACAACCAAATCCAAAACTCTTCTTCTAAATTCTTCCCTATCATCCATCCCAATAACCTCTTCCACCTTATTACCCAACTTTAAAACGTATTCATCCATCCACCTTTCTACCAAATCCTCTTCTATACTATTCTCTTCCTCTTCAACTCCCTATCTCTTACTCCACTCATTAAAATCTTCTACTACCACTATTTCCTTATATCCTTCAGGCCAAACATAGCTTCTATATTTACCCTATCCCACATACAAATTCCCAATATCAATTTTCCTTCTACTACTAATTTCTAATCTTATACCAATCTTATCCTGCTTCCTTTTCAAAATCACGCATCTTCCATTCCATACCTTACTTATTAACATCCCTACCACTGACCCCTTCTGTCTTTTCACATAATCTCCCACATATCCCAAAATCTCATAACTGTCCAAACCATACATTACCTCTTCTTTCAATACTACCACTTCCTGAAAGCAATAAATATCTACTCCAATTCCTCTCATTCCTAATTCCACTATCCCATTATACCCACCTCTTAAGTTTGCCAATACAATCTTTAAACTGTCTTTAGTAGTTTAAACTCCTCAACCTATTCATTTCTGCCCTCACCCCCAAATAATTATTCTCTCTCGCTTCACTAACTGTATATTAACCCTCACACATCGTACACTTCCTATAGTACTTACAACTCTTTCTCCAAACTTCACATCTACCACACTTATACATCCATCCTGCATGTCTATCAACTGCACAAATATTGCACCTCAACCTCTTTTTACTCACATTGCTACCAACTATATCCAACCATTGTACACTTTATGCAAAACACTAATTATTTTTCCTTGACATATCTGTTCACTCTTAGCATTTCTTCCCAATTTCTACTACCTTTCTATTTCATCACTTCCTCTGATAGTCTGACTTTTATACTCTCTCTTGTCAAATGTATAACCACTCCAACCCTCTTCAACCTCATTGCCCTTCTCTTATCTTTATTCAACCATCTAGGTACTCTCATCATTTTTATATCATTTTCCTTCTCTATCTTCTCTTTCAATTCCTCCATCTTTCCTTCCTACATATAAACTTCTATCCCTGGTCCCACTATTCCCACCCAATTTTCATTCCTCTTCATTTCCACCACTCCCCCTTCAATAGCCTTGTCTACTATCTCTTTACCCATATTCTCAATTTTCTCCACTACCTCCCTGACCTTCATGACTATTTTTACCCTATTTCCCATCGCCTTCATCTTTTCCACCGTATTTTCGCTTATACCTAATTTCTCCATCACCTCATCCACCTTCCATTCCTCCTCACTCTTCCCATTCTACGAATCCATAACCACCTCTACCACTTTCCCCCTTCTCCTCTCCCTTTCCAAACTATCCTCCAACCACCTTATCATTTCTTTCTCCTTCTTCTCTTCCAATTTTTCACTCTCTCTATCTTTCTCTTTGCTCCCTCCCAATACTTCACTATATGATCTTCCTCCTTCTACCACAACTTCCTTTTTCAGCTCCTCTTTCTCCTTTAATCTATTTTCTACTACCACTTCACTTCTAACCAACACCTCCTCTTTCTCCTCTTTCAAACCTCTCCCTTGTCCTAAACCTCTTTCCAATCCTAACTCCAATACCTTCTTGATTTCCCTATCCAACATAAAATACCTCCCCTCTTCCTTCCTAATTCCCAAAATATACCTTGCATCCTCCACTGTCTCATCATAATCCTTCCATTCCTTCTACAATTCTAATGTGCTATTTCTTCCCATTCCCCTATCCTTCACCCTATTCAAAATTTCTTCCTTCTCCCTTTTCTTCCTCTCCTCCCTCTCTTGCTTTTCCTTTATCTTCTTCTCCAACTTCAATTTTTCCACCATGCTCAACTCCTCTATTCCACTACTCACCATTTCTACCTTTTCTACCTCTTTTCCTTTATCCAACTTTCCTTTCTTGTAACATTCATCCTCACTGTTACTTATTTCTTCCACTACTTCTTCCTCCCTTTTTTCCTCTATCTTCTCTATCTTTATCAACCTCTTATCTCCCTCCTCTTTTCTCAGCTCTCTAATAGCCTCTTCCACTGCTACCATACTATTATCTTCACTCCCTTCCACACCTTCCATTTCATCTTGCCAACTCTCCCAATTACCTTTTCCACTCATACCCCATTCACTATTAACCAAAATCATCTTATCTTCCAATCTCACTTTATCATTTTCCCAACTACCCACCACCTTTTTCAGCCCCTTGTAAACCTTCCAATCAACTTCCTTTCCAACCAATGCCACCTCCCCACCAATCACCCTGTACTTCCTATCCACCAATAATAACTTGCCACTATTCCCACTTTCTTTTTTCACAACCCTAGTCCCCAAATTTTCAGGACCACCCCTCTTCTCACTTTTTTCTCCCTTGCCAACCATGGCTGCCTTCAGATAGGACTGCTCTAAAGACAAATTCGAAGCCGTGCTGTTTGCAGGATGGGAGACCCTCATTGGTTAATAACTCAATTGTCGTAAATGTGATGTGTTGTACTTTCAAAAATCAGGTAAATACCGGCCATCGTCCTGTACCATGAATTCATGGTAGACCCTTGTACCTTTCTTGTCAAATCTATCTTACTAGTGCAACACTAAAAGTATGTGAAAACCGGGACGCACGAAGGGATCCAAGAGTAAGAACGTTGGGCGTCTTGGCGCGGGGTTTAGCCATTCCGCCCTCGTAACTTGGGTATGGACCTCTCCTTCGCCCCTTGGGGAATTGCCGGTACAATACTACAACCATTCCCTGAACTCCTAAAGCCTCCAACCTGTTCCTCCCATTCCCCGAAGCAGATCATAGCCCGCAAAAGCGCCCATTTCCCACACTTGAAAACCAGATTATCTTGAGATAAATTTCTCCTTCATCAATTCACAACTCACCTAGACTCCAAATAAGAGGCCTGGAGGGTGCCCTGCTGGAGAAAGGAAGTGAGCGCCCCATTCAAAATTTACGCTAATGTGCTTCGGGAAGAAAGAGAAACCCCAGCCGAGTGCCAGCCCGCAGGAAAAGTCCGGCTCGCAGGGAGAGTCAGGCCCGCGTCCGGCGCGCAACTCGCTTCCCGCAAGCCAACCTCGAGCGCCCAGCCTGTCTCGAGCCAGCCAGCCCCGAGCATCCGACCAGCGGCCAGCGTCTAGAAGACAATCGCGATCTAGCCGCCCCGTTGCTCAAGAGCAAAACTACACGGACTCACAACCACGAGAGGGCCGCGAGCGTCGGGCGCGTAGCCTGGATCGAACCGACCGGGGGCGAGCGTCTGGAAGACTATCAGGAGTCTACCCCCCAGCGCCGCGGGGGGTCACACCTGACCCGGACATAGGAATCATCATAGCCGTAATGGGAATCACAGGTAAAATCCAAAGCCAATTCAAAACCTACATTAATTGGCTAAGATAAGTGATAGGCGTAGGTAAAAGCTACTTCATCAGGGAGGTCACTGGCTACTCGGAGGTCAATGTGAGCGGTGGTCTTTATTCTTGTAAGATAGCTCCCTGCTGTAGTTGGGCTCGAATGTTGACAGGAAGAAGCCACCATCAGGGTCCAACCTTATTCTTTCGAGTATTTAGGAGAGAGAATCACCCTAGTCGACACTCCTGGCTTCAATGATACGAATAGAACCGATACGGAGGTCCTAAAAGAGATCGCCGATTGGACCTCGAAAACCTACAAGAAGAACCAACTGCTCTCCGGTATCATCTACCTTCACCCCATCACCCATACCCGCATGGAAGGTTCCGCCATGAGGAACCTTAGGATGTTCCAAAAATTGTGCGGTCAGCAAGTACTGGAGAACGTGCTTCTCACAACAACACAGTGGTCGAACGTCAACCCGGCAGAGGGGCAGGCTCGTGAAGATGGCCTCCGAGATGAGGGTTTGTGGGGAGGGCTTATTAGCAAGGGCGCCACTCTTCAGAGATTCTATGGTACTAGAGAATCCGGATTAGAGCTTATCAACGTGTTGGTGTCAAGAACACGCAAGCCCCTCCATATCCAGGATCAGATTGTCAAGCAACGTATGACTCTACTTGAGACTGATGCAGGGAGATTCCTTAACGAGGAATTGGCTGCCCAAGAGAAGGCACTTAAAGAGAGGCTGGTTTCCCTAGAATCGAGATTTCAGGAAGCTATGGGGACTGTGGGGACTGTGGGTTGTGGATTGAAGAGCCTTATGGAGGAGCAAGCAAAGTCTCAGAAGAAGCTCGAAATGGCTGAAGCTGGAATGAAATTGTTAGCAGCATGCAGCGGAGGTAAAATAGCGCGAAGCGAGAATGAGAGCAGAAAGTGAGGACGTGTACTGGGGCAGTGATGGGTGTTTTAATTCAGGATATTGCAATTACTGCTGATATTACAGGCGTGCTTACAGGCTGTGAAACTAGAGGCCGCATAATCCTGGATATTAATCACGAAGGTTTCGAGATGGATACCCTCGAGATGACTATCAGCTGGAAGCTCAGCTTCCTTCCTGGAATTCCTGCTTTTACAAACACATTGGGGGAGGAGTTTGATCCGCGGATCGGTGACTGCCGTGGCGGAATGCACTATCCCTTGGGCGGTCTGAGACAGTCAAAAATCGTCACAGGCACACTCAAAATTGTGATTTGCTGCAACTTATTAGTCACCAGGAAGCCAAGTCGCTTGGATGTTCATATCAGTCAAGACCTAGCTATTTTGGGTAATAGAAATCGGATTTGGAGCTTCGAAGTGACTTGGCATCCTGGTGACTAATAATTTGCAGCGAACCACAACCCTGAGTGTGCCTGTGACGATTTTTGACTGTCTCAGACCGCCCAAGGGATAGGCGCAATTTTAGTATCTCATTATCGAGGTTAAGCACCAGCGTGCGTTCTTATATCACCACGGCAACCAGCCTCGCTATACCGCTCTTGGTGATATAAGCACTGCAACGGTGTTCTGTCATTGCATATTAAGAACGGAAAATGGTTGGTTCGTGCAATCGAGCTCGGGTATAAACAAAGCGATAAACAAAGTGCATGATTGGCTAGAAATTGTAAAAAGGGTGGGAAGACAACTAGTACCTACCCTCAGCAAAATCACTACCTTTGTCATCACAACAAGCACATACAAGTGTCTACCATGAATTGATGGTACAGCGCAGGGGTGGTCATTCTCTGTTGCTAAAGGCAACTTTGGTACACTAGAAAAAGGGTGTGTTTAAATGGACTCAAGCAATTTTACACTAATTTCACACACATATTCTGGCACCAAAATTGGAATTAAAAATAGGACAACTTCATAGGATTTTCAGAAAAGATGTAGACTATTTTACTTCTATTAAAACCCCTAATAATATAAATTCTCTGAAGAGTAGTAGCAATAAAACCTTCCTCAAAATTGTGCCAAGACTATTATTTTTGGTGGGAAAACTTGTCTTGGCAGAATTTGGAAGTTCAACTGCATACTACTCTTGAGAAGTTGGAAATTAAGTAGATATTTTTATATAGTGATGGTGTCCTCATCATTGTCAGTGGTTCTATGAAAAGTTTGGATTTTTCTGAATTTTCTCTCATGTAATATCTTGGATTCAAGAGCTCTAATTTGGACAAAATTATGGTACATGTCTTGCAAGTCCTGTACCACTGCTCTCTAGCCTTGGATCCCTGCTCTGTACCATCAATTCATGGTATACCCTTGTACAACCTCAGTTCGTCAAAATAAAATAAAAAACATTAAAAAATAAAAAGCCAAACGGTTCCAAAACCTACTCAAATTCTCAGTTCTAGATCTTATTTTATACTCTATTGTTGATAGAGACTTTCAAGCCACAGCATGATGAGATGAATATCTGTCCTAGCCAAGACACAGCCAAGCTCCAGAAGAACGCACTGCACTGCATAACCTCATATTTCTGGCTGTGTGTGCTTAACTTAAAAAAAGCATAAAAATAAGAACGCACGGCGGTGCTTAACCTCGATATTTAGAGCACGTAGCCAAGAAAATCTGATTTTTTGTAAGGGTTAGTGTTGGATAATGTCTGAGATAAGATTAGTGTTACGATATCGTTATGTACTCGAGTACACTCGCCGGGTTATTATTATTATGTATCATCAAGTTTATAGAGCTGTAGGGTTATGCAAGCTCCTCCTCTACGATTTTCCACGAGTTTACTTTGTACGACTGCCGTAGGAACTCGGGTAATTTGGCCAAGTGTGATGTCATTGGGGTGGGTATGGTTTGGCGGGTTTTTGTTTTTTTGCCTCCCGGGTCAGAGTAGCTGGCCTTTTGCAACATTTTTCGCACTTTTCTAGAGTAGGGAGTTTTCGACTACATAGCTCATGGACTAATTATTCAGGTCTCTATGGTATGACTGTTTGCTCGCTTTGCACAATCACCGATGACAGACGCCTGGGGTTACGACGGTACCATAAAAACACATGGAATCTTCTATCCGGGAGCGATGTAATCTTCGGATTTTGGGTCAAAAACTCCCGAGAAGAAGAATTAGGGTTTTCTTGCTTGACACGGTATAAGTTCAGCCCACTAGAAGCGTTGTATCTCGTTTTGTAGCTGGTATTTGTAATTCGTTATCCTGTAAAACTAAACATTGCGGACTGGAGGGCTAATTTCGCCGATGATCAGATAGTGGATTTTAAGAGTTTTCATGATATTATCACAGGGTACACTTTGAATCAGCTAGTACGAGCTTGGCAATCTTACTTTGAATACTCCTCTTGGGTGAGGGTATTCTTTCATACAATTGATTTCCATACCGACTCGGGTCAGTGACAATAAACAATTGAGGATGCTAATTGGTTGGTTGGCTGAGTAGCTCGGTGATGTCTGGCCACTGGGGCAGTGGCTACTATTTCTTATGGAGACTCTCGTGCGCTTTATTCTCTGTTGGGTGCTGGATAATGCGGTTGTTATAATACATGTGCCCTTAGGTGAATCAGAATTCTCCGCTACTAGTAAATACAACATGGCGCCTCTTAATCTAATATGGAGGCTAATCTGGCTCTTCTTATAAGTCTCTTGGCTACAATATGCCCTATCTACACTTCTTCTCTCAGGTAGCTTCGTGAACGTGCATCTCTCGTTAGGCTAGAACATCCGATATCTCCTTCACTCTACAGTATTCACTATTCCCTAAATTTAAGCTCATAATCATGAGTCATTTACCTGGTCTCCGCTTGTTCCGACAGTTAGGTTTTCAATCAATCCTAGCTTCTAGATATACACTGAAGGTGACTCTGGTCAGTACATAACTACCCTGCAAATGGAGAGCAGTGTCGGAGACTTTTAATGTTCTCGAGGATGGCAGCTATCGGCAGTGGGTTCAAATATATCTTTATTCAAAAGAAGTACCACAAACATTAAAGGAGGTACTAAATCTCACGAAATCCTCCGTAAGACTGGATGCCCGGAGGAACAGACTATTGGAAGGATATGTGAAATTGGTATGGCGGTCAACAGTAGGTTGTGGCGTTTACAATAGTGCGACAGTAGGAAGTGGAACGGGGGTCAAAGTAGCATGGAAGTAGCTAGCTATAGGTCAATTGGTTGATAGGGTGGTTGATCAGCTGATGGAGCCTAAAGAAAGCACAAAAGAAGAAAAGAACAAAAGTGCAATCGCAATAGGCTCTAAGTGGAATAGCGGAAGATGTGGGAACGTTGGACTAGTTGCCTAAGTTACCCTCTCTCTGGTTAAGGACGGGCCAGGAGATATATCTCTCCGTCTAGCTAGTGACAACAAAACACTCCTGAAGCTCAACGAACTCGAAAGAGCCACACTAAGCTGACAAAACATAATCCCTAACGATCTCTAGAAACCTAGAACCATCCTGATACCCCATGATCCTCCGTTACCCCTGAAACCTCTACTAATAGCGTGCTAACTCCCGAATGCCTAGTAGCATAGAGGATGAAAGAAAATGTAGAACCGAGCACCCGATACCTAATACTCCATGACAAGAGGCATCAGCAAAACCACGAAACCAATACCTTATGCCTAGCGACATAGGATATAAAAACAACAACCCACTGGGAAGCGCTTAATCGCCTCAAACCACAAAGCCACACGCCCTATAACCGTATATCTCCTACTTGCATACCCGCATACCTGCATGTCCGCATAACTGCACAACTGCCTAACCGCATGCCCTATAGGCAATCCAACATCAGTTAGTTAGGCTGAAGAAATATCTGACCCCCTATAGATCTCCTCTATCCTTCCGGCAAGGAGTCGAATGTGTGGCCGTTCAGTGACACAGTACCCAGCGGATCAAATGCATTGGTTAACTAATGTCTGATTGAAAGCCTAGCAAACCGAATACCTTGTCGGGACTGGGTGCGTTGTCGTGACCAAAAACCAAAAGGGTTTTAGGAGGCAGGGAGCCAAATACGATACTATATGGATTCGGATGGTAGGGCTAAAGGCAATTAGGAGAGGACGGGACTGAGTGTGTCAGGATGGATTTTATCCCGGTCAACCCCAAAGCAGAATTTAGGGATAAGATTCAACACAGACCCTAACTCTTGAGCGAGTATGCTCCTATGATGTCGTCTATTCAACGCAAGTCCGGAGGTCGACTAAGCTGTTGGAAATGATCGGTCGCGAGCAGAACCCGATAAGCGATGAACTGAACAGAGTGGTTGTACGGCGGTAGGTTGGGTACGGAAAGTGCTTGGAAGAGCTTTACTGAAAGTGGGAACAAGAGAGGAATGAAAGGCCAAATAAGAGTCGTGTTAATACTAATTTTATTGATTTGGTTTACCAGGAAGAAAAGATATGTGTTAAAGAGGAGGGAGAAAGAAGATCTGAAAAGACAAGCGAAACCAGCAGCCAATGACAGCCAAGACGGTTCCATGACTAAGCAACCATGTTCCCGCGAACAACCCATGATATCCAACATAAGTTACCGGTAATGGAGGAACTCCTCATCGAAGCAAGCTTCCTTTATAGGCTGGAACACTCGATGACACCAGTAACTACCATACAGGAAATGGCAGCGGGTCGAGTTTACCCAGAATCTACGAGTACGGTAGGTTCTGTTCCCTTGGAAGACAGCGCTGGTGGATGGGGGGGTAGGTGTGCTCGTGCACCGAGACTTTCTTAATAGCTTAACATAGCACGCTTATTGGGAATTCATCACTTCTTAACTTTGAGCGTGCTGAATTTTTTTTTTTTTAATGGCTCCTTAGCGATGGTTTGGTTGGTTATCTTGATATGTGATACCGGAGGAAAACGTATTCATCGATATTGACATGCATTCGTCTTGTAAACTGGATTCGTTGTAGTTGGGATTTGATGGGGTTGTATTTATGGGAGAAGATTGTGTCGCTGCAGGACAAATTATGCACTTTTGCTCATTGGTGTATCATCGAGCGGCATTTGCGTAACCTGCTTATAGCTTATGGATAATAATTTAATATTGCCCCAAGAGTGGTGCACGCATGGGTGTCTGCGCATGCCAAGACCCCATGCATCGGATTGGGTATGATACAGCATTAACTAGCGAGAACCGGGAGACACCTTTACGTTGAAATAAGAGGCGGCTATGAAACTTGCGATCGCCTCAAACTCAGAGCTCTTAAAGGCTTAATCCTACCTATGGAGAGTTAGCCTATGGCGTCCTACTGTGATCTCGAGACAATCCGCCAGAAAAATCTTGTTTGAGCGTAATGGCGCCTGACGGCTCTTGCCAGTTAATGCGGTCCAGTACCCGAGCATGGCATGGGCACTGGATGGAGAGGGGCACCTATGCAAAAAAAAAAAAGACATCATCACAGTCACTCCAAAGGTTCGGTTGGGTTTGCGATCGCTATTGTCTGATGCTAGTGACTTTTTGCCCAACCCTTTGAATTCCTTTTGTGATAAAGCTGCGCTCGAGCTCATTCCTGGGGATCAGGATATTGCAGTCGGGATCGATGGCTACTGACTGGAGCTGCGAGTACGGTACTTGGATATAAGGAGCTCGCTTGCCAGTGGTCTGGCTATGCAGTAGTTTCTAGCCCGTTGGATGGTTGATGGGGGCCTCGAATGATGCTCGCAGCTAGTTTATGTTGTCTGACCTACTCGAATACTTGATGAGCCCATTATTAATCAATGAGTTTAGATTTATTGCACGATTTGTCTAAGCTAGTTTGCCGCGCTCGAGTTTTTACTATTTACCGTATAAAATCGGTATTCTCAAGTTCTTTGGACTACGATAGACCAGCTGCATCACCCAGTGACGCCCGCAGCCATACTGAGTTTGCAAAAAGCTTCAATGAACATAAGTGTTCACCTACAACACAAGTCTACAGGATGATACCGGTATACAAACTTTAAATATATTCAGCCTTCCACGTATAGCTAAAGGCTCCTTGTCATGAGAAAAAAGAAAAAGAGGTCAGCGATTAGATCACACTCGAGTGGATGATTGGTCGTGAAACCAGGCCCAAACTGCATGAATGACGAAGGGTTGTGTCGAAGAACCAGCACATCCCATAGGAGAAACTCCCACTCCGATTGATTGAAATAAGAGAACAAATAACAGATGGAGAAGAGCGTGGAGAAAGCGTAGTGGTCTTTTGCAAGCTGGAAATTCACTGCGCATCTGGCTGCATTATTGCTTTTGATTGAATCCAGATTATCACTTTTATACCCCAGCACATGGCCAAGAGTGTTGAATTAGATGGACAGAACTTCGGCTTAAATGAACATGAGTGTAATTTCTGTTGCAAGAACGATTGCAACAAACGGCAGCCGCCGCAGGGACTTCTTATAGGCTTCTTGGGCTCGGCAACTCACTATCGGTATCATATTTGAGTAGTAGCGGGGTCATAACACCTTCGGAGGGGGGAGGAGCCTGGAGGGGGCACGAGTGCCAGGTAGTGGCGAACCAATTATATTCTTCAAGGTGATTAGAAATGCCATGAAGGGCATACTTTCCGTTGATTATTTTCCACATCAGGTCTAGTAATCTGATCTACTGCCTGATTTTGCCCAGCAGTACTCGTCGGGGTCATTGAAAACCGGAAACTACCCGCGCTGAATCAGGGCCAAAGTGATCTGGCGATTCCAAGGTCTGGAAAGAGAGACAGTGTTATGGGACATCTTAAAACAATACTAGTTGCGGTATGTGATGGGCAAAGTACCGGGGGTTGTGGGTAAGTCTGTCGAGACAGGACCAAGACTGTTACAACCCCAGCGATTGAAATTTCAACTCTGAGTGACTCGTCACATTTTGGGCTTAAGCCAACCATCCTCCTTGATTCTTATCTCACGATAGCCTCAAGTCTTTATTCTTTCAGGAGTAATCCTCTAAGTCTTTATCGTTTTTAGGAGATATTTTATCTCTTTTATCTACTATTTTAAGTCCCTCATCTTTCCATAGTACTATTGTTTTAGGAACGGATGGCTAAGCGAGGTTCTACTTCTTTTCCGGCTACTAAAGTAGCTAGAATGGGTTTGGTGATAGGAGAGTTGGTGGAGAAGATGATAGTGATAGAAAAGGAGATTAATCGTCTTCGGCATCATATTTCGGTGCTTTCCAAGAGGAATTATCGGCTGGTGTTGGAGGCGAGAGAGAAAGAGGAGAAAGAAGAAAAGAAGGAGGTGGCTGAGGAGGATGCGCCACAGTGGCCTGTGGAGCAGTGGCAAGAGGTAGCTGTGTTGAAGCAGGTGGCTGGGGTGACTGAATCTGTTGAGGCTGAGAGTGTGGTGAGTGAGGAGGAACCAGTGGGTGTAACTATTGTTCGCTTACAGGTGGTGATGGAGGGGGAGAGTAGTAAGAGGAGAAGGATAGATGATGAAGAAGAGGAGGATATAGTGATCGAGATTGAAGGGAGGGAGATGATTGTTGCGCCATCGGGTCTGGCTACTAGTGGTGGGTGGATGGTTGTGTCTGAGATAGGAGAGAGGCCTCCGGTGGGGCCGAGAAGAGGAAGAGGAGGAGAAAATAGTTATGGGGGCCCGAGTTACATAGGCAGGGGTGGAAACAGGGGCTGAGGATGGGGGTATCACCCATTGCAAGTGGTACAACTCATGGCTTTGGTGGCCCTAATATTGTTTTAGGAGAGTTTAGAGGAAGAGGAAGAGGGAGAGGGAGAGGTTGGTAGGAGGGACCGATGATGATTCCCTAGTGAAGTGGAAGGGAACAACCTATCAATAGAACGCCTGGACAGTACTAACCAGACTAAGCGACTACTGTACTGAAGGATGGATTCTCGGCTAAGACAGAAAACACTGGGGCTGGGGTTATAATCCGCATTTGAAACTTCGGTGAGCTGAATGGGAAGTAATATCAGCAAAAAAAAATCTGTCTTTGTGCTCCACGGTGAGCCATGTCATTGAGTTTTACGTTTTGGCTAATTGCGAGTGAGCCCGGTTAATCATGATGCTTCCGATTATGTCCACTAATAATCAGATACAAATCTTAATTTTAGCAAAATATGAGCTATTTTTATCAATATCTCATAGACATTTTACATTACAAAGTTTTATGTTATGAACTCAAATTTCTCAACTTTGGTATGTAAAAAGTCCATGAGTTCTTAATAAAAATTGCTCA
Source organism: Tuber borchii (assembly GCA_003070745.1). Lineage (NCBI taxonomy): Eukaryota > Fungi > Ascomycota > Pezizomycetes > Pezizales > Tuberaceae > Tuber > Tuber borchii. Next base: position 76,057 of record NESQ01000319.1, on the reverse strand, counting down.
TATTTTGCAGAAACCAGAATTAATATCATCTTCTTTAGTCAAACTAACGGGATTTTTAATATCGCCATCATAGGACTCACGATATGCCAAAACGTAAAACTCAATGACATGAGGCACAGGGGGCAGGCTGTTTTTTCGCTGATGAAGGTTTCTATCAAATTTTAAGGAATTTCTTTATCTTGTGCTTTGAGGACTGGACCAGGTGATGCTTTCCGGAAACATGTTGGTTAGGGAGGTATGGGGTTTCCTCGAAGTTAGGTTTAGGCTATTGGCTTTGGGGGGACATACCGGTTGAGGATGTTCCAGGTATACAAGTTTAGGTTGTTTTTCTTTGAATGATAGATAAGGGACAGAGGTTTCGACGTGTTATAAGGCCAAATAGCTGAGTTGCTACAGAAAGGGCCATAGAGTATTTGTTTAGTGTAGAAGTAGCTAGCTAATACAATGCCAAAAAGTGGAAAAAAAAAAAAGAAGTCTGTCGAGTTCCCTCTGATTGGCCCCAGGGGCTTTTCAACCACTCAGAAAATGCTGTGTGCTCTAGCCACAGTGCCAAGAGTTTAACAAACTTTTTTCCATTACCAAAAATTAGCGTCTATGGGCTATTGAGCTGCATAATCTGCATTACATATATGTAATTTCAGCCAGCCAAACCAGAGTTTGACAGACCCTCTTTTTTTTTTTTTTTTGTAAACTTTTTGATTCATAGCTAACTAGCTACAAATACTCCAGGTTTTTTATACCAATTTAGGCGTTTACCCACTACCACTTTATAAAATAAAAAAAACAAACCCATCAAGCTTCAAGCCTAACTAATATTCAGATCCAGCCCCCTCGCCATTCTAGCGGCTCAGTTATATAGACTTCTCTGACATGGGTGCATATTCACCTCTGAGCTCACCTCCTCACCTCAATCCAATACCCTCAAACAAACCAATCTTTTACGCTTCCCAGGTTTTAGCCAGCCGTCTTTTCCCTCTACTGGACTTTAGCGCCAGCTGTCTGGTCTCCCGGAAACACCCATGAGAACAGAGTTCATCCACACACACCCAGCAACTAACCCAAGATAGATCCTAAACCAACTACTTTCTTCTAACCCAAACTCCGACGCATCAAAGCCATGAGGTGGGCAACTTGCAATGAGTGTCCCCTCCCATCCCTGACCTCCATTTCCAAACCCTCTCCCCATCATCCAACAACCTCCTAAAACAAAAACTATTAGCGTACAGACACGCCCCTCTTGGATTGACCTAGCCAAGCCAACCCACACGCCACTTCCCAAAACCAAGCCTCAATATCTCCGCGCCACAACTACTGCACCATGACCTCAGCCGCAAAGCTTCAGCCACCCCCTCACCCACGTCCTACACGCCTATCAGAATTACTGTAGTAAAATAGGCCCCGTAACCAAACCTGAAGGTGACAATAAAGTCTTGAAACGTTTGTAAACAAATACCCCTAGATGGAGAACGATTAAAATCAGATGAAAGCATTCATCACTTGCTTTCAAAAGATAAATTTCTAAACTATCATGATGGAAAAGAAGACTTGAAGCTATCGTGAGATGAGAATCAAGGACCCTGATTGGCTCCGCTGTATTGAGACAAGACATTACAAGGAGGCGTGATTTCAATCACTGGGGTTGTAGGAGTAATCGAGGATGTTCGACAGACTTCTTTCCAACCCCTAGTACTTGCACAGGAATGGAAAAAGGATCAGCATGATTATTGGGGGAGAGCACTTTGGAAAAAAATGGGGCTTAGCAGACATCAGAAAGCCGGATGGTGGTTTGGGGAAGAAAATGCCGGTACTCCACCCTACTGTAGTCTAAGCTTGACCATTTGCTGCACAACTAGTCAAGGTGAGTTCAGAATAGGCATATGCAACCAATCTGTGCAACAGCCCGGGTTTAAGACGTTTTTCCACCTGGTCTCTTTTCATCTATTGCCACAACGATCATCCTCTTGTTCTCTGTTTTGATGTGCGATTTTTTGATCCCTGTGCGAGTACTGGTAGCGGTTTATCAAGAGCTAATCCCTGTTGCTACTTTCCAAGTTTTCGTGAGTTCTTGTTGCTAAGTTGCCCGAGCAGGGATCCCCCCTTTCCGGTTTTCGATGACCCCGGCGAGTACTTGGCACTCGCCCCCCCTCCAGGCTCCTCCCCCCTCCGAAGACGTTAAACCTAATCATCAGGACATTAATATATGGCATGCTCCTTGCTCCCAGGATTACTGCTATTTTACGGCCACTCTCAGAGATTTTAAAGCTTTCAACCTATTCCTCCCATTACACTGAAGTAGAACTTAGCTTGTGGTAGGTGAAAATCCGATACCTCAGCAATTAGATTATCTTGAGATGAATTCTCAGCCGGCAACATACCATCCGCCCCGATTTCACACTCCAGATACAGACGACGAAGTCGGAGAAACCTCGCCGAGGATGCAATCACCAGGGCCGAGCATGCTACCGCCCAATCATCCACAAATGCCTGATAATCTACAAGAGTTTGATACTCCAGAAATTCCCCTCTACCCACAAATACTCAATAACCTACAAATACCTGGGCACCCTCAAATTCCTGGTTATCCACTGGTACCTAGTTATCAGCGCGTGGATCCTCACCTCTATCCAGTAGCACAGTACCAAGTATACGGCTTAGCTCCACAAAGCTCCCAAACTGGTACCCTCAGCACGGTCGGCAGGGCGCCTCGCTCCAGTATAGACTCACCCAATATGGCCATGCCGGGACTTAGGAACCAACCGATTCCTGGCTCCCCACGGCCAGATTATCGCAGAATGGGCTCTCCCCACCCCCCACCCGTGGCGTCCCCAGCAGATAATTCAATCCCACTTCGCTTTTACACTGCGGGCACTAATTATAATATACAATCATCCAACATGGGAATGCCGACAATGCCTCCCATAACTGATACTAGGTACCACCAATACCTACCCATAGCGCCACCGAAGGTTACACCTGGCACGGAAATCATCATAGCACTGATGGGAGTCACAGGTAAAATCCAAAGCCAATTCAAAACCTACATACATTGGCTAAGATAGGTGACAGGCGCAGGTAAAAGCCACTTCATCAGGGAGGTCACTGGTAACTCGGGGGTCGAAGTGAGCAGTGATCTTTATTCTTGTAAGATAGCCCCCTGCTGTAGAGTTTGGACTCAAATGCTGACAGGAGGAAGGTACCAATAAGGTTCAGTCTTACTCCTTTGGGTATGCAGGGGCAAGAATCACACTGGTCGACACTCCCGGCTTCAATAGTATGAATAGAAGCGATACGGAGGTTCTGCAAGAGATCGCTGAATGGACCTCGGCGACCTATAGGAATGAGCAACTCCTCTCCGGTATCATTTACCTTCACCCCATCACCCATACCCGCATAGAGGGTTCTGTTCTGAAGAGCCTTAAAATGTTCCAAAGATTGTGTGGTCAGGAAGCACTAGAGAACGTGTTTCTCACAACAACACAGTGGTCCAGAGCAAATTGGGCAGAGGGGGAGTTTCGCGAAAACAGGCTCCGGAATTCGGAATTCTGGGGAGGGCTCACTAAGGAGGGCGCCACTCTCCAGAGATTCGCCGGCACCAGAGAATCCGGGCTGGAGCTTATCCACAGGTTGATGTCAAACAAACCAAAACCCCTCCGTATTCAGAATCAAATCGTCGAGCAACATATGACCCTACTTGAGACCGACGCAGGAAAATGCATTAACGAGGCACTAGCTGCCCAAGCCCAAGAGAAGAAATATAAGGAGGAACTGGAATCTTTAGTGAGGGAACGTCAAGAAGCTATGAAGGCAAAAGACGAAATGAAGGAGATCCTTGCGGTGGAGCGAGCAAAAGCTCGGGAGAAGCTCGAAGAGGTAGTAGCTGAAAGGTGCTTGCTGGAAGGGCTATATGCAGAGGAGGCAGAGAAGCGTCCGACTGAAGAAAAGAAGAGACAGGAAGAAATCGGGGAGCGTAAGAAGGTAGTGATTGTTGTCGATACCGAGTCTATCGCAATTCCGAATGATACCACGAGTGGGTTCGCGAGCTATAGCACCGGAGGTCGGTTGGTTTCCGGAATAAATGACCACGAGGTATCCAAGTCGAACGCCTTCGAGATCGAGGTCTATTTCCAACGCACGCCTACTTCTGTCTTGAGGACTTCTGAGGGGACAGTTCGGGAGATGTTTGACACAGGCGTGGTTGGCACGAATCACATTATCTTGGACGGAATATACTACCGGTGCGAATCTGAGACTCCTACCGAAATAGGTAGCCAAGAATTTTTCATATTTAGCAAGGGTTAGTTTTGGATAGTTTGTGAGATATGGTATTGGGGCTATATCGTGCGCATTGGATGGGTGTCTTGCAATTAGAATCTTGGGGGGAAGGGGAGCAGGGAGTGCATTAGGTATTGATGGGGAGTGCGGGGGTGGGGTAAAGCTTGTATGATAGGAAGAACAGAGGATTCCCTTTTCCCAGGTCTATTGGCAAAACTCCTGCAGCGCAGGAAATTGCCTCCTTCCTATGTTTTCTTCCTATTTCAGTGTTAGCAAATGCCCTGGCTGGGGGGGGCTCTCGGAAAATAAGAGAAATATTAGTGGGTACTGTGCCTTGTAATCTGCTATGATAGTCTCACATTCAAGCTGCCTAGATTTGGTTTTGTACTCAAGTGCAGTCCTCTGAAAAAGTATTTGTACTGTATCTTGGGCAAGTGGCCTGTGAAGATTAGTTGTGCATATCAGTAAATATCTTTATCCTGGGTGATAATAATGAAGAATAGAGGTTCTGAAAGGTTAGCACGCTTTTGCATAAGGTTTGGGGTAAGAGGAGGAGCCATTAGGGAGTGTACGGTGGACCTCCGAGTTAGATATCACCGGGGATGCCGGCTCTTTCTTAACACGTCTTAATTACCCTCCTAGCACGAGGGCCGTAACAACTCGAATAATTTGGCCAAGTGTGATGTTTTTGGGGTTACCTTCTTGGGTGTGGTTAGGGGCATTCTTATTTATTTTTCTCTGTGAGTGGGAGTAGCTCGCTTTTAGCCGTATTTTCTGCGCTTTTCCAGGGTAGGGAGTTTTCGGTTGCGTTGTTCATGGACTAATTATTCCGGTCTCTATGGCATTACTGTTTACTCGCCCTCCCTGATGGCAGACGCTTAGGGCCACGACGGTACCGTAAAAACTCTTAAAATGCACAATCTCTCAAATCTGAGTCAAAGGGCTCTAGAAAAGGATTAGGGTTTTCTCGACACAGTGCAGGATTGGCCAACTGGACACGTTGGATCTCATTAGCTGGTATTCGTAATTCGTTAAACTGTCACACTCAGCCTATAGTGGGCTGCCGAGCTGATTTCCGCTGATAATCTGATGGTGGATTTCAAGAGTTCTTATGATACGGTGCCCTTTTAGTCTACCAGTCCGTATGGTAAGCATAGATATATCGCGAAAACTAAAATAGCCGAGAAGGGTGCTAGGACGTCCAGAATTTCCCAGTTTAGATTAGGGGAGAAAAGGTTCTCTTAGCCCTTACTCAGAGAGGCAACTCCAACGTCCGAGCGTGATTCAATTATTCTAGCTCTCACGGCAGCGCAACAGTAGCCACTTCACAATACGATGAATTTATGTACTGTAGATAAACATGAAATCGAATAAAAAGAATAACAAAAAGGCTACCAGCGAGTTTGTGTCTCGTTGTGCTCCCTAACCTCCAAGATAAATTCCGGTATACTATCTGTGGATGTGCTCTGAGGGTTAGTGCCATCTTACCCTTCCGGTTTTGCTTCTCATCTCAGAAAATGTCCTAGGAAAGTAATTTCTCGCCTTCATGCGCTGCTTTGTGGTCTTTTGGGCACTCTATAGGGCTGAGATCTGGCGGTGGCGGCGTCTTATGCAATGGGAGGATCTATCGTGGGGTGACCGACAAATGGCACAACGGCTAAACAAGCGGACTAGACTAGGGCTAGACTGTAGGGCAGGTATAATCAGAAGCTTCGTTCCCTCATCCTCTATCCTAACTAACTAAACAAAACATAAGAATAATATAGAGTACCGGTATGATATAAGGAAATCATCCTGCACCGTGATGATGATGAAGGAAAGACATGACTATAAACTATCTCCATCGATCCTTTCATCTCCATTCTACTTCAGAACAAATTATCCTATCTGGTACGAAAGCATTTCCCCATGTGTGATAATACTTTCACCAGAGAGATATTAATACAAAGTCTAGATTCGAAACTCGTACCGTATGTCACTAATGAAAAGGTATTTTTAATTTCAACCCCACCGCAAGGGCTCACTTGCAGCACATATCTGTAGAATGCCGGAAAAGCTTTGGACAGGTTCGTTTCCACGCGGATGGCTACCAGTAATAACATCTTCTCACGAAGCGAGGACAGCAAATGAATCATACAGTGTTAGGGTGTGGAAAAAAGTCTGTAGAGGTCTGGCCTGGTTGGTCTTGTGTGTAACGCGAATTATGCAGCTGAGCAGGCCTCGGCGGCTAATTTTTAGTAAAGGAAAAAACTCTGCCGAGCTCTTAGCTGGGGCTGACACTCTTCTCTGAGTGGCCAGAAAGGCTTTGGAGCCAATGGGGAGGCTTCGGAAGACTTACCTTCCCTCCCGGATACCCGAATAGTAAAAACTAGACGTATTTGCTCACTAAATCCACTATCGGGGATCTCAATATAAATCACTGTCTAACCCACAATAGGTTTAGTGGGACTGGCTAACAAGATTACGAATACCAGTTAATAAGACCCAACAGGCTCAGCTTAAATATTATAGGCTATACCGTGTCTGGAAAACAGTATTCCCTCTCGGAGTGTTTTTGTTTCGGATTGCGAAGGCGAGGGGCCTCCGCCGATGGCAGATCTAGCGAGTAAATGCGGTAATTGGACCCCGGGCTACTCGCAGGGCACGCTGCTTCTCTGAGCAAGGCAAGCGAGACCCTACTTTTAATTTGATTTAGTTGAGGATTGAGAGACAGTGTTGCCCAGGGTTTTCACTCATGCTCGGTGATCTACTCGCAAAGGCATGATGTTTGTGAATACGGCCAGGTCCGCACATGCTCGCATATGGTAGATGGTCCAATGATATCAGCAGCAACAACGCATAAAATTGATAACTCTGACCTACGGAGGTACTGTAAGTTTTGTAGGTTCCACAAACGAGGACTGCCACCCTCACCCCTGTGTAACCTACAAAACTTACACGCTGTACTCGATTACCTCCGTAAATCCAAGTACCTGCGAGTTCCCTTCCCTGAGGGTTCCCCACTAAACAATACCTTAAAGGTACTTGAGTTTGGGTCTGATGTACGGTATCTTGGCTTATATGCGGACCCAGTTGTGTTCACAAACGCCATGCGTTTGCGAGTAGAGAGGAGGGGGACTCTGGGCGCCTTAGCGTGAGGACCAATTATCTATTTTTTTTATGGTTGATCAAATCAAAGGGAGCTCCGGCTCTTTAGGATTAACTTGAGGATAAGGGAAAATAAATAATAGATATAGAATGGCGTGGAGAAAGCGTAATGGCTCTTCCGTGGCTGGAAATTCGCTTTTAATCTGACGCGTCTGGTTTACATTTTTTCTTTGATAGGGGAGGATTTTCGCTTCCACTGACTATCACGCCCGGTGAATCTTGACACGGCCGGGGGTATCCTCTTAGTGCCCTGACGTTTATGAACATAACTACTACTCGAGTACCACTAAGGTCCTGAGGCTCCGACTGATTTTTTGCCCGTATGCAATAGCAGCTGTATTTATAAATGCTAGGACATTACGAGTAGCAGCATTACAGGAACTGTACCTGCAGCGACGACCCCCTAGGCCTCCCAGACTTCTCGAGTCGCAGCAAACCTAAAATCTTAACCGCTCGGACACAAATATAAGACAGCGTGCTGCTGGGATAACTGCTACAACCACCCTGAAATCCGAAAGCTTCCAACCTCTTCTCCCATTGCACCGAAGTAGACGGTAATCCGTAAAGCCACATACCGGTATCCCACACCTAAACAACCAGATTATCTTGATATAAATTCTCATTCGTCGGCATACATTCCACGACGCTCTTACATTCCAAATAAGAGGCCCGGAGGGTATCCTGCAGGAGAAAGGGAGTGAGCGCCCCATTCAAAATTTACTCCAATGTGCTTCGGGAAGAAGGAGAAACCTCAGCCAAGTGCCAGCCCGCAGGAAGTGTCCGGCCCGCGTCCGGCGCACAGCCCGCCTCTCGCCGACCGACCTCGAAAGCCTAGCCAGCCTCGGCCCAGAAACCCTCGACCGTCAAGCCCACCTCCCGCCAACCAGCTTCAAGAACCCAGCCCGCCTCCCATCAGCGATCGAGCATCTAGCCCGCCCATCAGCGAGCCTCAAGCATCCAACTCACCTCCCACCAGCCAACTTCGAACGCCTAGCCAGCGTCGACCCAGAAAGCGTCGACCGTCCAGCCCACCTCCCGCCAATCAGCCTCAAGAACCCGGCCCGCCTCCCATCAGCGAGTTTGGAGCGTCTAGCCCACCTCCCACTAGCCAGCCTCAAGAACCCAGCCCGCCTCTCATCAGCGATCGAGCGTCTAGCCCGTCCGTCAGCGAGCCTCAAGCACCCAACCCGCCTCCCACCAGTCAACTTCGAACGCCTAGCCAGCGTCTACCCAGAAAGCGTCGACCGTCCAGCCCACCTCCCGCCAACCAGCCTCAAGAACCTGGCCCGCCTCCCATCAGCGGGTCTGGAGCGTCTAGCCCACCTCTCACCAGCCAGCCTCAAGAACCCAGCCCACCTCTCATCAGCGACCGAGCGTCTAGCCCGCCCATTAGCGAGCCTCAAGCACCCAACCCGCCTCCCACCAGCCAACCTCGAACGCCTAGCCAGTGTCGACCCAGAAGCCCTCGACCGTCAAGCCCACCTCCCACCAGCCAGCCTCAAGAACCCAGCCCGCCTCCCACTAGCCAGCTTCAACCACCCAGTCAAGAGCCGGACCAACAGGATGGCACAGCGCTGCAGGCAACCATCCCTAATACAGAAATTGTTATAGCAGTAATGGGAGTCACAGGTAAAATCCAAGTCTATTCAAAATCTGCATTGATTGGCTAAGATAAGCGATAGGGGCAGGTAAAAGCTACTTTATCAGGGAGGTCACTGGCAACCCGGAGGTCAAAGTGAGCAGAGGTCTTTATTCTTGTAAGATAGTCCCGCAGTAGAAGTTTGATCCGAGCGCTGACGAGGAGAAGATACCAGCAAAGTCCAATCTTATTCTTTTGAGTATGAGGGAGCAAAAATCACACTAGTCGACACTCCTGGCTTCAATGATACGGAAAAAAGCGATACCGAGATCCTGCAGGAGATTACCGCTTGGACTACGACAACCTACAGGCAGGGCCAACTCCTCTCTGGTATCATCTACCTCCACCCCATCACCCATACCCGCATGGAAGGCTCTGCCATGGGAAATCTTAGGATGTTCAGAAGTTTGTGCGGCCAGGAAGCGCTGAGCAATGTGTTTCTCACAACAACACAGTGGTCCAGAGTCGATCGGACAGAGGGGGAGTTTCGCGAAGATAACCTCCGAGAAGATGGTTTGTGGGGAGGGCTTATTGGCAAGGGCGCCACTCTTCAGAGATTCCACGGCACTAGAGAATCCGGGTTAGAGCTCATCCGCAAGTTGATGTTAAATAGGCCAGAGCGCCTCGATATCCAAGATCAAATTGTCGAGAAAAGGATGACCCTATTTGAGACCGGTGCAGGGCAGTGTATCAGCGAGGAACTGGTTAAGCTAGTGGAGAAATATGAAGGCGAGCTGGAATCTTTAAGGAAGAGATATCAGGAAGCTATGGAGGCAAAGGATCGCGAAATGGGGGAGGCCCTTGCCACTGAACGAGAAGAAACTCGGAGGAAGCTCGCAAGTGCTGAGGATGAAAAGGCAAAGTTAGCAAAGTTATATGAAATGGAGGTGGAACGGCGCGATGAGGAGGACAGGAAGAGTCTGAAGGGAATAAGGAAGCTGAAAAAAAGCGGGAGTAGTAGGGAAGTGATTGCCATCGCTACTAGGGATATTGCGGGAACGGCTCATTTCACAGAAACATTCACAAGCTATACCACTAGAGGACGCTTCGTCTACGACATTAATAACGAAGAGGAATTCGAGTCAATCACATTCGAGCTCGCGATCAGTTATGATCTTAACTCCTCCAACTTTCCTGTTGATACAAGGACAATTAGGGAGATGCTCTTCACTGGGACGGGTAACACTAATTACATTTCCTTGGACGGAATATGCTACCGGTGCCGTTCTGGTGCCCCTATCACGAGAGGTGGCCAAGCCTTCCTTATATTTAGGAGAAGTTAATTAGGGATATTACGAGATATAGTATGGGTGTTACGCTATGTGCGTTGGCCGAGTGCCTTGTAATTGGGGGGTTGGGGGAGGGTGGGGGGCGAGTTCCGGAGTGATGGGGAGCGCAAAAGAGAAGGGAGGCTTGTAGGAGAATTCACTTTTTCTAAACCTATTGATAAATCCATGCACGGCAGGGAGTTGTTTTCTTCTTGTAATTCCTTTCTATTTTTGGTATTAATCAGGGTTCCGAATAGTCCGACTGGTCTGGTTTTGGAGGCAGGACCATTTGGTCGTCTTGGTTGATTTTAATGCCTGGACCGGCCTAGCTTAAGTGGTCCAGTCTGCTCAGGACCGGTCCCAGACCAGTTTGTATAAAAATATTGCATAATTTTTTTTTCGGTAGGGGTCTCATCTGCCACGCATGTTTTCCAAAATCCCCTCAAATGCCACAGTGCCCTCAGATGTTATAGAATTATATTATGTAAGTTTTAGGCCCTGTTTGGCGCGTCGCAATGTAAATATATTACAACAAAAGTGGTAAATGGTATATATTCTAAAATAAATTTATAGCATATTTCAGAAATAGAAAGGCCCTGTTTGGGATGCCACAATATAAATATATTGCAATAAAAGTGGTAAAATTAATGGTGGATACTCTAAAATAAATTTAGGAAAACGTCCCTTTTATGCTATAAAAATTGCGGCCCAAACAGGGCCTAATATAAACCGCCATTTTGTACGGCGATTTTGTTGTATAATTGTGGTGTTATCACCAGATTTTCCGTTTTGCCGTATTTTTCAGTATGGCCTCACGTATATTATCAGCATCCTAAGGAAAGCTGTTAAAAAAATTGGGATTGGCAGAAGCTCCTTCGCGGAGCCTCTAATCTCTGTTTTTTTTTAGGGGGACTTCAGAATCGAGGTCGGAGATTCTTGTAGTAGGCTATTTGATAGGAATACCGATAAGTAAGATTCTTAATTCTAATTTTAGCCATGGCAATGAGTACTTGTATCATAAGGACTCGGGCAACGAAAACCATAAATCAAAACTTCCTAAGTAATTTATTATTCAAATGATTGTGCAAAGGGAATTTCTATAAGACCTTCCTAGGGAGTGGTTATTCCCAGTTTAGAATTCAGGATCAAGTTGACAGTAAAGTGGGCTTTGTTTACCAGGTGCCTGCGTTATACAAATGGGGTAAGTTAGATCACTAGGCAGCCTATTAGACAGCTTGATCATATTGCAGCAGTCTAGACTAAGGGGGCTAGGCTTTGCCGAGGCCGTTTGAGGTAGGTGAGGAAAATTAACTTATGATACAGTAGGTTGGCTAGAAAGATTGGGGCTAGCAAAGGTGTAGGTTCACGGGGGTTGGGCTTGCCGGTGGGTTCCAGTTTTTTGGGGGGGTTAGAGGGGCCACAGGTTTAGAGGCTGGCAATTGTAATATCTGTGGGGTTTCTGGTTGTGGATAGAAAGGTTTTCTGTAGAATTGTGGGCTTCTCTAGTTATTATTGTGATTCTAGAAAATCTAGATAATTTGAGTGGGGTTGGGGAGAATGCCGTTATTCCTGCCTTAGATGTGCATCCACATGGCTAGTACTCGTAATGTCCTGGCGTTTGCGAACACGACCACTATTGCATGATGCCAAGATCCGCGCAAAAAAGCTGAATTTTGGCGTTATGCAATAGCAGTTGTGTTCACAAACGTCAGGACATTACGAGTAGCGTGGTTTGTCATGATTGCCGAAATAATTTTCTGATTTGCTGAGTTTACAACGACCGATACAATTTGGCTATCCTTGAGGTAGGACCGGAGCACTCTAGGTACCGGCTATCATCTATGACATTTGCAATTGCTACTATTCCATGTATCTGGAGCCCCGATTGTTCTATTCTCCCCGACTGAGGAAGGCCCGAAGAGAAAGAAAAAAAAGAGGGGGCCCCAGTTTCCTAAATCCTGAGAGAATCTCCCACCCTGAGATAGGAGCCAAATTCCCGCCACCGACCCGCTCCTAGACACCTATTCTAACGCTGAAGTTTCGAAATATACCATTGGAACTCTTGTTGTCCACGGTCTCCGCCGGTCTTGCGGTCTTGAAGTTCTGAGTAGGGAGCTTTTGGGAAGGGATGGTGTTTCCTTGACATGGTGTAAGATCGGCCCACGGGATTTGTTTGATTTTATTAACCGGTGTCCCAATTCTCTTAACTTATCAAGCTGGGTTTATCAACGGTTGATGAGCTGACAGTCGGATACCAGTAGGAGATTCTAAGAGGCTTTACGGTATAGGATTTTTGTGGTCAGAGGCGGTTTTCACACTCCTCCGACTACCAATGATCGGAGCTGCAGAAAAGTGTATTGTGGGTCGACCATCCTATTCAAGGGATAATAAACCCTTTCATACGCCAACGCTGCACTCATAAAGAGCCTGAGAGATAGCTTGCAGCCGCATGAAGCCACCCACATGTTATCGTGCCCGCTTAAAAGAACAAATCCCAAAATCTCCCTTTGGGAGGCACAAAACCCCCCCCCCCCCACTCTCCGGTCTCTCCCGCTCCATCATCTTCAGCCTCTTTTAGAATTCTAGCTTAAATTAACTAGAGTAACTATTTTTTTAATGCAAGCATTAGAGCGGTCTCCTACTTGGGCCACTTTTCTTATGCTTATTTTTAGTTATCCTAGGTCTAGGCCACTGGCCGCCACGTTCGACCCACCGGGTCCCTCGCATTGCGCTGCCTCCAGTTTAATGTGAAGGAGTTTGTTTTTCACCATTATACCTTTTGCCATTGTTGCGCTGGGTGGGGGGTTCGGAGATGAGGGAAAATATTGTACTGGGGATTGTGAACATTTTTTTGGTTATTGAAATATGAATAGTTCCTATAGTACGACAACCTCATCTTCGGAGGTTTGTGATTGGCGGGCATATTTTAGCCTAAGCTGGTGAATATAAAAGTTCCCTTACGAAACTTTCGAGAGCAACATATCTTTGGTGACCTGTGGTTCGGATAATTGAAGCTAGGAGAATTCTTCAAAATACCTAAGGTATTGTTGAAAATTAGTTACAATCACTGTGGTGAAGGGTGTCCCCTTGTTGGAAATAACAGTTTAATGGCCGCACTTGGTGTTCTAGATACCTGCACTCTAAGGCCGTAGTGGCACGCGTATCCACCGGTGGAGTGATGCGCAAGCTATGAAAAGCCTTCTCACACCTGTTTTTCTCTCCTTGCCCTTTCCTTGCTTCCTTTCTTTCTTCCTGTCCATAACTTTCCTTGAGACTTTCCTTTCTATCGACTCAATACAATCAGTCATGGTCTTTATTTCCCCTCAATACAAACCATGTCTTCACTTAAGCCGTTCCACTCCAGTACTTAGGACCCTCACCGTCGATCATTACCTCAGCGTCGACTATTTTCAACACTCCTTTGCACTTTTCCTCTCTTGTAAGCCTTTTTCAGTAGCTTCCTTTGTCATCCATTACGGATCAAAGAGGGGGAATGGGTATACCTGGTTTGTATACAGGAAAGTGAGTTGTTGCGGCAAAGGAGCCTGTTTCTCCCCACTTAACGCACCCCCGAGTGAATGTTTTTTTTTATGCTAAGATACCCCCTGTTGGGAATTATTTGGCGCATAGTATAGACGTCCGGAACCATACTGGCAAGTTTGCATGTTGTTGTGCCCCCTAACCTCTGAGGCAAATTCCAGAACACGATCTATCGATGTGCTCTAATCTGAGGGCCAGAGCCGTCCTACTCTTCCTGTACCGCCGTCTCGGGGGTTTCCCAAGAAAGTAATCTCTCGCCTTCATACGCCGTTTCGTGACTCTCTAGATTCTCTGCATGGCCAAGATCTAGCCGCGGCGCTGGCCTCTCATGCAAAGGTAATATACAGCTCTTTTTTGGCTCTCCAAGAACTAGTTTTTAACGTCCCTTTTTGGGGTTTCCTGCTTTGAAGGGCCCAAAACTAACAGGGAAGAAGTCTAGAGCATACTGGTGTATGGCAATGGGGGAGCGGTGCTGTATTTAGAGAGGGTGGTTGGTACTATTTGGTGGGGGCAGGAATCACTGGAGTCAGTCTTCTTAGGTGGCTAGTCCAGTCAGACTTTGGGTTGGCCGGGTGTCTACGGGGGCTGGTCTGGCTGGGCTGTGGACTACATTCTTGCTTCTCAAGTTCAACTGACCTGGCTTGGCTAGAGTGTAGATATCTGGAAGCTTCCGAGTGATCGAACGTGATTGCATTGGGTTTGGAAATATTTTAGGGCCTGCGTCAATACTGATATGGATTGAATATGCTGAACAACATGTGGTTTTAAGTATCGTAAAGGGGTCATTGTAGACCTCGACTTTTTCGTAAGTCAATTGAGACATAGTGAAAGGGATCCAAATTGGAATTACCGAAAATGGTTCTGTATTCTCAGGAAATCGCACATATCTACTCGTAAATATTATTGCATCCCGGAGGGCCATGTGGTGGAGAGGAGTCCACTGTGGAAGGTGATATGAGATTATAGGACGATAGCTAGCGCAAGAGCGTATTGATAAGTAATTTATCTCCATGCTATGAGCATGTCGAGTGATAAAGCACCCCCGCAAAAGTGTTGGTGAAATGGGCTTTTTACACCAAAAACATCGCTTTTCAGCCACCCCTAGTTTATTGACCACAAGGAATTTTCCGGCCTAACTTCATATATATAGTTAGATTGCTTATCTCCCAATTCTACCAAACTATTTGGTAAGAAATTGGAAAAGTTATGAAGTTCTAAAGTTTTAAGTTGGTCAAAAAGAGTCATTTTACATACAAAATTGGCAGTGCAATGGGTATGATCCACTTTGAAGACATGCAACTTAGGGCCATAGAGTAAATTGACCTGATAAGTGCTGTCATGTGAAAGCTGTACTGAAGGTGAAAATAATTAGGTAGGTCATAAACATTATTAATTTTGAAGTATCATAATGGTTGGTGTGGAGACTGATCAAACATGACTAGTTTTAGTGTAAAAATGCCGTTTCACCAATACTTTTGTTTAGGGACTGTACAATAGGGTAAATGGATATGTTGAAAACTAGTATTATACAGTACTAGGCCAAAAATATTCGTCCGATGACCTTTTTACACCAAAAGTGCCCATCTTCACCACCCTCTCTCTATGACAATGTTTCTCAGAATCAGCAAAAATTTATCCTTGCATTAGCAAACTGTAGATAGCATGAAGAAAGTTACAGAATCCTTAAATGTTACCAAGTGATGGAGAAAAGGTCATTTAAGTATCTGATAGCGGTTGCCATGTACTTTTTTGTATGGAGCCGCATACAAAAACTTAAGTCACTTTCACACTTGTTGACACAATCATGAACACTGAAGACAGCTTTGATTCCTTACACTTATACTTGGAGAAGCTTGAATAGATAGCGATTCCATAGCAGATGGAAAGGTTTCAAGTGTTTTTATATAAGCAGTGTTGAGAATTTTGTTTAAAGGTGTCTATTTTTGGTGTAAAAAGGGCATCGGACGAATCTTTTTGTCCCCGTACTGTAATATAAGCATACACTGTATGATATAAAAAAAAAGCCGGCGCGTCACACTTGCTTGAGCGTCATACTTGCTTTTCCCGACTCCGAGCGACAGCGAAATAGGAGGGGAGCCGGCTATTATGGCTTGTTTTTTTTACCTCGCCGGGTTGGAGTATGATAGTTCGCCGTTCGCCGTATTTTTTGCACTTTTCTGGAGTAGGGAATTTTCTACTATATCGCTCATGGATTTATTATTTATGTCTTTATGGTATTACTGTTTACTCGCCTTGTACGATCTCTGATGACAGATACCCGGGGCTAGGACGGTACCGTAGAAACTCTTGAAATCCTCTATCTCTAGGAGCCTCATTATCTCCTGATTCTAGGCCAAAAGCTCCCGAGAAGGATTAAGGTTTTCCTAACACGATGTAGGATCGGTCCACTAGACACGTTGGTTCTCGTTAGCTAGTATTCGTAATTCATTAACCTGTAAAACTAAACATCGCGGGCTGGCGGGCTGATTTCAGTTGATAATCTGAGGGTGGATTTCGGGGGTTTTATGATATCATACGGTGCCCTTTTAGTCTGTTGGAACGAGTTTGGCAACCTTAGTTTGGATACTCCTCATGGGTTTGGGTATTCCTTTATAGAGCTGATTTCCATACTGACTCGGGTCAGTGACAACAAAGAATTGAGGACCTCAATTGGTTAATTGGCTGAGCAGCTGGGCAATATCTGGCCACTGGGGCCCTGGTTACTATTTCTCACGAAGACTCTCTTGTGCTTTATTCTCTGCTAGCTGCTGGATAATACTGTTGTTACGTGCGCCTTTAGGTGAATCAGAATTCTCCACTGCTACCAAATACAGCATGGCGCCTCTTAATCTAACATGGAGGCTAATCTGGCCCTTCCTAAGTCTCTTGGCTACACTGCTCCCTATCTACATTTCTTCTCTCCGGTAGCCTCGTGAGCTTGCATCTCCCGTTAGGCTAGAACAACCGATATCTCCTTCACACTACAGTATTCACCATTCTCTAAATTTAAGCTCATAGTCATGAGTCATTTACCTGTTCTCCGCTTGTTTCGACCTTTAGATTTTCAATCAATCCGAGCTTATAGATATATACTGAAGGTTGTTGGAAACCTGAAGCTGCTCGGCATGCTTACCATATCGGACCCGCACATAGCCCACGGGCACGCACTCAGCCTATCCCTTTATCGTTCGGATAAAGAAGCCCCGGACATGCACCTGCCGGGAGTGAGTTCTTTGATGCTGCTCGGCAGCCTTCTGTTATCGCTCGACAAACCACCGGAAGGGTATCGGAGGGGGACTCAGATATCGGAGGTATGGAGGCACTGGCGGGAGCAGGAGTTTTCTTTGTTACGCTTGTCTTTCCTTTGTTAGCACGATTGCTTTTGCGGAAGGGAAAGGGGAACTCGTGCGGAAAGGCTGTAAGAACTCTGTAAGAGAGTCAAACATAGGAAGGGAAAATTGCGGAAGTTGTGTGTAGTTCTATTTGTTTTTCCTTTTGTTAGCACCAAAGTTTGGAAAACAAGAGGAGGGACATATCATCTAAGAGGTACCTTATGATGGATGATGATGGATATATACTTCAGTCTTGTCCCTAGTTAGTTGTTGATGAGAGTGTGCGTGAGTCTAGTGTTGTTAGTGAAGTGAAGAGTTTTCCCCCTCTCCTGAGTGTTGCGATCGTTGTCATTGAGAGTAGCTTGGCGTTTCGTTTCGTTTCATCAACCGTCACTCGCCGTGTTTCGTCATATCGCCGTTATTCACTATAGCCGGTTTATCAAAAAGGTGGCTTTTGTTAGTATATAACTACCCTGTCAATAGAAAGCGTTGGAGACTTTTCATGTTCTCAAGGATGGCAGCTCTCGGCAGTGGTTTCTAATATGTCTTTATTTAAAGAAATACCACAAACATTAAAGTGGTACTAAATCTCGCGAAATCCTCATAAGACTGGATGCCCGGTGGAACAGACTATTGGAAGGATATGAGAAACTGGCATGGCGGTCGACAGTAGGTTGTGGCGTTTGAAATATGGAGATAGTAGGAAGTGGAACAGAAGTTAAAGTAGCATGGAAGTAGCTAGCCATAGATCAACTGATTGATTGGGTGGTTGATCAGCTGATGGAACCTAAAGAAAGCACAAAAGAAGAAAAGAACAA
The DNA here is from genome assembly GCA_003070745.1 of Tuber borchii. Taxonomy (NCBI): domain Eukaryota; kingdom Fungi; phylum Ascomycota; class Pezizomycetes; order Pezizales; family Tuberaceae; genus Tuber; species Tuber borchii. The sequence goes on along the minus strand of NESQ01000319.1, from coordinate 58,041 downwards.
AGGTGCAATCGCAATAAGCTCTAAGTGGAATAGCGGAAGGTGTGGGAACGGTGGACTAGTTGGCTACCCTCTCTCTAGTCAAGGACAGGCCAGGAGATAGATCTCTCCGTCTAGCTAATGACAACAAAACACCCCCGAAGCTCAACGAACTCTCAAGAAAAACACTAAGTTGACAAAACATAATCCCTAGCGATTTCTAGCAATCTAGAACTATCTTGATACCCCATGATCCTCCGTCACCCCTAAAACCTCTGGCTTAATAGTGTGCTAACTCCCGAATGCCTAGTGGTATAGAGGATGAAAGAAAATGTGGAACCAAACACCCGATACCTAACACCCCATGACAAGAGGCATCAGCAAAACCATGAAACCAATACCTTATGCCTAGCGACATAGGATATAAAAATAACAACCCACTGGGAAGCGCTTAATCGCCTCAAACCACAAAGCCACACGCCCTATAACCGTATATATCCTACCCGCATGTCCGCATAACCGCACAACTGCCTAACCGCATACCCTACAGGCAATCCAACATCAGTTAGGTATCATAGGCTGAAGAAATATACGACCCCCTATAGGCCTCTTCCGTCCTTCCAGCAGGGAGTCGAATGTGTGGCCGCTCAGCGACACAGTACCTAACGGGCCAAATGCGTTGGTTGACTAATATACGGTGGAAAGGCTAGCAAGCCGAATGCCTTGTCGGGATTGGGTGCGTTGTCGTGACCAAAAACCGAAAGGGTTGTGGGAGGCAGGGAGCTAAATACGATACTATATGGATTCGGATGGTAGGGCTGAATGCAATTAAGAGGGAACGGGACTGAGTGTGTCAGGATGGATCATATCCCGGTCAACCCCAAAACAGAACTTAGGGATAATACGGTATCCAACACAGACCCTGATTCTTAAGCGAGTATACGCCCATGATGCCGTCTATTCAGCCCAAGTCCGGAGGTGGACTAAACCATTGGAAATGATCGGTGGCGAGCAGAACCCGATAAGCGATGAATGGAGCAGAGTGGTTACACGGCCGCTAGTTGGGTACGGAAAGAGCTGAGAGAGGTTTACCGAAGGTGAAAACAAGAGAGAAATGAAAGGCCAAATAAGAGTGGTGTTAAGACTAAAGTTAGTGTGATTTGGTTTACCGGGAAGAAAAGATATGTGTTAAAGGAGAAAGAAGGTCCGAAAAGACAAGCGAGACCCGCAGCCACTTCATGCATCTTGGGCACCACCAGCCCAGCCCCATTCGTAATTTGGAAATAATATAGCCTGCTTTGTTGCAAGGGGGTTTTCTATTCATGGGAACCTGTTGGTACAAGTAAGTGTTGGGTTGTGGCTTATGGATATTTAATCTCGCCCTAAGAACGGTGTTGGCATGGGTGCCTGCGTACACTAAGATTCCACTTGTTGGGTTTAGTGCTGTATGGTATAGTACTAGTACTCGAGTACGGCAGCTGAGAAAAGCCGGGTGAATGGTTAGAGGTGGAGAGGACACATACGCAAAAAAACACCATTACAGTGACTCTAAAGGTTCGGTTGGATCTGTGATCGCTATTGTCTGATGCTAGCGACATTTGGTCCAGCCCATTAAATTCCGTTTGTGAAAAGGCTGGTGTGTACTCGAGTCCATGCCTAAGGATCAGGATATTGCAGTTGGGATCGATGGCTCCTGCCTGGCACTGCGAGTATTATACTTAGGTATAAGGAGCTCACCTGCTAGTGGTCTGGCTATGTAGTAGTTTTTAGTGCTTTGGGAAGTCGATAGGGGCCTTGAATGACGGTAGCAACTAGCTTATGTTGTCTGACCTAGTTCATGAGTAGGCTATAAATCGAGGAGTTCAGATTCGCTGCATAATCAGTCCAGGAGGGTTCGCCACACTCGAGTTCTTATCATATACCGCATAGTGATGGGAACGATCATGCTCGAGCAGAAAATTTGGCCCATGCTCGAGCATAAATCGTGCTCGAACACACCAAAACTTTATGTTCGAGCATGATCGTGCCCATCACTACTAATACCGCATAAAATCGCTGTGCTCAAGTTCTGGGACAACCGTAGACCACCACCAACTGTTGCATCACCCAGCGACACCCGTTGCCATACAGGATTGGCAAAACGCATCAATGGATACGAGTGTTACTGGGAACACAAGTCTGCATGGTGATACTGGTATTCAAACCTTAGATATCTTGACTCCTTCGCGTATAGCTAAAGACTTCTTGCGATTAGATCGCACTCGAGTTCATGGTTAGGTCGTAAAGCTAGGCTCAAATTGCATGAATGGCGATGGGTAGTATAGGTGAGCTAGCACATCCTATGAGGGGAACTCCGACCCCGCTTGATTAAGATAAGGGAACAAATAATAGCTGGAGAAGGGCGTGGAGAAAGCTTAGTGGTCCTTCGCTGGCTGGAAATTCGTTTGTTGTCCTATTCCTAATTTTCTGACAGTTGTGAACACAACCAGGTCCGCATATGTAAACGAAAGGCCGTGCATCAGACCTAAATTCAAGTAAATACCTTTGAGGTATTGTTTTGTGAGAAACCCTCAGCGAAGGGAACTCGCAGGAATTTGGGCTTAAGTCAGAGTTTTCAATTTTATGCGTTGTTACTGCTGATATCATTGGCCCATTGGCCGTCGCGAGCTTATGCGGACCTAGTCGTGTTCACAAACGTCATTAAATTACGAGTATAGTTTCTGTCTGTTGTAGGAACGGTTGCAGAAACCAAAGCTGCTGCCAGAACTTCTTGGACTCAAGTAGTCTTCTCGGATACGACGACTCACTACTATGATAGTACCTGAGTAGTAACTGGGTCAAAAGCCTAACCCTTGGGATATTAATATGGGCACGCTCCTTCCTGGGATTGCTACTACGACCACCACTCTGGGAAATCTTAATGGTTTCAACTTGTTCCTCCCATTGTACCGAACCTATAAAAACTGGAAATCCGACCCTTAACAGTTAGATTATCTTGAGATGAAATCTCCGCTGTCAGCATACCATCCACCACGCTCTCACAATCCAGATACAAATGGTGAAGTCGAAGAAACTCCGCCGGGAATGCAATCGCTAGGCTCAGGCATGCGACTATCCGGCCATCCACATATGTCCGACAACACAGAAATCCCCGGTAATCCACAGATGCCCAGCGGCCCACAGGCGCCTGGCGATCTACAAATACTTGGTTTCTCACAGATGCTTAGCTACTCACAAATTCTCGGCAACCCACAGATGTCCGGCAATCCCCAAATGCCCGGCCATCCACAGGTGCCTGGAAATCTACAAACGCCCGGTAATCCACAAATTGCCCACAATCCACGAATGCCCGGCAGTCCCCAAATGCCCGGCCAGCCGCAAATTCCTGGTAACTCCCAAATGGCCCTCTACCCACAAATACCTAATAACCTACAAATGCCTGGATGCCCTCAAATTCCTGGATACCCTCAAATTCCTGGCTATCCTCAAATGTCTGGCTATCCCCAGATGCCTGGCTATCCCCAATTGCCTGGTTATCTACTGGTACCTGGTTTTTGGTATCCGGAACCTCATCTCTATCCATTAGCACAGCACCAAGTGTATGGCTCAGCTCTACCACGCTCTCAAACTAGCACTCCTATGGTCGATGGAAATACCCATTCCAATGTACACTCCCCCGACAAAGCCATGCCAGCACCTAGCAACCCAGCGATTCTTGGTGACCCACCACCAGAATATCGCAGCATGGACTCTTCCCACCATGTACACCGGACACCTCCACCCGATAATTCAATTCCACTCCGCCCTCACACTACTAGCGCTAATCCTAACGTACAATCGCCAAATATGGACATGCAAGCGATGCCCACAACTAATACTGAGCACGTATCCACAATACCACCGAAGGATAGCCTCGGCACAGAAATCATCATAGCACTGATGGGAGTCACAGGTAAAATCCAAAGTCTATTAGAACCCTGCATACGTTGGCTAAGACGAGCGACAGGCTCAGGTAAAAGTTACTTCGTCAGGGAGGTCTCTGGCAATTCGGAGGTCGAAGTGAGCGGTGATCTTTATTCTTGTAGGAGGGTCCTCAGCTATAGAATTTGGAGTCGAATGCTGACAGGAGGAAGGTACCAGCAAGGTCAAATCGTACTCATTTGAGTATGGAGGGGCGAGGATCACACTAGTCGACACTCCTGGCTTCAATGATACGAATAGAAGCGATATGGAGGTCTTGAAAGAGATTACCGATTGGACCTCGGAGAGCTATAGGAAGGAGCGACTCCTCTCCGGTATCATCTACCTTCACCCCATCACCCATACCCGCCTGGAAGGTTCTGCCCTAAAGAACCTTAGGATGTTCCGAAATTTGTGCGGTCAGAAGGTACTGGGGAATGTATTTCTCACAACAACACAGTGGTCCAACGTCAATCTGAGAGAGGCGGAGCTTCGCGAAAATAGGCTCCGATCGCAGGATTTCTGGGGAGGGCTTATTGGCAAAGGTGCCACTCTTCAGAGATTCCACGGCACCAGAGAATCCGGATTAGAGCTCATCCACAAGTTGATGTCAAATATACCGAAACCCCTTGATATCCAGGATCAGATTGTCAAGCAAAATATGACCCTACTTGAGACTAGTGCAGGAAAATGCATCAACGAGGAACTAATTGCCCAAGAGAAGAGGCATAAGGAGGAAGTTGAATCTCTCGAGAAAGAGCGTCAGGAAGCTATAAATGCGAAAGATGATGAAATGAACAAGATCCTTGCAGAAGAGCAGGCAAAAGTTCAGAAGAAGCTCGAAAAGGCTGCAGCTGAAAAGAAGTTGTTAGCCGAGTTGCATGCGGCAGAGGTAAGAAAACGAGAAGAGGAAGAGAGGAAGAGGCAGGAGGAAATGGCGAGGCGTGAGAAATCAGTGATTGCCGTCGCTACTGAGGATATTTCGGTTATCGCCCATATCCACACTTTTCTCGGCGGATATCTCACAAGAGGCCGCTGGATCTTCGACATTAATAACCATGAGGAATTTGAGTCGAATACCTTTGCGGTCGAAATCCAGTACCATGTTAAAATCTTATCTGGCGTTGAGATTCCTGTAAAGACACTTCGGGAGCTAAGTGGTGAGGGGATGGGTAAGAGCAATTACATTTTTGTTGGCGAGGTACGCTATGTGTGTAAATCTCGTACTCCTATCAAAAGGGGAGGAAGACATTTCGTTATCTTCAGAAAAGGTTAATTTTGGGTAGTTTGGGAGATATGGAATTAGTGCTACGTCTTGTGCATTGACCGGGTGTCTTGCAATTAGAATGTTGGGGGAGGGGAACAGGCGGTGCATTAGGGTAGTGATGGACTGCGGGGGGATGAGTGGGATTTGTTGGAGAGTAGGAGGTTTCATTTTTCTCTCTAATAGCAAAAACTCCTGCTGCACATGGGATTGCTTCCTTCCTGCAGTTTTCTTTCCTTTTCAATTTCAGTAAATACTACGGTTGGATGGGCTCTGGGAAAATAAGAGAGGTTTAGTGGGCAATGTGCCTTGTAATCTGCCCTAATAGGCTCCCATTTAAGCTGGTAAACTTTAGCTTCTAATCAAGTGAAGTTCTGCTAAGAAAGTATTTGCGCCGCAAGCAAGTGGTGGGAGGAAAGTCAATTGTAACCTATCAATTAATACCCTTATTCGGGGTGATAAAATCAAGGATAAGGTTTTGAAAAGTTGGCACTCACGCGGTTGTCTAAAGCTGGGGTGAGAGGAACAGCAATTGGATTGTACGGTATACTTCCGGGGGGGGATATCGCCGGGGGGCACCTGCAAAACCTCGCTCTTTTTCCATCTTGCACTTAGGTTACAATTCCCTCCCGTGGAGTGCGCGCAGCCAGTGCAAAATCTCGATAGTATCCCCCTATGCCTCTCGTTTTCCCACACTTCTACCAAACATTAACTAACCTAAAAAATTAAAAAGAACCGGAAAAAAAAAAACAATTCCCTACACCACAGTGCCTAGTCCATTTGTGAAAATAAAATTCTCCGTTCTCCTCCAAGTCCTACGTCGCTTTTGCACTCCCCATCGGTACCCTAACGAACTTCCCCTCTCTCATTCCCCTACCTTCTAATTACGAGATACTCACCCACTGTAGATGACCTAGTACCGATATTTTATTTACAAATTATCCGAGTTTCACCCTTGCTAGATTTGCAGAATCAACCGCTTCTTATTCCACTAGGAGCACTAGACCTACACCAGCAGTGTACTCCATCCAAGATAATGTGATCAGTGCCAGCCACCCCTACATGAAATATCTCCACCACTATCTCCACAGAAGCCCCTAGTGTTCTCAACAGTCTGGGCCGACTGCCAAGAGCCCGGGACGGGACGACAAAACGCGGTCAGTTCCAGTGTTCGCAGGCGCCCGGGGGGACTGCCAAGAGCCCCGGACGGGACGGGACGGCTAGCTGTAGTCCGTCCGGGGCGTCCCAAGGGCAGGACGGCCGTCTTTGGGCAGGACGGCGGGCCCTACAGGGTGAGACGTGAGTGCAGGGCAGGTGGATGGACGGCACGGGGCGGCCGGGGACGGTTGAGGAGGGCGGGGCATGGGTGAGGACGGCGGGGGACTGTGGGGGACGGCCGGGGACGGCAAGATTGATGTCTCGTGATACAAGGATTCCAAGCGCTAGGACTATAGTCCCCTATAGTCCGTCCGGTCCTTACCCTCCCGGGCGTAGTCCGTCCTAGCCCCCCTAAAAATACGGACTACCGGCCGTAGTCCGTCCCGTCCGAACTCAAAGACGGACGGACTGGATGGCTGCGCACACTGGTCAGTTCTCGTCTGGGAAACGTCAGAACGGCCATCATTGCTAAGGACGGCGGGCCCTGCAATGTGAGGAAAATTGGCCTAGAGTACTATGAGGGGCTGCGGGGGACTGCCGGGTAAAGTTTTTTTGCGCCATTCAATAATTTCGTATGCCAGACAGAAGTAGGGACTTGTGTAAAAGACAATAAATGAGGCGTGCTATTCTATTCTAACCGCTGGAGGGAATGAACTCTTATTGGACAGAGCCCCTCCTAGTATCCTATGATTGCTAGGAGTGGAAAATACATCAGGACGGCCGTGGAAATAACAATGAAGCACGAAATCCATCCTCATGATTCCTGGTATCCTCTCGTGCGCAGGAGCCTGCTGTAAAGAAAGTCTTTCACACAATCAACAATTGTCATGCTACAGCCCCAGCATCAATGATAGCCGTTAAGTTTCATTTCCATCTCCGGTTCTATCAATTCAAACCGGGTTAGGAGAGAAAAAAGCGAGTGACAAGGAAAAACAACAAAAACACAGGAAACAAATAGGGTATCATATCGTAATATTATTATGGTAAATATAATACCAATACGTAAAACGAAAGGACATAAAAATAATTGGAAAAAAGTGAGTGATCTCCGGTGACTTTCAACGTTAGAGAATAGGGGGACTGCAGGTGACAACCGGGGACTGGCGGGGACTGCAGGGACTGCGGGGGACCACGGGAGACGGCAGGTCCGGGCAGGATGGCTAATGTGAGAAATTTCTCCCGGGGAACGGTGGGGTCCTAGCCCTTGGCCGTGAGCTGCAGGGCAAGTTTGTAAAAAGACCGGACGGGACGACAGTGTCGTCCGTTCTCGTCCTGGTCCAGGACGGACGGACTGCCTCGTTGAGAACACTGGAAGCCCCCCAGGGGGGGTTAGGTTGGAAATAGACCTCGATCCCGGAGATGCTCGATCCGGATGCCTCGTGGTAATTTGTGCCGGGGACAGACAATCCTCCCGGCTATAGCATCGAGCCCACTCGTAAGACTATAGGCTGTGAAACCCAGCACCCAGTCCGTCCACTAGGGGCAAAGGGCGGGCGGGGGGAATTCAGATGACTCACCTGGCAGAATTTGCCGGGTTCTTCTAGGTGGCGGGTAGAGAGTGCAAGTGTGGGAGTGGGGGACAGGTAGCAGGAGCGCCCTGTTGGTACAGTCTGGGGTTACCATTTGGTAGAAGACTCCGGGGCCTGCCACCACAGCTTGGAGTACAGCCTTTCCCAAAGGGCGGACGCTTCTGTCCTACAGCTTGAAACGTACCCTGGACACCTGGGACCGGAGTCGGATATGATAAGTAGAAACAGGACTGCCGGGATGCTTGGAATCACAAGTGATATGGAACTGCAATATCTTTATTATCGACCGCAATCGCAGCCCTATTACGCTTCTTTATTTTCTCCTACCTCCCCCTCTCTTCAGCCTACCCTTTTCTATCTCCGCTACATGCAACCTTTCTAACAATTTCTGTTCAGCTGCAGCTTTCCGGAGCTTCTGCCGAGCTCTTGTTTGCTCCATCGTAAGAACCTGGTTCATTTCATCATCTCTCGCCTTTATAGCCTCCTGGAGTTGCCTTTCCAAAGATTCCAGTTCCGCCCTGTATCTCTTTTCTTGGGCAGCCAGTTCTTGATTAATGAATTTTCCTGCATCAGTCTCAAGTAGGGTCATATGTTGTTTGACAATCTGATCCTGGATATGGAGGGGCTTTCTTTTATTTGACATCAAGCCATGGATAAGCTCTAGTCCGGATTCTCTGCTACCATGGAACCTCTGGAGAGTGGCACCCTTCTCGATCAGCCCCCCCCAGATTTCCCGACTCCGGAGCCTATTTTGCCGAAACTCCCCGTCTGCCGGATTGACGTTCGACCACTGTGTTGTTGTGAGAAACACGTTCTCCAATACTTCCTGACCGCACAAACTCTGGAACATCCTCAAGTTCCTCATGGCAGAACCTTCCATGCGGGTATGGGTAATAGGGTGAAGGTAGATGATACCGGAGAGGAGTTGCTTCTTCCTGTAGGTCGCTGAGGTCCAATCGGTAATCTCCTGCAGGACCTCAGTATCGCTTCTCTTCGTATCATTGAAGCCAGGAGTGTCAACAAGTGTGATTTTCGCCCCTGCATACTCAAAAGAGTAAGATTGGACCTTACGGGTGCCTTCCTCCTGTCAGCGTTCAACTCCAACTTCTACAGCAGGGTACTATCTTACAAGAATAAAGATCGCCACTCACTTTGACCTCCGAGTTGCCAGTGACCTCCCTGATGAAGTAGCTTTTACCTGCGCCTATCACTCACTTTAGTCAACCTCTGCAGATTTTGAACACAGGTTGGATTTTACCTGTGATCCCCATTACGGCTATGACGATTCCTCTGTCCGAGCCAGCCGTGGCCTCCGGGAGAACTGTGCCAGCTTGTCGACCGGGCTCTGGATGTAGTGGACTGCATCCAGCACCGCTCACAGGAGGTGCTGCCAACATAGCCTTGAAGCCCCGCCTCTGGGTTCCTGGGTAGTTAGGTCCCGGTGGGTTCCTGGGTGGTGCTCGCTGCGGACCGGACACTTGGGTCTGGATGACTTGAGGCGGGCTGGGCGCTCGACGTGAGCCGGGCTCCCGATGTGAGCTGCGTGCTGGACGTGGCCGGGGCTCTCGAGGCGAGCTGCGCGCTGGACGTGGCCGGGGCTCCCGATGCGAGCTGCGCGCTGGACGTGGCCGGGGGTCTCGAGACGAGTTGCGCGCTGGACGGGCCCGGGGCTCTCGAGGCGAGGCGCGTGCTAGACGCGGGCCGGGCTCCCGAGGCGGGCGGGACTCTTGAGGCGAGCTAGAGGGTGGAGACTCGTGCTCGGGGTGTCGCTTCCCGAAACACATTGGTGTAGAATTTGAATGGGAAGCTCACTCCGATCTCTTCTAGAGTAACCCCCAGGTGTCTTAAATTGAATGTAGGAGAGTAGTGGACTGTATGCTAATGAATGAATGAGAATTTGTCTCAAGATTACCTAGCCGGCTACGATCTGTTTTGCTACAATGGGGGGACAGGTTGAAGCTTTTCGACTTCAGGGTTGTAGTATTTATCCAAGGCACAAAGGAGGGTCCTATCTTAGCATTAAGATTAAGCACTCGGGTCACAGCAACTACCGTACACGTTTCATGTTGGGTTGGCTTGCCTGGCGAAGTCTCTGCCTTGGGGAGGAAGCAGTACTCTTGGCAGGCATCACATCTTGAATATGTATGGGCACTCTGATAGGTTACCCATTAATTTTTACCCATGTGCTTTGTGAATCCCTGCGACCAGGTACAGTACAGGGGGTTAAGGGTAAGTGAGATGAGGCAACTCATTCATCCTACAACCACTTCCTAACCACCTTGTGACCTGTCACATAATAGGATTTGGCGAATGATGTTCCTTGGAGTTCATCTCACAGGTGCTTCAAGTCTTCTTTTCCATTATGATGGTTTAGAAATTTATCTGTTGAAGGCAAGTGAAGAATGTTTTCATCTGATTTTAATCGTTTTCCATCTAGGGGTATTCATTTACAAATGTTTCGAGACTTTATTGTCACCTTCGGAATCGGTTACGGGGCCTATTTTACTACGGTAATTCTGGCAGGCGTGTAGTACGCGGGTGAGGGGGTGGCTGAGGCTGCAAGGTTGAGGTCGAGGCGCAGTAGTTGTGGTGCAGAGATATGGTAGCTGGGTTTGAGGAGTGGCACAAAGGGTGGCTTGGCTAGGGCATCCTGAGGGGGGTGTGCCCGTGTGCCAATAGTTTAGTTGTAGGAGTTGGTTTGGTTATGGGGGCTTGAGTTATATGGGTAGGGGTGGAAATAGGAGCCAGTGATGGGGGGTGTCACCCATTGTAAGTGGCACAACTCATGGATTTGGTGGCTCTGGTTTTGGTTTAGGAAGAGGGGATTGTTTAAGGAGTGGCTACAGTTGAGGTTGGCAGGAAAGACGGATAATGATTCCCTAGTGAAGTGGGAGGAGACGACCTATCAAAAGAATACCCGGATAGTAACCAGGCTTCGCTTACTATATTACAGTACCGGAGGATGGATTCTCGGCTAAGACAGAAAAAACTGGAGCTGGTGTAAAAATCGGCATTTGGAACGTTAGGGAGGTGAAAGGGAGAGCTTAGATTTCTTTTGAATTATTTATGATTTTCTTTATCTTGTGCTTTGAGGACAGGACCAGGTGATGCTTTCTGGAGACATGTTGGTTAGGGAGGTATGGGGTTTCCTCAAGGCTAGGTTCAAGCTATTGGCTGTGAGGGAACATACCGGTTGAGGATGTTTCAGGTGTTCAAGATTTAGGTTGATTTTTTCTGAATGAAGTATAAGGGACAGAGGTTTCGATGTATCATAAGGCCAGACAGCTGAGTTCACTATAGAAAGGGCTATAGAGTATATATTTAGTGTAGAAGTAGCTAGCTAATACAATACCGAAAAGTTTAAAAATAAAAAAAAATAAAAAAAGTGAGATGAGGCCGCTCTGGTTGGCTCATAGATGAATCAGCTAGTCAAAAAGTCTAATATCAAGTACCTTTGTACCAAGAGTTTGCCTGACTTTTTTCCACCACGAATTTTCTAGCCAAGATTAGCTGTTTCTATAGTTATATACATGTAATTTTGGCCAGTAAAACTCGATTTCGCCTTACTAATACTCATCTCCTAGTCTATCTCAATGGCCACAAGTACTTGAGTATCCCTTAGGCAGTGTGAAATAGTAAAATATGAACTACGTACGCTAAGCTTATCCTAGAACGATTTGAACTTTGCAATTTGCTGAGTATTTTTGACTCACTAAGAGTACTGAGTTATTTGGACACCCAGGCAATAGAAAATCAGGATTTCTGACCTGACTTAGCTGATGGTGGCCTAATTTGGTCTTAGCGTGCTGTGGTACGAATTTTACTGTTTTACATTACCCAAGAAATATGAATTGAAGAGAGAATAAATTCTATAAACAGTATCAAGATAATAATTGGCCAATTCTTTGTGTTGTAAAATGCTGACTGGCTAAGTATTACGCAGATGAAAATAGCTCGCTAGTATTCTTAGTAGAGGTTGCGCCACTGTAATGAAGGAGGGTATGTGTAACCTCAGCTCACCGTGCCAGTGGTAGGAGCAACTAGAGGCATCTATGTTGACTACTCGGGATACCGGAAGAACTCATGTTCTATGAAGATGATTACTGATTGGAAAGATAAAGTGAGAATACTTTATTCCTTATCCGGTACATATGCATATTATGCATTATGTATTATTATCTGGCTATTCGAACTAATCACTCGATAGTTCACGATAAAGACTATTGGTATGTTAGCATTGCGACCACATATATGATCTTAGTCTATGAGGACGAAGAGATTGAAGACTATCTACTGGTGGAGTGGAGACACCCTCAGATGAAATAGGTGTCGGGAGTTCTCTGAGTTCAAGTGGGGCAATTAATCAGGTTCAAAGAGTGTTCGCACTTCCTTTGACAAAGCTGAAATCCTAGAAAGATACATGATTGTTAGGATACAGGAAGTAGCGAGAATTTAGTATAAGTAGTAAGGGCTATTCCCTGGAGTTTGAGAAAACAAGCAACGGAGAAGTGACCTTAACAATATAACAAGTTATCAAGTTAAAAAATTTGAGAACTTCTATTTTATTACTTTACCTTTATCGAACTATCATCTCTCGAGCCTTCCTGACTTTCCTCCGTTATCTCGAATATGATATGGCCTAGCTTTCTCTATTCCTTTGAGTTAGTTACCCCGTAACACTATATTGTTACCCTTAAGTCACCAAGGCTCCTCCACGATACCTTAACCCCACACATGCCAAGGCAATATTACGATTGCGATAGCTTCTTCCAATGCCCCTCTTGCAAAAAGTGCAAACAAGCTGTCCCACATAACTTCTTTCCAGTCTGTTGTCCAAACTACGAAAGGAACCTCCAGAACTTAGCACTTCAAACGATTTGGAACATTCACGATAAGAAACCAAATTACAACTTCTGAATCTACTGAAGATATAGTAAAGCTGTTACTATAGCAAAACATTAGCATACTCTCTGCAATTACGAAGTACTACCTCCCCTCAATATTGTGTACCTTTCATCATGTCTGATCAATGACAACCAGACTCGCCTGTTCCACCACCTACCGATTCAATGGATACTAGTAACAATAGTTCCTCACCAACAGGATCAGTACCACCCACCCATAACTCAGATACACCTACTACTGGGTGATTTGCCCTGAGTAGGACAGGGTCACATTTCCTTGCAACATCAAGTCCAAGTTCATGAAGACGTTCCAGAATTCGCCCCAACCTCTATGTGGAATTCAGAAACCAATTAGCAGAGGCTTTTCAGTTTATCCTAGGAGAAATCCAGTAAAGCCAAGATGAAACACATCTTGCCCTAACTAGCTTCACGGCTGAGATTCAGACAGCATATACCAACCTCCGTTTATTCGATAGACACTTAGCCAGAAACGAAGAAGTTACCGAAGCAGAATTCGCCGAACATCGACAATACCTACTACAACTCCAAAGTGCGATGAAAGTAGAACAAGATCAGTTAAGAGAAGAAGTCCGAGAAGCTTTTAGGCTACAATGAGAGCAACGGGCTGGTGATAACCAGGACTCCCAAAGCCGAGACCTCGAATTGGCTGAACAACTGTTTTTTCTAAAATGCCAATTTGATCAGCAAGAGGCGAGATGGAAAAAGGAACTCAAAAAACAAAAGATTGAAGCAGCAAAAATGTTGAAATGACAGGACGAAATTACTGCCGCCCAATTCAACGATAATGACAAGAAAGTACAAGCATTCTTAAATCAACAGGCTAAAGAATCACAAGTCGCAATCAACAACCTTGTCCGAAAGTTCAAAGCCCAATTAATGGCTTATTCAGTAGCTACTTCAGTTGCGGCAGATGACGAACTTGGACTCTCTAACTGAGGTCTGTCAAAACCCTTGGAAATATATGATATTACCAACAAAACAAAAACCTCAGCATCAACTCCTCAAGACAACGGAAAAGAAAGAGAAGTAAGAGAAGGAATAAACCCGCCACCACCCCCCCCCTCCACCACATAATACTGGTGGAGACCCAGACCCTGGCGACTCTGATAATGATAATGACCATAGAGAAGGTGACCTAGGCAGAAAAGGTAGCAGGCCGGCAGGCGCTCCTCGGAAAACGCCCATTCCCAGAGACGTTTCCCTGTATACCAGAGCTATGCTAGAATTCATTCGAAGTATTAGTGAACCACAGCGACCCTTAAAGCAGATCGCTTAACCTCCTTATTTCTTTCAGGGAGAAGACAACGAGAATGTACGAAACTGGTTAACGGCTTGCGAAGATTATTTTGACCGCAATCCTGCGCAATGGGAAGATTATAGCCATCAAATTGTATTTGCTCTCGGTAAAACAAAGGGCAACAAGGTCGCGCCTTTTTCGGAAAAATAACGAAAGGTTATGGAGGGTTTAAGTGGTTATGCTCGAGACCCTGCCTATTCCACGTGGGAGCGATTCCGGCAAGAAATAACTAAACAATTTATCGGAATTGAAGAAGAACGAAGAGCCCTTAAGGAAATGGATAGAGTCACATATAAGGGCAGAATCGATACCTACCTTCTTCTTCTCGAAAACCTGAACATCAAAGCAGGCCTTACTGGAATAGCGTGGAGGGTAAGAGTGGAGAGTAAACTTCCTGAGGACATTCTTAGACTACTTTCTCACTTTAAGTTTGCTAATGATGAAGAATGGATGGAAATTTTTTGGAATGTTGGGAGACAAGAGGAGGAACTTCTCGAACGGTGGAAAATATTAAAATCGATAATCACTCTACCGACAGCGATAACCAAACGAAAACGAGAAGTTAACAATGATAAAGGTTTTAACTCAAAGAAGGGACCCGATAGTTTTACCGATAAAAGTCGAAAAGAATATGTTTCCAGATAGAAGGCTGTTCGAACGACACCTGTGCAGGCAAAAAATAATTCCAAAGACGAACATACCGACTGGAAGGAGGCACATAAAGGAATTTTCGACGAACTGGTTACTCAACGAAAAAGGAGAACTATTGCACTCATTGCCATCTTGACAACCACCGATGGCAGAAGTGTAGAAGACAAGCTGTCGTGATAACAACCTTTTTAAACAATAAGGGATGGGATAAAACGAAACCTCTGTTCCAACGGCGAACAACAACCTTAGCCATGCAGCAACCACCTCCGTACCCAAAACCCACCCCAAAAGTCAACCAAATTCATCGATACTCTCCTTCGCTTATTTGGGAATTATCGGACACCAAGATGGCATAAAATAATTTATCAATACCTATTGGTCTCCCTAGGTCTATAAGTCCGAATCTACCTGACTTAGTGGACAGACATCGGAGCCAACCGACTAGTTAAGAATGACAATAAAGCGGCGCTTACCTTGATCTTAAGAAGCAAGCGGGAAAACAAATTGTTATGGCCAGCAGGAACCAACAAGGATTGATATAATTGAAAAAGACATCTAAAGTTACCAAGAAAAATAGCTTGTGAAACCATCAAACCAAAAAATAATTTTTAATATTTTACCTGAAAAAAGTTACCACCTTTATGTAAAAGTTACACCCTATTTGCAAAATTACTTCCCACCTTGGGGGAAAGGATGGGGAACTTCCTGATGTGAGTATCAACCATAGACTCTCACTACTCTCCTTCCTGCCCCCCCGGGCAGTGCGACCTAAAAGAAGGCCACTGGAAAGTGGACGAAACAGAGGGCATTCTGGCCAACTACTTTTCTAGGAAGCTGGAGAAAACAGGGGAGCGGTAGAAAAAGAGCAGGCTCGCTCCTTTTTATATTGCGCAAAGGTATGGGAAGCAATGGTGCAAAACCCCGAAAGAAATAAAAAAAAAAAAAAAAAAAGAGAAAATTTTTTGAGCCAAGTTTCTCACTCCTTTGTGAATTTGTTTATGTTTTTCGGGAACCACTTGGCAGGGGGTAAATACCGCTAGTAGTGGGCTGCCCAGGAATATAAAGGTAATTTTTAATTATTATATTTAATTTAGTTTGTCTGAGGAGACCTAAGTGGTCGAAACAACGCGGGTGTTGTCACAAATACCTTACGACAACAAATCAACATGGCTTCTAAATGAGCCAAGAGTTTTCCTACTCGGTCTGGCAAGCGGAAAAACACTATTGCCCAAGAACCCCTGCATCATAACTGTCTAGAAGGACATGCACACATCTATATCCTCGGAAATCGCTATTGGATTCCAGTCTTACTAGACTCTGGATCAAATATTTTCCTTCTCAACGAACAACTCGTTCATGAGCTTCACATACCTTACGAATCTCGATCCGATGCAGTACAGATCGAGGGCTTTACTGGCGAAACTATCTCCTCTAGCGGATCGCACTACACTCATTCTCTCTACCTAGAAATAGGAAAAAACCATCACCTCTCCCTTGTTTCCTGCGAAATAGCTCCAGCAGGAAAATATTGTATGATCATACCATTCAGATAGTGGCATCAGGAATATCCAATCACCAATATCGCAGATCGGGACACTTGGTCATTTAACGCGGATTGCTGTCGGTCATATTTATTGCCAGAAGGTGAAGAAATTTCAGTTGTATGAGACGAAGACGTCCTTAGTGATCCTAACACGGTAGTTATAGGAAGAATTGAAAGAGAAGATGACCAGAGAGTTACTATTATTGATCGTCTACCTGAATGCTACCACGACTACCTCGATTTATTCCGTCCCTCAATAGCAGAGAAACTAGCTCCTCGTCGTACCTTTGACAATGCGATCGATCTCAAACCTGATACGCAACCACTATGGGGTTCTATATACCCCTTGTCTGAAAAACAACTCCAAGCCCTCTGTTCCTATGTCGCCGATATGACGAAACAAGGGGAAATTACCGCAAGCAAGTCTCCGGCGGGAGCACCTATTCTCTTCAAACCAAAACCTGATGGGCGACTTCAGTTAGTAGTCGACTACCGAGGACTTAATAAAGTTACCATCTACAACAAATATCCAATTCCTTTAATGACCGAAGTTAGGAATCAGGTTCGAGACGCAAGCATCTTCACGAAACTGGATCTAAAGGATGGATTCTACCTGATTAGAATCCGTAAAGGCGATGAGTGGAAAACAGCTTTCGAACTCGATATGGCCTTTACGAATATAAGGTCATGCCTTTTGGTCTTGTCAACGTACCAGCAACTTTTCAAACTATGATGAATGAAATTCTCCGTGAATTTCTTGACCAGGAAGTCGTCATTTATATAGATAATATCCTAATTTATTTGAAATCGCTCACGGAACATATCTCTCTCGTTTGAAAAGTCCTACAACCGTTGCGGGAATACCAGATGGCAGTATCATTAGAAAAAAGTACATTTCATGTTAAAAATATTGATTTTCTTGGATATGTTGTAACAACGGAAGGAGTTACAATGAATAAGAAGAAGGTAGAGACAATTAAGGCTTGAAAACCTCCGCCATCAGTGAAGGAGGTCCAGATCTTTATCGAATTCGCAAATTTCTATCGACAATTTATCAAAAACTTCTCAAAGATTTGCACCCCGATCACCAATCTACTAAAAGGAGAAAAAGGAAATTTTGTATGGGAAAAAGACCAGCATGAGGCCTTCGAATACCTTAAGTGATACTTCGTCACGGCTCCGATCCTATGTCACTTTCACCCGGAATGGGATACGGTAGTTGAGACTGATGTAAGCCATTACGCCCTCAGCTGCATCCTCTCACAGTTTCAAGGGAAACGATTACATCCGGTTGCATTCCACTCTCGAAAAATTAACTCGGCAGAAATGAACTATAACATCCATGACAAGGAATTGTTAGCTGTTCTCATTGCCTATATAGAATAGAAACATTACCTCCAAGGAACGGAAAAGCCAATTACAGTCTATACCGATTATCAGAATCTTCAATACTTTCTGACCACAAAAGCCTAGACGGCATGCCAAATTCATTGGGCGCAGAAATTATGCGACTTCAACTTTATTATCATCTATCAACCAGGCTCGAAAGGAGGTAAACCTGATGCTTTAAGCAGGTGGCTGGAGTACCTCCCTGAAGAGGGAGCTATGCATCGCGAACAGCAAATTCTACAACCTAAACACTTCAGCAAATTTCAAATTGCGATTTTTTGGGGCGAAACCTCTTCACCTTTCTATCAGGAAATTCCTCAGTCAGAAACAGAAAACCAGATACAAGTTCAAAGACTTTCAGAAAATGTAAGAATCCCAACTCGAGGTTCCAAACTTGCGGCAGGATATGACCTCTACAGTATTGGAACCTTAACGATCCCAGCTAAGAACCGACATCTTGTTAAAACTGAATTAGCTATTACAGTCCCAACTGGTACTTACGGTTGTATTGTACCATGAAGTGGCTTAGCAATCAAGCCTAAGTCGGTAGATGCTGGCGTTATCGAGGCAGACTATAGAGGCGAAGTCAAAGTCCTTCTCGTAAATCATGGCTCTTCAGATTTCGAAATCCAGAAAGGAGATTGCATTTTGCAACTCGTGGTGGAAAGAATAGATGATCAAGACTGCATAGAGGTAGATGAGATGGATGAAACAGAAAGAGCTGGGCAGGGATTTGGCAGCTTGGGACGAGGATTGGAGTTGAAGGAAACTCAATCAATGATATGCTTCCTCCATTCGAGCTGCACACATGAATTTTATGATACCTCTGAGATCAACCACCACCCGATACTTCGAAAAGGAGAAATTCTATTGTCTAACGCTATTTTCACAAAGGTAAACCTTAAGAAGTTTGAGACTAACTTTTTGGAAACAGTTTGACAGGTGGTAAAGGAAGATCAAGATTGGCTGCGGAGAAAAGAAGAATTGGAAACTATAAAAAGAGAAGAAAAGGAATTGCCGAAACAATGGACTCTATCCGATAATCTACTTTACTACAATAACTGACTATATATTCCACCAAACGAAGACCTGCAAATACTCATCGCCCAAGGATGTCACAACTCGCAAGTAGCAGGATACTATGGACAAGATAAGACCCTCGAAATCATTACTCGAAACTTCTACTGGAAAGGACTCACCGACTGGGTCAATGACTACGTATGATCCTGCACTACTTGCCAACAAGCTAAGTCTCCAAGACATGCATGATTCAGCTTACTTTAACCCTTACAAGTACCCTTTGCAGCTTGGGCTTCGACTTCGGTAGACTTTATTACACAACTACCAAATTCGGCAGGATATATACAGATTATGGTCATAGTAGACCGGTTCACGAAAATAGCACATTTTATCAGATTAGAAGAAATAGCATCTGCACGGGATGTAGCAAAAGCATTCCTTAAAGAAGTATGGAAATACTACCATCAGCAAAAAAAAAATCTGTCTTTTGTGCTCCACGGTGAGCCATGTCGTTGAGTTTTACGTTTTGGCTAATTGCGAGTGACCCCAGTTAATCATGATGCTTCTGATTGTGTCTCCTAATAATCAAATACAAATCTTAATTTTAGCAAAATATGAGCCATTTTTATCAATATCTTATAGACTTTTTACATTACAAAGTCATATATTATGAACTCAAATTTCTCCACTTCGGTATGTAAAAGGTTCGTGAGTTCTTAATAAAAATTGCTCATATTTTGCAGAAAACAGAATTAATATAATCTTCTTTAGTCAAACTAACGGAATTTTCAATATCGCGATCATTGGACTCACGATGTGTCAAAACGTAAAACTCAATGACATGAGGCACAGGGGGCAGGCTGTTTTTTTGCTGATGACGGGTTACCCTCAGAAATCATTTCAGATATGAATGCGAAGTTTGCTGGCGAATTTTGGGAATCATTGTGCACAAAACTCAACATTAAACGAAAGATGTCAACCGCGTACCACCCTCAGACTAATGGACAAACAGAACGAGTCAACCAAATACTGGGAGGCTACCTCCAAATATTTGTCAATTATGATCAGAATGATTAGTACCACCTTCTACCCCTCGCCAAGTTCGCTTATAACAACTCAACCACAACCACAAACAAAATGACCCCCTTCTTCACAAACTACGGATATCATCCTCAGACTGAATGGTTAAAAGAACGAGAAGCCTGAAATCCAGGAGCCAATATGTATGCTCACTGGATGCAAACAATATATCAACAAGCAAGAGAATCCTTCGAGAAGACAAAGTAAGCCATAGGACGATATCACAATTGAAAGACTAAGCAACAACCAGATTTCAAAATCGGAGATCTGGTTATGCTCAATGCAAAAAATATTCGCACAACACGCCCTTCGAAAAAGCTAGCCCCCAAACTCTACGGCCCACTTAAAACTCTACGGCCCCCTTAAAATCCTTGAACAACGAGGAAACCTTGCCTATAAAATCGAACTATCGGACTGTTGGAAAATCCATCCTGTATTTCATGTATCGTTACTGGAACCCTACTGAACTTCAATTCAACTGGCTTAAAAACAACCGCCTATGCAACCCGAAGAGATTGATGGAGATCTTGAATGGGAGATGCAGAAAATTGTTAAGAGTGAAATAATCTCTTACAAAAGACGAGTTAGAGGAAGACCCCAAACATTTCATGAAATATGATATTTCATTAAGTGGAAAGAGTGTTCAGAAGATGAGAACACCTGGGAACCACCTGAGCATTTGAGAAATGCGAATGAATTGGTAGATATGTTTTATAGAGAAAACCCAGAAATGCCATCATTGGGCTAAGTAGTATTACTCGGAAGGTTTTCCTGCTGTGGCCAAGCAAACGCAGAAGGTTTTTCACCCGACCTTGTAGAGTACTAAAAGGATTTAATATTTAATATTTATCGCTACTTATGTATTATATGTCAAGAAGGATTTTGGGGACAAAATCTTTTGAAGAGGAAGCTAGTGTTACGCATATGAGAATAGCTCGCCAGTATTATTAGTAGAGGCTGCGCCACCATAATAGAGGAGCGTATATCCAACCTCAGCTCACCGTGGTAGGAGCAACTGGAGGCATCTATGTTGACTACTCGGGATACTGGAAGAGCTCACGTTCCATGAAGCTGATTACTGATTGGAATAATAAAGTGAGAGTACATTATTCCTTATCCGGTGCATATGCATATTATGCATTATGTGTTATTATCTAGCTATTGGAACTAATCACTCGATAGTTCACGATAAAGACCATTGGTATATTGGCATTGCGACCACATATATGATGATCTTAGTCTATTAGGATGAAGAGATCAAAGACTATCTACTGGTGAAGTGGGGACTCTCTCAGATGAAATAGGTGTCGAGAGTTCTCTGAGTTCGAGTGGGGCAATTATTCAGGGTCAAAGAGTGTTCGCACTTCCTTTGACGAAGCTGAAATCTTAGAAAGATACATGATTGTTAGGATACAGGAAGTAGCGAGAATTTAGTATAAGTAGTAAGGGCTATTCCCTGGTGTTTGAGAAAACAAGCAACGGAGAAATGACCTTAACAATATAACAAGTTATCAAGTTTAAAAATTTGAGAACTTCTATTTTATTACTTTACCTTTATCGAACTATTATCTCTTGAGCCTTCCTGACTTTCCTCCGTTATCTCGAATTCGATATGGCCTAGCTTTTTCTATTCCTTTGAGTTAGTTACCCTGTAACACTAAGCTCGAATATGTTGCTATTGAGCCAGTTGCCAACCACTACCCCAGTATTCACGGATTTTATCACTGCCTCAAGTACCTCCTTTCTCTATTGGTAGTTGTTAGGCTTACACATGACATAGATCTAGGTCATTTGGGCAAGCACCTGAGAACTTGTTACAGGGTAACTAACTTAAAGGAATAGAGAGAGCTAGGCCGTATAGTATTCGAGATAACAGAAAGAAGTCAGGAAGGCTCGAGTAATGATAGTTCAATAAAGGTAAAGTAATAAAGTAGAAGTTCTCGAATTTTTGAACTTAATAACTTGTTATATTGTTAAGATCTCTTCTCCATTGCTTGATTTTCTCAAACTCCTGGGAATAGCTCTTACTACTTATACTAAATTCTCACTACTTCCTGTTTCCTAATTATCATATATCTTTCTGTTACAATCCTCTTCCTTTCGGGCAATACTTGTAGCAGATAACCCCTATTCCTAATAGCGATTACACTTCCCTAAGTTCGTACGAACAATGATAGCTGAGTATACAGACTCCTGTCTCGTATGATATATCACTAAGCTCGTGAGAGACACTATAGTCTAGGCCCCATAGTGTAAAGTGTAAAGATAAAAGTATATTGTAGGAAATTAACTTAGATGGTTGCATGAAGAACTCTCAACCAAGGAGGCCGTAAGGACCTCTGTTTTATACCCGTTCTTCCTACAACCCTAACCTTCATGACTCATACCTTCTCGTCACGCGATCCTATGACTCATAGTGAGTCATAGTGTGAAATCCATCAGCTGACTCCTATGAGTCACTGCACAATAACCAACTAACAAATCAAAATACAACAAACAAGTCATATGCGCAATTCGCATCATATATGTAAAACCCATGGCTCATAACTATGAGTCATGTGCGAAAGTCATAATCATATGACCACAATCGTGAGTCATGTCAAAACAATAAACCAATTATAATAAAGAAATAATACGCTATCGCGTTGTCATCTGAAAGTATTAAACTCTATGACTCACAAGTGTGAGTCATATGAAAAATCTATCTTGCTAGTCACCGTTTGTGACACTTTCTAAGATTTCAGCTTCATTAAAGGAAGTGCGAACACTATTTGACCCTGAATAATTGCCCTACTTGAACTCAAAAAACTCCCGAGATCTATTTCATCTGAGGGTGTCCCCACTCTACCAGTAGATAGTCTTTGATCTCTTCGTCCTAATAGACTAAGTTCATATATGCAGTCGCAATGCTAATATACCAATTGTCTTTTATCGTGAACTATCAAGTGATCAGTTCGAATAGCCAGATAATAACACATAATGCATAATATGCATATGCACCGGATAAGGAATAAAGTATTCTCACTTTATCTTTCAAATCAGTAATCAGCTTCATGGAACGTGAGCTCTTCCGGTATCCCAAGTAGTTAACATAGATGCCTCTAGTTACTCCTACCACAGTGAGTTGAGGTTGGACATATTGTAACTGGTACAGGTTACTGGTTTGGTTTTGAGTATCGTTTGATACTTTATATGTTTTATGTTTGGTTTTGAGTATCGTTTGATACTTTATATGTTTTATGTTTGGTTTTGAGTATCGTTTGATATTTTATATGTTTTATGTTTGGTTTTGAGTATCGTTTGATACTTTATATGTTTTATGTTTGGTTTTGAGTATCGTTTGATACTTTATATGTTTTATGTTTTGTATCAGGATATCGATGTGATACCTGATTTGTTTTATGTGATATTTCAAGGCTGCCATTTCAGAGCCTTATGGTTATATGTTTTGTATCAGGATATCCATGTTATACCTTATTTGTTTTATGTAATGTTTCAAGGCTTCCATTTCGGAGCCTTATGGTTATATGTTTTGTATCAGGATATCCATGTGATACCTGATTTGTTTTATGTAATGTTTCAAGGCTGCCATTTCAGAGCTTTATGGTTATTTGATTACAAAGACTCAGGTAGCCTAACAAGTGTATTTAAGACCTGCTATTCTCCGGACTTAGAGAAAGCAGACTTCGATAGACAGAGTTTTTCAATATACTTGGTTGAACAGTTACTTCTTCAGTTCGCTTCGAGAATCTTTAGTATTTCAAGTTGGTCTACCAAATGCCTACTATTAGGAACTACTTAGTAGTTGCGATATAGTAAGAAGTTTGTTACAACAACCTCGTCTAAGCCTCCAGTACTTAGTCTCACTAGATAACGCACCTTGCTATAAGACTAGTATCGTTACCCTCAAGAATACAGCACCTCCCCGTGGGGCCGTTACACATATGCTCATCCATTACGGTGGTGCAGCCTCTACTAAAATACTGGCGAGCTATTCTCGTGTGCATAACAGAACTTTCTTGATACGGGGCTGTGCAAACATTCCGATTGGTATACAAAATATGCGTACGCCAAGCCTACTTGCAGGACATTTGCCCAAGTACTCGAGTACTCGAGTACCAGGTACAAGGCCCAGGCAATAAAAAGTGGTACGGTGTATAAGTAATGTCTCAGCAAGGTTGGTACACTTGAAAGGCAGGCCTTCAGAAAAACAGTATCTCCTCTTATCTTATGCAATTGATAAAGGAAAATCTCTATGAGTGACAAAGATAACCTCCCCTCCGGCACATTTTTATCAAATCAATCACTTATAGGTGCTTGCTCAGCATGGTACTTGAACCTTTAAACTGGCATCCTATTTATTGCTGTCTTTATTTTAGCTAGGCTTAGAGCCCACTGGCCTCTTTCAAGAGACAAATATTCTTGATATATACAATAGAAATTACTCTTCTGTCATACTCTCTTCCATATTTTTTTTGTCTGTGGTGGTAATGGCTAAAGATACTTAACCTTTAGGGTTGAAGACCCTAACTTATAGAAAAGGATGTAGTTTAAGAGGTGCTTCACCATCACAACATATTTTTTGTAAGAGAGCAGTTCGGTTGCAGCGTTCCAGAATTATGTCCAAAATTGACCCAACCCACCCCGGCGCTTTACCACTTTTTATTGCCTGTCCCTTGTATGAAGTGCAGGAGTAAGACTGCCATAAAAACACTGGTACAATGAACTGGCCTACCGTATATTCTGATGAAATTCGCTAACCCCGTCCCAGGATGTGTTATTCCCGGCACAGTAAGATATCGTATTTTTCCACATTTGGGCCTGAACAATGAATCGTAGTTGGCTACTTCAGGTTGGTCTGAAGTTGCCAATGAGAAATGCCCTCTGAACCCTAATTCCGCTCTCTTACTGGGCCGGGAATAACACATCCTGGGACGGGGTTAGCGAATTTCATCAGAAAATACGGTAGTCTATTCGTGCAGCTAAATCAGGGCCTCTGATTTGTGGAGGGCTCATGAGGGCCACATAACTCAAGCGAGCCTCTTTGGACTCTCTTGCGCCATTCAAATCACTTAAAAACTCCTGCCTGACCAGCCCAGGCGAGTTCGTTATTGTACCCGAGTTTTTACGGTGTTGGACTTCCTTCGACAACGCCTCAGGGGACAATGTTCGCTCCAGTCAATTGGCCAAAAGTTCGATGGACTTTAGGACACCCTAACCATAGTGGCTTACCACTAAGACTTCCATTATTCTCCCCTTCTGGGTTGAAGGGGGGAAAAGGCTTCGGGAAACTTGTCCTTCAGTCCTTGCCTAAGGCAACTGAAAAAGAAAACTACTCGTAATCCACAGACTTTTGTGAACACGACTGCTATTGCATACACTAAAATTTTGAGGCTCCGGCCAACTTGTTGTCCACATGCTATAGCAGTTGTGTCCACAAGCATCAGGATAACGGACACGCCCGGGCTGCTCGTGGAGCAGTTTTCAGTATTTTGAATAGCCCAAGAGGCCGTCTAAAGACGCTTGCTTAGGTATCCGGCCTCGTTCGCAAGCTCTCCGTCAATCAGAGGGTCTGGTTTCCCTGCACTACCAGCCCGGGCGTGTTCGTTATTCTTTAAATTTTACGGTACCGGGGTTGTGGGTTAGTCTGGCGAAGCTACTCTGATTGGCTCGTAGGCCAGGCAGCCAACTATGGGTCGAGTATGGTGAATTGTTTCATGCCAAGAGTTCGCCAGACTTTTTTCCCCCTCACAAATCATGCCAAGATTGGCTGTCTTTATGGTCACACACACCAAATTTTTGGGTGGATGAAACAAAGTTCGCCGTACTAGGGGTTGGAAAAAAGTCTGTCGAACTCTGGTTTGGTTGGCCGAAATTACGTGTGTGTAACGCAGATTATGCAGCTCAACAGCCCATAGACGCTAATTTTTGGTGATGGAAAAAAGTCTGTCGAACTCTTGGCGCTGTGGCTGGAGCACACAGCGTTCTCTGAGTGGTTGAAAAGGCCCTGGGGCCAATCAGAGGGAACTCGACAGACTTACCCACAACCCCCGGTACTTTTGCACACACCCTAGTACAAGTATCACATACCTTACTCGGGGAAGGGATCCCGGCTTCCTCGTGCATGATCCAATTATTCCGCGTTCCACGGTATTGGCTCCTAGACACAGCTCGTTGTCACTCATGCATTTTGCTTATAGCCGTACAACACCACAATCTATTTACCATTCTCACGAGAACAAGCCCTTAGCTATGCCTGTAGAAATGAATGTGTCTAAGTTTCACGGCTTTCTTCAGATATGTGCTGTGCTTGAGAGAGTGAACCCGTGTATTGAGTTAGTTTGAAAATATATACTTCTACCTCTCTTGTCGGTGTTATACAGATTCTGCATCTCAAAGTTGCACTTCGCACATTCTCCAGACACCACCAATATTTAAGCCCTGCGGAGCATTTGCTTTTTAAGTTGAGCATACATCGCTAGGAATTAATGTTAAGCGCTTGTGTGCGTTCTTGCGGACTGGGTATCAAGGCTATGTTGGTCAACCACCTTTGGTTGGCCCTAGTGGTGGGCACGATCATGCTCGAGCATATATCGTGCTCGAGCACACCAAAAATTTATGATCGAGCATGATCGTGCCCACCACTAGTTGGCCCAGTGGCCTCCCGACCACTCAGAGGACTAGATCCTCCCCAGACACTGGGCGAGAGTTTGACAGACCAACCCCCACACTCTACTCGCAAACGCATGACGTTTGCGAACAAAACTGCTATTGCATACGGGCAAAAAATCGGCCGGAGCCTCATAA
Source organism: Tuber borchii (assembly GCA_003070745.1). Lineage (NCBI taxonomy): Eukaryota > Fungi > Ascomycota > Pezizomycetes > Pezizales > Tuberaceae > Tuber > Tuber borchii. Next base: position 31,442 of record NESQ01000319.1, on the reverse strand, counting down.
TTTGACGGTTTCAGACACCCCAAGGGATAACCCAACGATGGCAGTGCTACTCGAGTAGTGTCCTCAAAAGCAGTTTAGTGAGTGTAGTTGCTGTGGAGATTTAAGAATGAATGCACGCATCCAGATGCTTAACTTCCGTGGTATTGCACAACCCATCGCAGGTCAGCCATGGATCTAGGAGCAAACATAGAATTAGACTACTAAATACTTGTCTCTTAGTGGCCAATAATGAAGGTATATCTATTTTTTTCAGACTCCTTTGCGTGCTACAGCTGGTATAGTCTCTGACATTCACAGTTTTTTGAATGTGGGGGGTGGCTGGACGATCCACCCGCAATGTAAGGGCAGTCTACCCCACATTCTAAGCTCTGAGGATGCGATAGTGTCACTAACTAGATTTCGTTCCCAATTCCAATGTCTTAATATTCCTTTCGCACAAAGGGATTAAAGATGTGGGAAAATGGCCACTAGCATCAGGAAATAGTGATCACAAACCCAACTAAAGCTTTCAAAGTAACCCTGAGCTACTTCTGGTGGGGTATCTTCTCGAGTTTGAATTCAAAGACTACTCATGGCTATGGTAAAACTGGAATAATTAGACCTCGCCCCACTTGTAAAGGATGCCTCTCCTAGTTAGGTCTTGCTTTTTTTTGTCCTTTAATTTAATTCAGTGGAGGGTTAAAAGACAAGTTCCAGCAGTGCTTTCCCCATACCTATAATTAAGCAAGGAAGGGAACTCTCGACCGCCTAGCATGAGATCAGATTATTGCTTCCCTGACCAACCAAACCAAGGGAAGCTGCAACTCATCTAGATTGAGACAGCAGATAACTGATGCGGGCGAACGTGGGGAACGGGTAGTGGTTGTTTTATAGCTGGAAATTCGCTTTCAACCTGACATTAGGTTGCGTTTTGGCTTTGATATTGTGGCTTTTATAGACTATTAAGCTTGGTGGATTATTACAGAGCTGGGCTGGGTTTCTATCTACTCGTATTGATGCTCTGACGTTTGTGAACACCCCCCTGTCTGCATAGGGCCAAGGCTCGAATCATGAGGCCAGCCGAGAAGTACATTTCAAAGGAAAATGGGCCAATCTCAGGAGGATTTTTAATCAACTACCCAGATCTAGGTCAAAGTTCATTGTTTTATGCGTTGTTGGCCCCATGCCATTGGCCTAAGATAGATAAGCAGGAAAATGTGGACTTAGGAGTTTTCACACTGGCCAAAACATTAGGAGATTACGAGTAGGAGTATAGTAGCATCGCCTGAACTCCTGCTGCAGGGAAGACTCCCTAAGACTTTCCAGATTTGGCAACTAAATAATCGGGCGCCGTCGCAAGGCTGAAACCCTGATCATTCGGGCGCTAATATAGGACCGTCCTTTGCTCCTGGGATAGTTGCTAAAATGGCACCCTGAGATCCCGAATCTTTCAACCCGTTTCCCCCGTTGCACCAAAGCCTATCGTAACCCGCAAAGGCCCAATATCCTACACTTGAAGACCCAGAATATCTTAAGACGAATTCTCAGCCATCGGCATATAGTCTACCACGCTCCTATGTCTGGGCACGCGGTTAGAGAAAAGGAAGGAAAGCCTCGTTCAAAAAAACTTGCTCAAAAGTTGGGAGCGTTTCTAGGGCTCTCCTCCAAGAAGCACCCGCAACACCAAAACCCATCACAACCCAGCAATCCACAAATCCCCTACAGTCAGCAAATACCTGGGGTAGCAGAACTCCCCAATAACCCGCCGAGGCGGAGCTTTTCCGCTACTCATGGACAAAACTACACGGACACGAGGGCAGCGCCCCCTACTATCCCACCAGGATTCTGCCTATACCTACCTCAAGAGTCAGGTCAACCGGCCCATATAATGCCACAGGAGGCCATTCCTGGCCCGGAAATCATTATAGCGCTAATGGGGGTCACAGGTAAAATATAGTCTACCCGAAACCTATATATATTTGCTAAGACAAGTGACAGGAGCAGGTAAAAGCTACTTTATCCAGACGGTCACTGGTAGCTCGGAGGTCGAAGTGAGTAGTGATCTTCATTCTTGTAAGATAGCCCCTTCTGCAGAAGTTGGGCTCGAATGCTGACAGGAGGAAGGTACCAACAAGGTTCAATCTTACTCTTTTGGGTATGGAGGGGCAAAAATCACACTGGTCGACACTCCTGGCTTCAACGATACGAATAGAAGTGACACTGAGGTCCTACAAGAGATCGCTAATTGGACCTCGGAGACCTACCGGAAGGATCAACTCCTCACCGGTATCATCTACCTTCACCCCATCACCCACACACGCATGGAAGGTTCTTCTATGAGGAATCTGAGGACGTTCCGAAGTTTGTGCGGTCAGGAAGTACTTGAGAACGTGCTCCTCACAACAACACAGTGGTCGAACGTCAACCAGGCAGAGGCAGAGCGTCGTGAAAATAAGCTCCATGATCAGGATTTTTGGGGAGGGCTTATGGGCAAGGGTGCCACTCTTGAGAGATTCCACGGCACCAGAGATTCGGGATTAGAACTTATCCACAAGTTGATGTCAAAAACCCCAAAACGCCTCGATATCCAGGATCAGATTGTTGAGCAAAATCTGAGCCTACCTGAGACCAATGCGGGACAATGCGTCAACGAGGAACTGATTGCCCAAGAAAAAAAATTTAAGGAGGAACTGGAATCCCTAGAGAACCAACTTCGAGAAGCTATAGGGCAGAGAGATGATGAAATAAGAGCCCTTATGGACGAACAAGCAAAAATTCAGAAACGGCTCGAAATGGCTATAGCTGGAATGAAACTGTTAGCAGAGTTGCATACACGGGAGGGAAAAGGCACGAAGCTAGTGAGAGAGAGGAGGAAGCGCGGAGTTCACATGATGGGCTTTGACTGAGTTTCTTGCAATTAGGGTGCATGGGGCAGGGAGAAGGAAAGGCATTAGGGTATCAATTAGGCGCAGAGAAGTAGGGATTGTAGGAGAACAGGAGAATTTACTTTTCCCAGGCTTGCTGAGAAATCCCCGCAGTGCAAGGAATTATTTTCTTTTTCCTGTATCTCTCTATTTTCGGTATCAGTTAATGTTAGGTAGATCTGTGGAAAATGAGAGAAGTTTAGTAGGGTGTCAGCTCCTCGCTATAGTGGGACCTTATTGGACCATTGAGCTTTGATTTTATATTGCATGTGTACCAGGCATGGAGAGTAACCTTGTCGGTCTTTCTCTGGCTCGAGCGCTTTCTTAACCACCCAGCGAAGAGTGTTTTCTCCGGCCATTGAACTAAACCTTGAACCGACTTCAAGACACCCCGAGTGTCCGTCGTCAGGAGCTAAAGCCGAATACTTTGAATGAGAACAGCGACCTTAGGATGCGTCTGCCTGCAATGTAAAACCTCTATAATGTCCCCGGCTATAGAGCTTTGAGTGAAAGCTCCGTTTTGACTTAAAGTGGTGGTGGTCGACAACCAGCTATAATAATGAGCCCAAAAAGAAGGTATCTAAAAACAAACTATCTAGAACCTAAACTTTTCCAAAACCACGTAATAGAAAACCTCCCAAAAAGTCTACACCGCAGCAACTTTCAACAAAAGAGAGAAAGAAAGAAATACCCAAGATCTTGTGACAATATTTTCTTAGTTTTCTTTTGATTTGTTAAGTTCTTAGATTTATTCATACTAAATAGGAAATCCCATCAAGAACCCTAAAGTAGAGCTTAGAAAACCCGTTTTAACAAAAGAATCCCAACATGCCCCTGTCATAATATAACAAGTAAACAATACCAGAGCAGAACTATCAGCTCATTTCTCGTGTGTTGAGCTGTCACATGTGGGGCACTTAGCTAGAGTCATAAAGCAGCAGTACCAATTTTATGCTAATATATATACACCCCGAGTACCTTTTTTAAGTTGGTTTTCCTGATGCGTTCGGTATTTATGCCAGTAATTTTCTGACATCTGTGAACGCGACTGTTATTGCATACTACCAAAATCCTAGGGCGGCTGTGTTCACAAAAGCTAGAGCGAGTACTCGAGTACTCGTGATGTCGAAACGTTTTTATAAAAGGACTGCTATTGCATACCACAGAAAATTTGCCTTTTTGCTTGGATCTGGGCAGTATGCCAGAGCAGTTCTATGTAAAAATGCTTCGACATTAAGGGGGTTTCACGATCAAGAGCTCGAGATTCGTGAGCTAGGGGCGGACGCTAAAAATTCTATCTGAGCGAAAGATACCAACTTTTTCTGAGGAGATACAGTAATCCACGGCGAAGCGAGTCCACGGTGAGGCGAGAATACCTATAGAACTCCTATAAGACAGGGATTATTTGTATGGGCATTCTCTGGATGCCGTGGGCTCGCTATGCCGTGGAATACTGTACGGTAATAAACAAGTGCCTGGAGCACTTGCAGCCCCAACCCGATGTGCCAAGACGCTAATAAACTTCACTAGCTAGCAACCTTTTTATCCCACTTTTCCATCACGGTAAACACTCTCGTCCTAACGATAGCGATCTAGAATTCTTAATTGAGAAATCCCCATATTTCCAGTAGATAAGGTACAAGGGAATTTCTTTGCTTTTATGTGTATGTCAATCAGGCACACTAAGGCGACTTTCACTTGGACAGGTATGTTGAATAACTACTGCTGCAGGGTATAGTACTTGTCCCATGCAAGAAGTATCCGGAAATACGAGTAGTGAGTTTGTGATACGCACAGATTTTCTGCTATACTAGTACTCGGAGGTGTCAGTAAAAATCAGAAACTAGCGGTGGCAAAGCAGAGGTCTGCGCTAATCATTAAATAAACTTTGCAGAAAAAACACAGGCTTGTTGAAGTCAGAAACCCAAACCAGTTGAATCGGGGTCTAACATCTGAACTTTAGAGATTCTAAATATCTTCTGAGAGGTTTATCTAGTCTGCGTAAGCCCAATTTGTACTATGATGGATTTTTAATTATTGGCTCAGGATATCTTGTCACTGGTAAGATAATGTATTTAGTATCTACTCTACGAGTAAGTTGTTAGTGTCTGCTAGAGCTTATTATTTTCCATTTATACTGGCTATCTGCACACCCCACCTTATGATCTTGCTGGTCTTTTTTTCCGATTTTTACTGACACCCCCGAGTATTTTACGAACCCCTGTTTCCGGACAGTTGCCTAGGACAAGTACAGTACTGTACAGTACTCGTACAACTCATGTTTCCTGATTTTAGCACTTTTGAAAACTGACCGCAGCTAGACGCACCTTGAAGTGTTCGGCTTCGACTCGACGACTCCTATTATCGCACTGCTGACACGTCTAAAATCCCCACTTTTAGATTGCAGGAAGTAAAAAGAAAAATATCGCATTTTGTTTTCCACCAAGTAACCCATCACACAGGGTAAGCGATCGCTAGAACCAATTAGCGATTCAAGGCATATGGATTATTACCTTTACAGTACCCATTTTCCCTTCCAGCTGATACCTCGCGAGGAGGGAGAAAAATGGGAAACAGGTAAAAATTACATTAAAGAGGGAGTAATGAGCATTTTTTGTTCATGAAAATAATAATGTGGGGCACTTGAGTTATGGGGGCCTTTTTTTCTTTTTTCTTTTTTTTCTTTTTTACAGTTTGGGTTGTTTAAGGATTATCAGCAGAGATTGCAGGTTTATAATGACAACATGAAAAGTGTCATTTTTGACAGGTGGCAACTTGTGTTAAAGGCTGAGGCCTGATCGTGAGTTTTATCAACGTATTGAGCTCTAATTTGGAAAATCAGGATTATGTGTACTTGGGTGTGAGGGTAAGTGATCGGAAAAAAAGTGGTTGGTGAAACACCAGCGGTTTTCCGATCACTTTTTGCTCCAGGCTGGTACTCGAGTAGGAGAAGAAACTCAAGCTTGCTGGTGTATGATCCAATTATTCCGCTTTTAACAGCCAGGTTTACAGACATAGCTAGTCGTCATCAAGCATTTAGCACATGCCTCCGGACACAACTATCTGCATTCTGCAAATACAGGTATGTGCTGTAAGTGAACTTTTATACTCATGTAGAGAGTACTCGAGTACTCAGAGACTGCGGGTCTAGATAAACGAGACGAACTGACTTTGTAGGAACAATGTAAAGTGAGAGAAAAAGTTTGCGAAATGCAAGGCTTGAGGGTATTGCGAGCCTGGGCCGGGGTTTGTGTGATTTTTTGCCAATAATGCCCATTGTTTATGTCTCTCAGACAAGCCTTTCTGTGCTCTTAATTTGCAATGTGTAATAGTCATTGCAGTGCTTAAGTAGTTAAAAGCGGTATAGTGAGTTTGATTATTCATCGTGTCAAACAGTTATTGCGTACCACTTAGATTCATGAAAAAGTACCAAGCTAGGGCTGCGCACAATAGTAGCCCTTTCTAGAAACGCTTCGACACTATGGAAAGCGAACTACTGGCGGCGTGCGAGTAGTACCCGATAACGGGGGTTCGTAGAATACATGGCAAAAAGATCCAGGCTTATATGAGCGCCCATACAGATTCATAACCCCTGATGTTAATTAGTTCTAGGCAAGAAGTATCGGGAAACAGAGATTCGTAAATTATATAGTAAAAAAATCCGCATGTATTACAAACTCACTACTCGTATTTTCGGATACTTATTATCTGGGACAAGAACTGGCCTGCTATGGATACTGAACTGCACCGACATGGCTCCCCCCTCAAGGCATTGAATTCGTGGGACAAGCCAACCCAACGCGAAACCAGCCTATCCGATAGTAAGTGTGGTTGCTGTGACCCAGATGCTTAACCTTGGGGCTGATATAGGACCGTCCTTTGCTCCTGGGATAGCTGCTAAAATGGCACCCTGAGATCCCGAATCTTTCAGCCCGTTTCCCCCATTGCACCAAAGCCTATCGTAACCCGCAAAGGCCCAATATCCCACACTTGAAGGCCCAGAATACCCCAAGACGAATTCTCAGCCATCGGCATATAGTTCACTACACTCCTACCTCATGGACACCAGGCTTGGAGGGCACGAGACTAGAGAAAGGGAAGGAATGCCTCGTTCAAAAAGATTTGCCCAAAAGTTGGGAGCGCTTCTAGGGCTCTCCCACAAGAAACACCCGCAACATCAAAACCCGTCACAATACAGCAATCCACAAATCCCCTACAATCAGCAAATACCTGGGGTAGCAGAATTCCCCAATAACACTCCGAGACCGAGTTATCCCGTCCCTCATGGACAAAACTACACGGACGCATGGACAGCACCTCTCAGGAGATCCCTGTCGGGATCTACTTATCCAGCTGCTCATGAGCGGGGCTATCCAGATATGTTAGTAGCGCCTTCTGTGGCCGTTCCGTCAGAACCTAACTCTCCCGCTACACATGGACAATGCCACACGGACACGCGGGCAGCGCCTCCCATGGCCACTACTAGACTCCGCCGGCGGCGCCCACTTCGGAAGACATTTCAACGGGCCCGTCCAATGCCACCGGAAATAATCATAGCGCTAATGGGAGTCACAGGTAAAATCCCAAGTATGCTTAAAATCTGTATACATTGACTAAGATAAGTGACAGGAGCAGGTAAAAGCTACTTCATCAGGGAGGTTACTGGCAACTCGGAGGTTGAGGTGAGCGACGATCTCCATTCTTGTAAGATAGCCCCCTGCTGTAGAAGTTGGACTCGAATGCTGACAGGAAGAAGGCACCAGCAAAGTCCAACCTTACTCTTTTAAATATGAAGGGGCAAAAATCACACTAGTCGACACTCCTGGCTTCAACGATACGAATAGAAGTGACACTGAGGTCCTACAAGAGATCGTTGATTGGACCTCGGAGGCCTACCGGAAGGACCAACTCCTCACCGGTATCATCTACCTTCACCCCATCACCCACACCCGCATGGAAGGCTCTGCCCTAAAGAACCTTAGGATGCTCCAAAGTTTGTGCGGCCAAGAAGTACTGGGGAATGTGTTTCTCACAACAACACAGTGGTCGAACGTCAATCCGGCAGAGGCGGAGCTTCGTGAAAATCGACTCCTAAATCAAGAATTCTGGGGAGGGCTTATTGAGAAAGGTGCTACTCTCGAGAGGTTCCGGGGCACCAGAGAATCAGGATTTGAACTTATCAACAAGTTGATGTCAAAAACACCGAAGCCCCTCGATATCCAGGATCAGATTGTCAGGCAAAATATGACCCTACCCGAGACCAATGCCGGAAAATGCGTCAACGAGGAACTAATCGCCCAAGAGAAGAAATTTAAGGGGCAACTAAAATCTCTAGAAAAGCAACTTCGGGAAGCTATAAAGGCGGGAGATGGTGAAATGAACCAGATCCTTGTGGCGGAGCAAGCGAGGGCTTTGGAGAAGCTCGAAAACGCTGCAGCTGAGCAAAAGCTTTTACAAGGGTTGCATACAGCGAAGATGGAGGAGCGTGAAGCCGAAAAAAAGGAGAGGCAGGGAGATATAAAGAAGGGAGATAGGAGAGTAATTGCTGTCGCCATTAAGGATATTGCATTTGGGGCGCACATGACAAGTGTATTCACAAGCTATAAAGCCAGAGGCCGCTTAATCTTCGACATCCACAACCGCGAGGAATTCGAGTCGGATACCTTCGAGATCACTATCAATCATGAGCCCAACATGCCCCCTGACATTCGGGTTTGTGCAGATACATCGAAGAGGAAAGAGACATTGAAGGGGATGTTTGATGAGGGGATCGGTCACATCAATTACATTATCTTAGACGGAGTACACTACTGGTGCAGACATGGTACTCCTATCGGAGTAGGGGGCCAAGAATTCTTGATCTTTAGTAAGGGTCAGTTTTGAATAGTTGGTGAGAAATGGCATTGGTGCTACGTTATAGGCGTTGACTGAGTATCTTGCAATTGGAATGAAGGGTGACAGGGGTAGGAAGTGCATTAATGTATTGACGAGGAGTAGGAAATAAAAGTGGGGTTTATAGGAGAACAAGATGGGTTCCTTTTCTTAGATCTATCGAGAAATCCCTGTAGCAAATGGAATTGGCTTCTTTTTCCTGTTCTCTTCTATTCTCAGTGTTTGTTAATCTTGGGTAAAACTGTGGAAAAACAAGAGAAGTATAGTAGGATACCAGGTTCTCAGATATGGGGAGACTAGCTCAAACTACCAGACTTTAATTTCGTATTGTAAGGGGCATGAAGAGTAAGTCTGTTGAACTTCTTCCGGCCGCCTCGAAGGCCTTCTCAACTACTCAAATAATAGGGCTTGCTCCACCCATTGGGCCAAGAGTTCCACAGACTGTTTTCCTGCGCCGAAAATTTGTGCAACTGGCATATTCGGCTGTATACTCCGCCTTGCACACATATAACCCGGATTGAGAGCTATGGTTCAAGGGACTTAAGTACATGCCTTAGTATCTCTCGCTCTTCTGATTCTCCATTATCACAACCCAAAAAAAGCAGAAAGTTCGGATCGCAACAGTTAAAAGGAATTTGGACCACACTACAAAAAGTGAAACTCGGCCATCTCGGCTCCCCCCTCCTGCACCCCACAACCAAACCTGCAGTCAGCCATCTAGTGCCAAAGCTTTTGGATTTCCTGGGAATTCACCCCTCCAGATCTAAGTGCTCGATATTAGGGCGTCTATGCGGTAGGTCGGACCATCGCTCCCAATTGTCAGAGACAGGCAGGCGAAGAAACCCATTGATAGTGAACGATCATCAGGGGGGGAAACCTATTCTATCCCGGAGAATCCCAGGCCCTCCCTATAGAATACTAGTTGTTTTTTTTATCCTAGAAAAATCACAATGCTTCGCCCACAGCTATAAAAATAATTTTTTAATTTCTAAGCAAGAATCCAATCACAAAAAATTATAAAAAATCAAAGTATCTCTTTAAAATACACTAGAGAAGCTGGTAAATTTTGGAATTTTGCAGCGCTGCCAAAAGACAACTATGCAGATGGCTTATATCAAAAATCGCCCTTTTGGGAAAACTCCAGGCAGGCATACTTCCAAGCTGTGACGAGGCCATGCTCATTATCTATTTTAGCGCGAGGGGAAATCATTTGGTGAACGGTTGCGCTTTCCCAAGAGTAAAAAAATATTGCTAGTATTCTAGAGGAACCGGGATCGACTCGCAATGGAAAGGTTTTCTTATCACTAGCCTAATGTGTGTCGAGTGATTTTATATGATGCTAGGGGTAACCTTTCTTGTTGCTTGTTCAAAGTGTCTAAAACTGGGACCAAGCCTGTTGCATCAAGTAATGGGCCCATTTGCAAGGGTAAAGAGTTATGAATAAAGAATTTTGATTCTGAAGGTCCCATGTTTAATTCCTATTAAAGCTGAGGTTTCTTTATCTTTTACCCTTTTCACTCTATCACTTTACCCTAGCGCTTCCCTCAGAATATTAATAGGAGATGATGTAGCATACTGTATAATCATAAGGCATTTTTAATCATACGCCTACTATGTTAGAAGGATGTGGTTGACTCTAGAGTTGCGAGAGTATATATCATAGCTCGTCCGGGAGCATTGCAGATTTCCCGAGAGCCTAAGGGATTGTTTTAGTGGTTTAGCGGTTTATGGAGAATATTCTACCAACATGTCTCTCCTTTGTTACCACAGGAGTCTATGGAGGAATTGGGACATATAGGGGATATAGAGATAGGTATGGTGACCTATGAAAGGATTAATGCTTTTGCGTTATTTGTGTTTTACTTATGCACCTGTTTCTGCCGCTATCGTAGTTTTCCAGTAGTTTTTTTGGAGATAGCGAACGAGGTTGTGGAAACGACATCTCATACCATTCCTCCACAGTGCCCAAGTTCCAAGTGAATCCTCTCGCTCTACCGTCCACGATGTAGCCCATTTGCCCACTTTGACATATGGTTCGTCGAACTTTGAGATTGAATGAAAAAATGGAGCAGGCTAGAGAACCAAGCCCTAGCCCTTCATAAACAATTCTCCATACCCATAACCATTTACCCTTGCAAATAGAGGTAGTACATGATGCTCAGGGGTGATGCGTGTTTCAGACGCTTTGCACCGTGCTATGCAACTTACCTGAGAAGTTCAGTTTGACGATCAGATCATCTTTTTCCGTCTGCCCTAGCGCCGACAAGCCCTCCTCACCAATCTGAGCTAAGAGGAAGGAAGGAAGGGGGAGGCGAAAAAGAGAGGGAAGGCAGAATCAGCAGATACCTCTGCCTTGGTCGAAAATACAAAAGAAAGCTCCAGGGCTCCACATTTCACGGAGCTGGGGGTTGTTGGGTCAAATATACCAGGCCGGCTGCCGGGGGGTGTTGTTCCCGGTCCCCCCCGAGACCTCGGGGAGCCTAGGTTTGCTATGACGAGCCTAGTACGGGGTCACGACACAAAGGTTGCAAATCGAATTGGCACCGGTGTCCTGGCCTAGCTCAAGAATAGTAGCTATTTTTTATTTCTAGTGTACACATTGGAAGGGTCTCCTACTGGGGTAGCTTTTTCACGTTCATTTTTGGTTATCCTGGGCCTGGACCACATGAGTGCTATGCCAGGCCCATCACGCAACTGGTATTGCACTGTCTCCAGTCTAATGCGAAGGGGTTTCTTTTTTCCGCCCTTTTACCTAGTTTCCAATGTTGAACTCGGCTGTGCGAGAGGTGAGAGAAAATATTTTGCTAGGGCTGATGAGCATTTTCTTGTTACTGAAATGAGACTAGTTTCCACGATAGGACGATCACATTTTTGAAAACCCGTTCCCGGTGAACCCACCCCAGCACAAACCGGGAAACACAAAAGCACCCTTACGAGACCTTCAAGAGTAGCACAGTTGTGCCTACATGCTGTACTGTACTGTACATATAAATCTAACTGAATGTCGAAATAATTGCTGGCTTTTTTTTTTCATTGCTACTTTGGCTCAAGGCCACGGTGCTTATACCAATGAGAGATCTCTTATACGGTTTTAATAATATGAGTCCCACTATTCCCCCCGGACATACTTCCGTCGCATTGCAGCAATATTCCCTGTCTTATGGCTCATTGTGAGGGCGAGTGATGATTCATGATGAAATAGTGGAGGGATGGATTTATTTTTAAAGGGCCCAGGGCTGGGGGGTATAATATCTCCTTTCCTCTCGGCTCATACGCAAGCCCATATTTGGCTACCTGCTGGTGGGCACGGTAGAGAGAAAAATATACCTCAAGAAAGCCATTCGTGTACCCAAGAACTGAGGTATCCTATTTACCTATTCTGTATGGGCCGATCTCAAAAGTAATATGTTATCGTCAGGGTTCCGCCCTTTTGAATGCCAACCATCAGAAGAGTCCGGGATACTAGAGCCCAGCAGAAGCTAAAAAATATGCGATTTGAACGTACTAATATCTTTACCACTAATTCTCGGGGATCACATATGATCTCACCTCATATTCCCTGACCAGTAATTAGCAAAACGCGGGGACACACTAGCTTGCCCAGTGTTAACCGTTTTAAACTTCTCATGAAATCGCGTTCTGCTTCCCTTGAATAGCTAAGTGTCTGAGACAGCGCTTTTTTTCTCACAGCCCGACCGACTTGCACCACCACTATGATTCCTGTTTTATGATGTGAATTGCGGTACTCGAGTAGCTACGGAGGTGCAATGGAGGGTCTGGGAGCCGCTGTCCCCAATGAGCTTAGCCTACCTGCTAATGTTGGAAATCGCTGTGTTATGGCCGCACTTGATGCGGGATGTGCCCGCACTTCATGGCGGCACAGATTCGCCTACGCACTACCCAAAGAACGCGCAAGCTATGCAAATGTTTCCACCCTTTTCTTTTTGTTTCCTTCACTTCACTTCTTCCCTTAAGTCTTTCCTATCAATCAACCTATCACAATCAATTACGGTTTTCATCTCTCCACTTAAGATATTCCACTCCGCTGCACAAACCCTGACCGTAAATCATTACCTCCGCATCGACTATTTTCAACAGCTAATATCTGCAAGCTTCCGAGTGATCGAGCGTGATTTCACAGAGTCTCGAAATATTCCAGGACCTGTGTCAACACTGATATCGATTGAACATACTTGACTACATGCGACTTCAAATATTGCAAAAGGATAATTGTAGCCCTCAATTTCTTCACAGGCTAATTGAGACATAGTAAAATAAATCCAGATTAGCATCCCCGACAATGGCTTGGTATTCTCAAGAATCATCCCACTGCTACAAGTAAATTTCATTGCACCCTAGAGAGCTATGGGGTGGAGAGGAGGCTACTCGAAGATGATATGAGATAATAGGATAATAGTCAGAGAGTCAGGGGGTAGTGATAAGTAGTTTCTATGTCGTGAGTACCCCGAGTGATAAGTACAGTATCCTGACAAAAGTCGTCGTTGGTGGCCACTTTTATACCAAAAATAACGTTTCCAGAGCACTAGAAATCGACCACCTGCATGGAAAGCATTTTAATTATTGGTAAAATAGCGGTTCTGGGTATTCCAACTGCGATATTCCAATATCGGAGCATATGGTGCAATACTGAATGAATTGTGGCGATATGAAATTTGTTATTTTCAAAACACGTATAGTATCTTTTTCTATATTCCCATGCAAACCCTCAGCGCTTTGCCCAATATGAGGATGCCAATTGGTCAGCACTGCCTGCTAAACAAAGGAATTTGCTCTAGAAATATGAAATTTGGTTTCACGAGAACTTTAGCTATCTATTGGTATTTCCTTTGTGCTAATGGGTTAGGAGGCGGGGTTCAAGTCGGCATTTCAGGGACTATGGATTTCGGTCGTTTTAGTGTGTTTTTAGCGGTCCTTGGGCTTACTAACGATGAGTTATATCCAACTATAATTACCTAGTACATACCTGTGTCTACACTACTCAAGCACGTTAAGGGTATTACGAGTACTGTATCCAAAGGTGTAACCCGCAGAAGACATTTTTAAGCATTTGAAAATCTTTGCAGCCATATTCAGATATATGCTGGCACCCTCAGATATGGACATGGACTTGTGTACTGGTAGCTCATGTTTTAGTTTGAACTTCAGAATGTAAACCAAATTTAATTGGTCCTTAGTGACTTCTATCGTATTTTACTCAGGTGTCGGATAAGCAACCGTCAAGATGGGGCAACCGCCGCTTCCTGCTTGCTTAGCTTTGGCCGCGGGCAACTAGAACGAGATCCTATATTATACAAAATCGACAGAGTAAACATAAAGTGACGGCTACTCCATCCGATACCTTATCAATAGCAGTATAGAAAAAAACAAAAGCCATTCTCTTCCTTATATTACGAACGACGAACGTTCCAACTGCTGGAGATTATGTCCTGCCAACACACAAAGTCGATTACCCCCTTCATCCACCCTTTCTATTTGCAAGCCGCCTGCTAGTTGGAGTGCTGAGAAGGTTTGATTGAAGGTAATTGAGTCACTTTCTGGCTGCTCGATATCAAGTTTCGTGCGCCGGGATTATTTTTGTGTTTAATCTTCCTGAATATCACATGCACTGTAGCAAATTTTACACTAGACTGCGCATTCACTTATGGACGGGCTGATCCTTTTCTCTCTCACGGCAGCGTTTCAAGTTGGCGTTGACACGTATTATACCTTAGAACCTCATGGTGTGGGGTTGGGTTGTGTAAACATCCGCACTCGAGTATTGAAAGAGAAAACCTGCGGGCGCCAAGCCTGCATGCATGAAGGGGAAGGGCAGACTGTTGAATTTCCTTCGCAGCACCGCTCCAGCCATTAGGCCAAGGGTCCGACTGACTTGGAGCCCGTTTGCCTATAGACGACCGTCTAGCAGCTGGAGACGGCATCGACCGTCAGGGAGGGCTTGACGGGTGGGGTGCGTGGGCAAGCAGATGGTCTGGTGTTTACCAAGCGTGCCGCTTAGCGCCTGGTGGAATTTGCAAACTCACAACCGAGGCAACGTCACCTTTCGACCGTCTAGCAACAAGGATTTGGGACGGTAGAAAACTAGGTAAACACTTTTGCATGGTCTATCCGAAAATAGTGCTGGTTGAAACCTCACCGTTCAGTTTTATCATCCAAATTTTAGAACTAGACGGTTTGGTAAACGGGCTCCTAAGGACACTAACTTTACAAGTACCATATTATACCACTAAGACTTCCATAATTCTCTCCCTTCGGATTGAGGGTGGAGAACACTTCTAGAAAATGTCTCAGTCCTCTGCTCTAGCTTCCTAGTGCACCATCCAATTTTTCAGCCTTCTATGGTATTGACTCCTAGACACGGCTCGTCGTCACTCATGCATTTTGCGCATGCCTTACAGCAAAACTACCTACTGGCCTTCTTCGTGGAAACACATCTTTAGCCATACATATCGAAATGAATGCGCCCATGGTTTTATGTCACTCTGCAGATATGCGTTGTACTCGAGTGAGCGAACTCTTGTATTGGGTGGGCTTGAAATTAAATCCCTTCTAGTTGGTGATAGCTTGATTTCATAATATGGGAAAATTGCACTTCGCACTTTCCCCAGACAGTATCAAGGTTAAGTGCCGCAGTGCGGGGGGGGGGTTTCTTTTTTCAAGCTGCGCGCTCACTGTTAGGAATTGTGGTTAAGCACTCGTCTGAGGTCTTGCGGACAATCGAAATAAATTGTTCGTAAGCTGCAGGAGACCACAGGGCTTGGGATTGAAAAAGTAATAATTTTATTTTGTGCGGGGTTAGTTTAGATTGTGTTCTCGCTAGTCGATTACGGTTTCTAGCCCATCATAAGCTTTTTGTTTTTACCTCTTCGCTCTTGAGCATGAACAAGTCTTTTTGCCTTTTCAATTAATTCAATATTATGTCATCTCAGTGTAACCAAACTATTTAGCTAGTGTCCTTAGGGTTTGGCGAGTGCGGTTGTTGTAGAGATATGAGAGCGCTAGGACGATATTCAAGTGCTTAACCAAGATGGTACTGCGCAACCCAACGTAGGCTAGCTACAGATCTAGGAGCAAAAACTAAATTAGCTTACAAAGTACTGGTCTCTTAGTGGCCTATAATAAGAGTATATTTTTTACCACAACCCTTGGTGCGTTGATCTGGGCAATGTCTTTGGCATTGTCATTTTTTGGCTGAGGGGTGTCGCTTGATGACCCAACTGCTGGATAAGGATGGTCAGCCTGCCGTATTCTAGATCAGACTTTGAGTGTGCGACAATATGCGATATTATTGTACTTGTACTTGTACCTAAGTTAAAAGCAATGAAACTATGGTTTACAAAAAGAAAGAAAAAGAGAGCGTGCGATGATATCACTCGATGGCTTCCAGTCGTTGTCTTGGTATTCTGTCATTGATCAGGTCTTTCTGACGGGGGGGTCCAAAAGAGGGGCAAATAGCAATTACAAACCCAGCTGAGCCTTGCAACGCGATCCTGATGTTACCTTCTGCGGGGGTACGGTATCTGCTTGAGATGGAACTCACAGACTACTGCTAACTATTAAAGACTGGAATGATTGGACCTCGCGCCGCTCATGAGGTAAGTTGCCTCTCCTCGTCAGGTCTTAATTTTTTTTCGTTTAATTTATTCCAGGGAAGTGTTGAAAGACGGCCTTTCCCTTATACCAGAAATCAAGAGTGGAGGGGAACATTAGACCGCCTAGCGTCCCGTATAGCTGACCGAACCAAGGGAAGCTCCAACTCATCTGCGCTGAGATAAGGAAACAAATAACAGGTGCCTTGGGAGTGGGGAAAGGTTAAGGGCTCTTTCGTCGCTAGAAATTCGCTTTCAATCTTGTGCATCCAGTTGCATCTCCTCTTTGATGTGGTGCAGACTTTGGCTTTTATACACCATTACGCCCGGTGGATGTGACAGAGTTGGGGTGGGTCTCTATTAAGCGTATAGCAGCACTACGGGAACCAAGGCTCCCGTAAGGACTTCCTAAGGCCTGAGGCCTCTCAGATTCGGTAACTCAATACTCGAGTGCGGTAGCAAAGTTAAAGCCCTACCGCTCGGACACTAATATAGGACTGCTCCTTGCTCACGGGATAACCGCTACAACCGCACCCTGAGACCCTGAAGCTTTCAACCTATTTCACCCATTGCGCGAGAGCAGATCGTAACCCGCAAAGGCTCAATATCCGACACCTAACAGCCAGATCATCTCGAGACGAACTCCTGGCCATCGGCATAAAGTCCACTACACTCCTACCCATGGAAAACAGGCCTAGAGGGGCCCCGGCTAGGGAGGGAGAAAAAGCGCCCCGTCCCAATCTTAAGGAGGCGTTCCGAAGGTTTTTGGGGCTCACCCCCAAAAAGCGCTCGCCATACCAGGGCCCATCACAATCTAGCAATCCACCAGTGTCCGTCATTTCAGAACTACCCGACAATCAGCAAATACCCAGCCACCAGCGAACCCCCAGTTACCCGCAAGGACCTAACTATCTTGTTACTCACGGGCAATACCGCACAGACATGCCTACAGCCCCTCCCGGGATCACTACTCAACACCCCCAATACCCACCCGAAAGGTCAGGCCAACAGGCCCCTATGATACCGCCGGAGGTCATCCCTGGCACGGAAATCATCATCGCAGTAATGGGAGTCACGGGTAAAATCCAAACTCTATTCAAACCTATGTATGTTGGCTAAGATAAATGATAGGAGCAGGTAAAAGCTACTTCATCAGGGAGGTCACTGGTAACCCGAACGTCAGAGTGAACCGTAATCTTTATTCTTGTAAGGTAGCACGGAACCGTAGAAGTTGGACTCAAACACTAACGGGAAGAAGGTACCAGCAAGGTCCAACCTTACTCCTTTGAGTATGTGGGGGCAAAAATCACACTAGTCGACACTCCTGGCTTTAATGACATAGAGAGAAGTGATGCGGAGGTCCTCCAAGAGATCACTGATTGGACCTCGGCGACCTACAAGAAGGACCAACTCCTCAACGGTATCATCTACCTTCATCCCATCACCCATACCCGCATGGGAGGTTCTGCCATGAGGAACCTTAGGACGTTCCAAAGTTTGTGTGGTCAGGAAGTACTGGAGAACGTGCTTCTCACAACAACACAATGGTCGAATGTGGATCTGGAAGAGGGGCAGGCTCGCGAGGATAACCTCCGAGATGAGGGTTTGTGGGGTGGGCTTATTCGCAAGGGTGCCACTCTTCAGAAATTTCACGGCACTAGAGACTCCGGATTTGAGCTTATCCACAAGTTGATGTGGAACACAAAGAAACCCCTCGATATCCAGGATCAGATTGTCGAGCAACGTATGACCCTACTTGAGACTGATGCAGGAAAATCCGTCAACGAGGAATTGATTGCCCTAGAGAAGAAATTTAAGGAGAGGATGGAATCCCTAGAGAAGCGATTTCGGGACGCTATAAAGGCGAAGGATGATGAAATGAAGGCAATGGGTGATGAAATGAGGGCCCTTATGGATGAGAAAACAACAGCTCAGAAAGAGCTTAAAAAAGTTGAGGCTGGAATGAAATTGTTAACAGAGTTGCATGCAGCGGAGGTAAAAAAGCGCGAAGCCAGGGAGAGGGAAGAGGAAGCGAAGAGGTCCGATAGGGCGGTGATCGCTGTCGCTACTAGGGATATTGAAATTACCGCTCATATCGCAGGTGTGTTCACAAGTTATAAAACCAGAGGCCGCTTAATCCTCGATATCGACAAGCACGAGGAATTCGAGTCAGATACCATTGAGGTCACGATCAATTACCAGCTTAACTTCCTTTCTGGCATTCGAGTTTATACAAAGACCTTTAGGGAGGTGTTTGATGCGGGGATCGGCGATACCAATTACATCGTCTTGGACGGAGTACACTATCGATGCAGATCTGGTATCCCTATCAGAGTAGGCAGCCAAGAATTCGTGATATTTAGTAAGGGTTAGTTTTGGATAGCCCGTGAGGTGTGTGAGATATAAAATTGGGCGTTGATTGAGTGTCTTGCGATTGGACTGCATGGGGGCAGGGGGCAGGAAGCGCATTGGGTATTGACCGAGGGTGCAAGGGAGAGGTGGGACTCGCCGGGGAACAGGAGATTTCCCTTTTCCCAGACCTATCGGGAAACCCCCGCGGCCCAGGGAATTATTTTCTTTTTCTTGTATTTTTCTATTTTCAATGTTAGGTAGATCTGTTTGTAGGATACCAGGTACTGTTATGGCAAGACCGCGTCCAGACCACCGGGCTTTAATTTTGTATTGTACTTGTACCGTTCATTGGGCATAGAGGGTGGGCATAGAGGGGAGGCCTCTCGAACTTAGCGAACAGCGTTTCAAGCACTCACGCGGGGGGGGGATACAACCGATGATTCGCGACTTGAGCGCTTTCGGAAGTTGACCACAGCCGGAGTTGGCCCACTTTGTGCCAATTGACACGTCTACCCCTAGTGTCGTGATATTTGTAAAAACGGTTTGCTCTTGCTTACAGCTGGGAATTGGCGGGAGCCTCTGGCTTTCGGGTACTCGTAATTACCTGACGTTTGTAAAAGCGACTGCCACTGCATATGGGCAAAAAATTGCCCAGAGCCTCAAGATTTTGGTGTTATGCAATAGCAGTCGTTTTTACAAACGTCAGGAAATTACGAATACTGTACTCAGTACACAATACCGTAAAATCTCGAATAATTGAACCATGTGCTATGTCGTTGGAGTTGCCCCCTCTGCTAAGGTCTGGTGTTTTTTTTGTTTTTTTTGTGTCTCTGAGAGGGGCTGAGCAGCTCTCTTTTTGCCGCGATTTCCATCCCTTTTCCGAGGTAGGGAATTCTAGACTACATAGCACATTGTTCAATTATTCGAGAATTTACGAGTAGCAGCCCGTTTTACTCGGGGCAGGGATAAAATCCGTGAGCACGGGGGTGGCCGTTAGCGATAACTGGTTAGCACCTTAGAAAATCAAAATTTACGAATTATTATCTATAAAGCATCCTCGGAATTCCTTCTCTTTGAGCATATATACTCCTGCATGTGCATACAGCCTGTACGAGTACACTTCATTCCCACTCCTCCAAAGTCCTGTTCACGGACTAACCGAGACACCCAAGCACAAACGTCACCGCAACACGAGTACCGTGCACCCATCCCTGAGGCGGATAACACGGTCAAACTTGTAGCCCTTTGTCTCTCTTAGTGACGAGAAATTTTCTACGAGAAGCTCTCATCATGAAATTGCTGTGTTGCTCGTTTTCTGATTATATAAGCTTCTCTAGAAGCACCGACCAGGCCATAAGTTTGACCCAACATCTTGATACAACAAATTAAGTTTTTTAAGATGGGCTGCCACGTGTCAAAAATGAAACACACAGACTTTTCGTGTTGTCACCACCATAGAGATGCAATCCCTGCTGCACAATCCTTAAACCTGTCCAACTGTTAAAAAAAAGAAAAACAGGGCCTCAGACGGAGGAGGCACAGGGCATAAGTTTTGTAGGCTCCACAAGCGAGGTTTGCTGTCGTCACCCCTTGTGGAACCTACAAAGCTTATGCCCTGTACCTCTGTATGAGAGCAATGATGTGCCAATAATATACTCGTAATTCCTGACGCTTCTGAGGACGATTCGGTCTGCACACTCCCGCACATACACGATAGACCAATAGCACGGAGGACAACAACTCATTAGCCCAACAACGCATAATGCAAGGAACTGTGACCTGGATCTAAGTAGTTAGAAGGTTAAAACTGCCTCTGAGGGCACTCTTTTTTTGTTGAAGTTTACTTCTGGGTAGGTCTCATGCCTCTAGTCTTGGCGCGCTATGCGGACCTAGTCGTTTCAAGTGCGGTCACCGATGGGGTGACGAACAAGGGTCTGCTGCCAGCAAAAAATCAAATTCGTCAAAGTAGGGTAACAAAACACCTGCTCCGGATCCCTGTTCGTCACCCGCTGATATTCTCAACACCCCATCGGTGACTGTACGAGGTTGGTAACAAAAGAAACGAGCCCCCACCGGCTTTTCCATAAAAAATGCCCATTTTCCAAAGATACCTTACCCACAACCATAGCAGCATAAAAATTGAGGAATTTTCTGGATGGCACAATTTGACAAGAAGATTCACATAATTGAGCACTAGGTTATAGGAAACATTCCAGAAATTCTGAGTGCCAGAGCTCTGGAAGAGACCCAAAAAATAGTGCCAAGACAGCCAATTTGTATGGGATTTTTGTATTACAACCACACTGGCTAGCTTCTGGCACTTACTGCCAGTGGTTGGGGGGGCAAAAAAAGCTGGCAATTTATATGTTAAATCCTCTGTGATTCCCTTTCACTTGATCACTTTTTGAAGAACAAAATTTGTTGTGCCACATCACAGTTGTTGGCTAAACTTGTGCATTTAATATGGGACAGCCGGGGGGCTCGTTTCTTTTGTCGCCAAGATCGTACAAAGTCGAGTGGTGATCAGTTACACTATGATAGGTTACTTAGTGAAACACGATACCCCAGAAGCTGGCGGGAGTCGGCATGCAGCCAAACCTTGCCTGCATGGTCTTAGATGCGGCCTGCCTGGATCATACCGATCTGGAGTCTGATTCTGAGAGCAGTGCTCAAAGTACGCTGGCACTTTTGTTCTAGTCCGCTTCACGAAGGCTTGTCTCAAGAATATACTGCGGGAGTTGCTTCGCAGCAAGGGGCTCAACAACCATGGCTGCCCTTTTGCTTTTTTTGTTCAGTCATGGGTGTCGGAATCCCTGCACCTGCACACCGACTTTCGCGAATTTTTGCGGGATACGACATTGGGATTCTACTCGTTGTGTCGAACCGCCTTGAAAAGAACTGATGTCGTATGCTGCTCCCGGGTGAAGAAAAGGGCAATTTTTGGCGGTTGATATCCACTCCAATGGGAGCCAACTACCGGCGGCGGGCAAGGTACACCTGATAACAGGGGTTCACGCAAAAAAATAATTTATACAAATTTACGTCCTACTGCTCCGAGCAAAACTGTACCAATTGGCTTCCGCCCAAAGGCATTGACTTCGTGGGGCAAGCCAACTTAACTCGAAACCAGCCTATCCACAGTAAAGTGCGGTTACTATGACGCTAGTGCTTAACCTCGAGCTGATATAGGGCCACTCCTTTGCTCTTGGGATAACTACTACAACCACATCCTGAAATCCTAAAATTTCCATCCTGCTCCTCCCATTGCACCAAAGCAGATCACAGCTCGCAAAAGCCCTATATCCAACATTTGAACAGTCAGATTATCTTGGGATATATTCTCATTCATCAGCATACAGTCCACGATTCCCCTACACTTTAAATAACAGGCCTGGAGGGTACCCTGCAGGAGGAAGGGAGTGAGCCCCCGTTCGAAATTTACACCAATGTGCATCTGGAAGAAGAAGAAACCCCAGCCGAGTGCTAGCCCGCAGGAAAAGTCCGGCCCACAGGGAGAGCCCGGCCCGCGTCGGGCGGGCAGCCCGGCTTCCACCAGCCAACCTCGAGCCAGCCAGCCCCGAGTATCCGATCCGCGGCCAGCATCTAGAAGACAATCGCGATCTGGCCACCCCGTTTCTCAAGGGCAAAAACACATGGACCCGCAACCACGAGAGAGCCGCCCGCATCGAACGCGTAGCCTGGATCGAATCGAGCAGGCCCAAGCATCTGACCAGCGGCGATCGTCTAGAAGGCTATCAGGAATTAACCACCCCGCAGTCCCTCAAGGGGTCACACCTGACGCTGACAGAGGAATCATTATAGCCGTGATGGGAGTCACAGGTAAAATCCAAAGCCTATTCAAAACTTGCATTGATTGGCTAAGATAGGTAATAGGTGCAGGTAAAAGCTACTTCATCAGGGAGGTCACTGGTAACCAGGAGGTCAAAGTGAGCGGTGGTCTCTATTCTTGTAAGATAGCCCCCTGCTGTAGTTGGACCAGAATGCTAACAGGAAGAAGCCACCAGCAAGGTCCAACCTTACTCTTTTGAGTATTTAGGGGAAAAAATCACCCTTATCGACACTCCTGGCTTCAATGATACGAATAAACCGGATACGGAGATCCTGAAAGAGATTGCTGACTGGACCTCGAAAACCTACAAGAAGAACCAACTCCTCTCCGGTATCATCTACCTCCACCCCATCACCCATACCCGCATGGAAGGTTCTGCCATGAAGAACCTTAGGATGTTCCAAAGATTATGCGGTCAGGAAGTACTGGAGAACGTGCTTCTCACAACAACACAGTGGTCCAAAGTCGATCCGACAGAGGGGGAGTTTCGCGAAAATAACCTCCGAGATGAGGGTTTGTGGGGGGGGCTCATTGGCAAGGGTGCCACTCTTCAGAGATTCCACGGCACTAGAGAATCCGGATTAGAGCTTATCAACAAGTTGGTGTCAAAAACACGGAAACCCCTCCATATCCAGGATCAGATTGTCAAGCAACATCTGACTCTACTTCAGACCGATGCAGGAAAATTCCTTAACGAGGGATTGGCTGCCCAAGAGAAGAGATTTAAGGAAGAACTGGAATCCCTAGAAAAGCAACTCCGGGAAGCTATAAAGGCGAAAGATAACGAAATGAACCAGATCCTTGCGGCGGAGCAAGCAAAGGCTGAGGAGAAGCTCGAAAGGGCTGCGGCTGAACAGAGATGGTTGGAGGGGTTGCATATAGCTGAGATAGAAAAGCGTAAAGCTAGAGGGAAGAAGGAACGGGGCGGGAAAGACGAGAACGGTGGGGCAGTGCCAGGTCCCAGTCGCCCAAGGCCCAAGAGTACTATGTACTAGGGGGTGAGGGTAAGCCTCTCGAAGTTCCCTGATTGGCCCCAGGGCCCCCTCAACCACTCTAGCCACTACGCCAAGGGTCCGACAGACCTTTTCCCTCTACCGGAAATCAGCGTCTATGTCCGGTCCAGCTGCATAATTCGCGTTACACACACGTAATTTCGACCGACCGGGCCAGAATTCGACAGATTTTCTTCCATACCCAGTACACCTAAGGCAGTCGTCCGGGCTGACGCCAAGATACCTGCCCGTCCTGGTGTACTTTTTGGACTGCCATCCGTCCCGTCCGGCCCCGAAGACGGATGGGCACTTAGGTTCATTGCCCATGATACTGCAGGTAGGTTCGTAAGTTTTAGTCTGGAGGCCGGTTACTCTTCGACATAACTGACTACAAGGAGTTCAAGTCAAACACCTTCGGGATCAAGGTCTATTTCCAATCTACGACCTTTCTTTTCCTTAGGGCTTCTATGGAGGCAGTTCTGGAGATGTTTAATATAGGGGTGGTTGACACCAATTATGTGTTGGACGGAGTACACTGCCGGTGCGAATCTAGTCCTCCGACTAGAATAGGTAGCCGGAAATTTCTCGTATTTAGCAAGTGTTAATTCCAGACGGTTTGTAAGATATAATATTTGTGCTGTATCGTGTGTAGTGGGTGAGTGTCTTGAAATCAGAAGGTTGGGGGAACTGGAGCCGGAAGCGATTTAGGGTATTGACAAGAACAGGAGGATTTTCTTCTCTCAGACCTATTGAGAAATCCCTGTAGCGTAGGGAATTGTTTTCTTTTTCCAGTTCTTTTCTATTTTCAGTGTCAGTCAATCTTAGATAGAACTATGGGAAAACGAGAGAAGTTAATAAGATACCAGGTACTCTGCTGTGGCAAGAGTTGCTCAAATTACCAGACCTTAATTCTATATTGTACGGGACATGAAGGGTGAGTATGTCGTACTTCTTCTAGCCGCCTCGAGGGCCTTCCCAATCACTCAGAGAACAGTCCTTGCTCCACCCATTGGGCCAAGAGTTCGACAGACTGTTTTCCTTCACCGAAAATTAGTGCAACTGACCTATATCGAACTATATGGTGAACTAAGGGGAAATCCACCTCTATATATACTATTCCAATGTCACATGATACACGACGCCGTGCCGAAGGAAATACCTCTGAGCTATATGATCACGTAGGTGTCACACGGCCGATACGCCTGCGATCACACAGGATAGGAAACCTATTATTCAACAGGGTGAAACTCCCCTACCCCTGTCCCCTCGCCCCCTACTTGACCCTAAAACCAAGCCTTGCGGCCCATCATCTAGTGGCAAAAGCCTTTTGATTCCCGAGGCATCCACCGCCGTGGGTAGGTTATGCCCCAGGCAGCTGAAACATTCGGGCCCATTTAAAATTTTGAACACCAATCTATTTGTGGAATCGTGATATGAAAAACGCCGTGCCCGAGAAGGGGTGGCAGTGCTTAGGAAAGGGCGGAATCGGTGCTGCTCGGGATGGCTATGATGGAAAAGAGATTTCCCATGCAGATCTGCTCCCAATTACTCAAATAGGCTTGTGTTCAACATTTGAAATGGGCCCGAATGTTTCAGCGGTTTAGGGGACAACTACCGGTACTAGATATTAAGGCGTGTGCGGCGGGTCGGGCCATAGCTCGAAATTGTCCTGGGCGGGCAGACAAAGAAACCGATTGGACAATCAACGGCCATTAGGATGTGTCGGGTGATTTTTTATGATGCTTCCCTATCGCTTATAGCGCGAAGCGTCTAAAACGCGAACCAAGCCCCTTGCACGATTGCACTACACACCGCTCCTATTTTCAAAGAGAAAGGGTTAGAAATAAGGAAATTAAATAAAGCAACCAGTCCAGTCAGAGCATCGAACTCTGCCCCCATACTCGTAATGTTGAAGCGTTTTTAGAAAAGACTGCTATTGCATACCACCCAAATTGAAGAAAAAGTGCAAAATTTGGGTGGTATGCAATAGCAGTCTTTTCTAAAAACGCTTCGACACTACGATTAAACAATCTTCCCTGCCCATAACCCTTTACCGCTGCCGACAGGGGCACTATGTGATGCCACGGGGTGGTCCATATCCTAGACCCTTTGCGCCGTACTGTGAGAATTCTATAGCCGAAAGGTTCGATGCGACGATCTAGTAGATAGCCCATCTAACCAGATCGCTTTCGTCCGCCCCTAGCACCCAGGCGGAGAGGAAGGAAAGGGGAGATGAAAAAAAGTAGAACAATAGATATTTCTGACTTTGTTGAAGATGCGAAAGAAAGCTTCCGCCAGAGCTCTACATTTCCAAGAGCCAAGGTCACGACACAAAGATCGCAAATTGAACCGATATCATTGAGATGCCGATGTGGCGTATATATGGTTGCGCAAGGGAGTTAAGTTGTCTGGAAAGATATGTGGGGCTTACAGGGGTGTAGGTGTGTGGGGAGTTGGGGCTTGCGGATAGATCCTAGTTTCTGGGGTTAGAGGGGGCTTCAGGGTTACTTTCGGAATATCCATGAGTTTCTGGTTGTGAATAGAGGGGCTTTCTGTATAGCTGTGGTCGTCCGCCCTAGTTGTTATTCCGGCTTTAGAAAGCTTTGATAATCTGAGTAGGGTTAAGAAAGATACCCGTATTCCATGGTGTTTTAGGCGTGCATCCGCCAAGTTAGCAGCCTGGTTTGGCATAGCCCCTAGAATTTTTGTTGATTTACTAAATTTACAGCTACTGATACAGTCAGGGGAGGCCGCCTTGGGTACAGGCCGTCATCTATGGCCTTTGTGATCGCTATCATTCCTTGTATCTGAGGCCCGGATTATTCTGTTCTTGCCAAGCGAGGAAGGTGAGGAGGGGGAGAAAAAAATGGGGATATAATAAATTTACATACCATCCTCATAAATCCCGTGAGAATCCACCACCCTTAGATAGGGGTCCAATACCCGCTACTGGGCTATCCCTAGAAACCTATTCTAACTCCCCGGTTTCGAAATGTATCGTAAGAGCTCTTGTGGTCCGCTTTCTTCACCGGTCTTGCGGTCTCCAGATTGTAAGTCGGGAGCTCGGGGGAGGGGTTAGTGTTTCTTGGCAATGTAAGAACGGCCCACTGGATGTGTTGGATCTCGATAACCAGTGTTCGCAATTCTCTTAACCTATCTAGGGTTGGGGCCTGACGGCATATAATCTGATAGCAGGTTCTAAGAGCTTTTACAGTAGTTGGATTGTACAGTATGGTCGAGGTCGATTTTCCTTACCCCCGCGAGTATCAATGATTGAAACGGCAAAAAGGTATGTTTTGGGTTAGCAATCTAAATCACATGATAAACCATAGAGCACATGAACACGGCGCCAATCAAGCCCCTAATGGGTAACGTACTCGTCGTACAGGTATGGATCAGTGAAACTCGCTAATGTTATCCATCACTCGTAAACTCATTTAACATGGGCACTCAACTCAACTCGATGGATGCTCCACCATCCTCGAGAATTGGGAATACGGGTACTAGCCCAGTAATGCTCCCTTGGATCATAGAGTGCCCCTAAAATTGGTATTATTAATACAAGCAGCAACTAAAACTCAAAGATTCATTCCCGAGCAGAGTACATATCTACAAGTTACACTCCGAGATTCCTGCTCGGGTCATTCATTCTCATATTTGACTAGAATTTAGAGTAGAGATAGGCAAGTTGGGAGGCGAAATCACAAAACATCACTCACCCAGCTCACCGCGGTCGCTATTAGAGATGCCCGCACTTGTAAGCAGCAGTATATTGTGCATGGACAATAGTAACCGAAACAACAACGACAACAAATGCTCTCATCTCACAGTGAGGAGAACCCCATATATCCAAATACGCCAGCATCAACCAACAAAAATAATTAAAAATAATTTAAATACAGAGCTGTAATTAGTACTTAGTATATTATATGTAGATAAAATTAACTGAGCATAAAAGACACATGGCATTCACATCTCTCTCTACAAACATGCATCTTGAACCTTACCCAAAGCAATTACTCTAGCTTAATCAGTTACCAGATTCCAATCCAATTGAGCATGTATGATCTTTAGTCAGAAAGAAGCTTCAGAGATATTATTCTAACTTAATCTTACATTTGGTCTACTCTATATGATCAAAAATGGTCTAGAGTGGGTCATAACTTATTACAAACTCTTTGACCTTAAGGCTTTCTTTTCCCCCACAGGCTTAATTATCAGTAGAATGGAAGCAGTAATTAAGGAAATAGATAGCATAGTAAATGCTGATTTCTACAATGTATTTACATTTTTTATTTATTTATTTTGGTTATCAGGATTATGGGGTTGATGGGGGGTAGTACTGTCATAACCAAAAGTTTTCTGTTGCATCGGCTTCGCTTACTTTTGTCCACCTACAATACGTATGCGTCGGTGAGACACGCAAACGTTGAAAGTTTTTTCTCCCACAAAATCGCCTCCTTGTTTTCCTTGCCTTTCCCCCCCAGGCTATCTTGCAACTCCTTAACTGCTTCAATACAAATTATTCTTGTTCACTTGAACCACTTTCCTTCACTCAGTAAAATCCTTCAGCCCGATTATTACCCCAATTACAAATAACACCTCTATTTTCAACAGCCCCCCCCCGCTGTCCCGTAACCCCTAGTGCTCCCCTAGCATTGTCTACAGTCCTACCCGCGAAAAGCACTGTCTCACCCTATAAGCCCTACCGTCCGAGCCGAAAGTAGCCGTCATGTGATTTCACCGCCCTGGCAGACTTCTAGAAGCGGTCCAGTCCCGTCCGGGGCTCTCGGCAGTCCCCCCGCCGGAAATTTCTGGCAGAGTTTTACACAAAACGGGGCAAAGCCAGGGAGGGGAGGAAGCGAGGAAGTGAGGTAGGACGTGATTGCTGTTGCTGCCAGGGATATTGCAATTACCGCTCATATCACAGGTCTGTTCACAAGCTATGAAGCCGGAAGCCGTTTAATCCTCGAAATCAAAACTACGGGGAATCCGAGAAGGATACCTTCGAGATCATTATCAGATAATAGCTTAACTTGCCTTCTACGAAGACATTTAAAGAGTTTGATGCGGGGGTCGAGAGTGCCAATTACAGTACATTGTCTTGGAAGGAGTACACTATTGGTGCAAATATAGTACCCCTATCAGAGTAAGCAGCCGAGAATTCGCGATCTTTAGTAGGCGTTGGTTTTGGACAGTTCGTGAGATATAGCATTGGTGCTGCATTATGTCCGTTGGCTGAGTGTCTTGCGATTGGGCTGCATGGGGGCAGGGGATAGGAAGCGCATTGGTGTACTCCCAATTTCCTGACGTTTGTAAAAACGACTGCTATTGCACTGGGGAAAAAAATTGACCGGAGCCTCAAGATTTTGGTGTTATGCAATAGCAGTCGTTTTTACAAACGTCAGGCGATTAGGAGTATCGATCGGGGGTGCGGAGAAGTGGGGCTAGTCGGGGAATAGGAAGATTCTATTTTCTCAGAACTACTTGTAATGTCCTGACGTTTGTGAACACGACCGCTATTGCATGATGCCAAGATCCGCGCAAAAAAGCTGAATTTTGGCGTTCTGCAATAGCAGTTGTGTTCACAAACGTCAGGACATTACGAGTATTGAGAAATCCTTGCGGTGCAGGAAATTGTTTTCTTTTTTCTGCACTTTTTTATTTTCAATGTTACCATTGGGAAACACCTAAATGATCGAAGCATATTATATTATTACAATGACAACTTACTGTTCTGCGGCAGTCGGATTTCTTCAGGTCTGAAAAGTCCTATTTTACACTTCTCACCGGTCTCGAAGACTTTTAGGTGAGCTGAAAATAACCTGTTTTCCTACCACCCAGGTCTCCTTGCGCAAACTCTCTAATGATATGCCAATCTATAAACTATAAGCAGATACTTTGCGATTTTTGTCACTTTAAAGCCCTCTCATTGGTCGAGTTTTGGATTTGCTTTTTGAGGGTTAGGTATCAGCCAAATCCTGAGTCTCTGATTGGCTAAGAGGTTTAAAGGTAGGCCAAATGTGATATCACTTTTCAAAGAGGTTAATGATATCATACTATTAGAAATAGATGATAAAAAGGTCAATGATGTCATAGCCTGAGTATGGCAGGTTATAAAGAGGTCAATGATACTATATTACAATTGCTAACTTAAAGAAAGATACTAGAATCAATCATACTATAATAGTATTGTTTCATACAATTCATAGTAATACTACAATTAGTTTCAAACTATAATGCTAGAGTACAATAGTTAGCCTATACCATTTACAGAAAGATTGGTAATATGGTAGTACTATTACCTAGTGTATGAACTAGTCAATAGTACAATAAACTGTTATAAGATCTGTAAAGCGATCAATGATATCATAACTATTTAGTTGACTTTAGAAAGTATGTTTTGGTACAACAATACTATGACTAAGTGTCAGAAGTTGTTCAAAAGAGCATAATTGTATCTTAATAGTATTCTGTACATTACAAATAAGTCGATACTCCAGCATGATCAATGATATCATAATATCATGGTTACTCATGATCTAAGATAAATGATATCATAATATTACTATTGATTTGGGGTCAATGATGTCATAACAGTAGGAAAATATATTTACAAAGAAGTTAATATTATTATAATATTACTTTAAGAAGAAGGATATAAAGGACAATAATCCCTACAACCACCACATTCCGAGTTCAGTTGATACTTCAAGTCAACCTTTCACAGCTCAACACATATACTACTACTTTTCATAAGACTTCTTGATTGTTCCTTTTTACACATTTATTCCTTCTGAAACGATATTTCTTACACCTCCAGAATAGTTCTATTATAACTATATTCTTTACAACTTTTCTTTCATGGCTTTCAACTATCGTGATAATAATACTGCTTATATTTCCTGTTTGATCGAGTTTACTATGAGAAATAGTAAATCTAACTTTCAGAAGATTTTTACTTCTTTTTTAAGTTGTATAGACTTTCAGTTTTCTATATCCGAAGATATTGTTGATATGGATGAACTACCATGTCAATTGGTATGCAATGTTGGCGACTTGCTTCCAGAGCCTACTGAAGACTCAGTTGGAGTTTGTACAGGATCACTTTGTGATTTTGGAGGAAGTATTGGTATAAAAATCACAGTAAGCAATGTAAACGAGTAAGTTAAAGCATTTTTTATTTTCTCAGATATGAATGTTTTCTATTCAAAGAAGCTTTATCATTTTTGCTAATTAATGAAACAGATTTTCAGGGAACCCTACTGAGTCAGAGTTCGATAGTCATGCACCACCGATGGTACCAGCAAATATATTCATTGTCGGAAAGACTATGCAAAGTCATAGAGCTTCATCGGTTACTAGTTCTTTAGAACCTATAGGATGGAGATGTTTCGATATTAGGACTGGATCTTACGATTGGGAATCACGAGCCCGAAAGTCCTTTACAATTCGGTGTTTCTTAAAGGATCATCCCTGATGGCAAAGATTTAATATTCCTGATATTAATGATTTGGTTCAAATTCAGGGAAGACTAATTGGAAGGCTTAAACATAAGGATACTCGGTTTCAATATCTCTGTTATTGCATTGAAGACTTTTCTGTATTTGGTTCTCAACCAAAGTCTGAAAGGCCAAGTATGTTAGGTACTGCTCACGATAGTATCTCTCAGACCAAGAAGGGACTAGCAGCTGGCACTACCCAATCTCTTCAACCAAAAGGCTGGACTGCCCGATCTAAATCTCGAATCATACAGCAAAACTCAGTTTCTAAGTCTTATACCTTAAGCGATACTCCCTCTGCATCATCTCAGCCTCTTTCTCCATCTTTACCAATTGATCGCAAT
>NESQ01000318.1:0-112328 GCA_003070745.1 Tuber borchii | reverse complement strand
ATATTTTGTGTTGTTGATCTTCGATCAACGATCGTTGGTCCTTTAGTCGTTCTGGAGGCGTTCCCGTTCGTCTAATAGTTCGTCAATTTGCCTTCGTAGGCTTTCCGGGTCCAGAATCGTTGCCGTTTCCGTTTCTTTACCCCCCTATTCTGCCAACCGTGTCCACACGGTTTCTCTCGCGTTCCTTGTCTTTTCGTCCTTCTTGTTGAGTGGTTCCTGTATTCCTCCTTTCTTCGGGTAGTAGCCGGCTCTAATCTTCTCTCTTTTGTAGAGCCGGCAGTCGTTCCAGTAACAGTCCTCCCACTGTTTCTTTTCATGTTCCTCGTTTGAGGGTCCACCCTTCTTTTTTGGTTTTTGTGGGTACCACTCTTGTCCTTGTTTCTCGCTAAAGTGCACGGAGCACCCGTAATCGTAATATGCCGTCCACGATACTCCGTTGTGTTTTGCCGTTTTGATGGCCTCTCTCTGCCTTTCATTTAGCTCCTCTTCTGTTGGTAGGTTATAGCCGGGGCTAGTAGGCAGAAATGGTCCTGGGCTGGACTTATTGTCTCCCCAGCCTTGGTCGGGCTTGAGTTCGACCCAGTCTTGGCTTGTTTGGGTATTGTTGGTGGAAGTGCTGGACTGCATGTTGTGCGTTGTTGAAGTTTTCTGAAGGGTACCAGACTTTGTCGTATTCTGGTGAGTATCCTTTCCACTTAGCTCGGTATTGGAGCTTTCTGTAGTACAGTCGAGAGTCGATTATTTCGTTGAGTTCGTATTCTTGTTCACCTTCGATTTCGATAGGCGGAAGAGGTTCTTGAATTTGAGAGGGGAATTGGTTGTCTTGGTAAGGTTCAAGGAGTGAGATGTGGAATGTGTTGTGTATTGCCATTAATGGTGGTAGGTCCATCTTATAAGCGCTCGTTCCAATTTTTGCCAAGATTTTAAATGGTCCAATCTTCTTGTAGTCCAGTTTCTTTGATGGTTTCGTGGTCTTGATATTTCATGGTAGTAACCACACCTTATCTCCTGATTGTAGGTTCAGATCGGGTTTTCGGTGTTGATCGTAGTATTCTTTCTGTCTTAACTGAGCTGCCACCATTTCGCTTCATAATGACTCATGCAGTTGAGTCATTTCTTCTGGTTTCTTTTGGTTTCCTTGGATGAGGTGTTCTATCATCTTGTATTCGGGGTTAATTCCGTAGTTTGCGAAAAATGGCGTGTTCTTGATTGTTTCTTGATATCCATTGTTGTATGCGAACTCTGCTAATGGCAGATATCCACACCAATTGTCTTGTTGGTAGTTGATGTATGCCCATAAGTATTGTTCCAATATCGCCTTTGTCCTCTCCGTTTGCCCGTCCGTCTGAGGGTGGAATGCTGTGCCTAATCTTCATTCAATTCTGAGTTCTTCCGTCGTCTTGTTCCATAGGTCTGATGTGAATAGCATTCCTCTGTCGGTGATGATGTCTCATGGTAGTCCGTGTAGCCTGACTATCTCTCTCATGAACAGGTTTGCAAACTGCCGTGCATCCAGATCCTTTTTCCATGGAATAAAATGACTCATTTTGGTCATGCGGTCGATGACGACTAATATTGTGTCATATCCTTCGGACTTCAGAAGGTCTGTGATAAAATCCATGGCGATCGATTTCCATGGTCTGTCTGGTGCTTTATTTGACTATAGAAGACCATATGGTATGTGTCGTACGACTTTGGTCCTCTGACATGTGTCGCAGTTCTTGACATATCTTTTGATAGTCTCTCTTATCTTTGGCCAATAATATCGTCTTCCGATAAGTTCGGTAGTTTTTGCCGTTCCTCCATGTCCTGCTTGGGGTTGGTCATGGTGTCTGGAGATAAGAGCTGTCCGTAGCCCTTCGTTATCTGGGACTCATATCCTCCCTTGGTGCCACAGGTATCCGTCTTTCCATTGGTATAGCCCTAACATCAGCAAAAAAACAGCCTGCCCCCTGCGCCTCATGTCGTTGAGTTTTACGTTTTGGTACATCGTGAGTCCTATGATCCCAATATTAAAAATCCCATTAGTTTGACTAAAGAAGATGATATTAATTCTGTTTTCTGCAAAATATGAGCAATTTTTATTAAGAACTCACGGACTTTTTACATACCGAAGTTGAGAAATTTGAGTTCATAACATACAACTTTGTAATGTAAAATGTCTATGAGATATTAATAAAAATAGCACATATTTTGCTAAAATTAAGATTTGTATCTGATTATTAGGGGACACAATCGGAAGCATCATGATTAACCGGGGTCACTCGCGATTAGCCAAAACGTAGAACTCAACGACATGGCTCACCGTGGAGCACAAAAGACAGATTTTTTTTTTGCTGATGAAGGCCACCCCTTTCAACTCTTTATCCCCAGCTTCCAGAGCTCGTTTGATTGTTTGGATTCCTTCGTCTGTTTTTGATGCTTCTTGTATCATTCCTTCATCTTTGTCGTAGAACTCTGCTAGTTCTGTTTCTTCGATTGCTGCTTCCTCCCAGAATTGCTCCTTGGGCAATAGTATTCCTTCTCGTTTTGACAGGTGTTTTTCCTTCAAGGTTTGTATATCCCCCGTCCTTCTTGTGAGGGCGTCCGGTTTTCTCCCTTCCTTTCCTGGTCGGTATATGATCCTTAAGTTGTATTGTCCTAGTTTCCGTACCCATCGTATTTGTCTGTCGGTTAGGGCTTTGGTGGTCATGAAGGTTGTCAAGTTCTTATGGTCGGTGAAAACTTGGATCCTATAGCGGCTGCCTCTGATATACCTTCTCCATTCTTTGAATGCTTGTACCACGGCTAACAGTTCTTTGTCTTGTACATCGTAGTTGAGTTGAGCGTCTCTCATTCCCTTGGATCGATATGCCACCGGCCTCCATTTCCCGTCTTCGCATTGTTGTGATAGTATGCCTGCGCATATGTATTTCGAAGTGTCAGTTTCGATTTTGATAGGCCTGTTTGGGTTGAAATGAATCAATACAGGAGTTGTGGTAAGTGCCTTTCGGAGTTCATCGAAGGCTTGTTGTTCCTCAGTTTCCCATTTCCATTTCCCATCATATTTCTTGTGTGTCCTTTCGTATAACGGTTTTCCTATTCTGCTGAATCCTTGTATCAATCGTCGATAAAAATTGCAAAACCCTAGGAACTGTTGAATTTCTGTTACTGTGTTCGGTTGTTGCCATTCCCATATTGCCTGAGTCTTGACTGGGTCGACTTTGACTCCTTCTTGACTAACCACAAATCCTAGGTATTCTGTTTCCTTTTTGTGGAATTTGCATTTTGACGGCTTGACTTTCATCCCCGACGGTCGGAGGGCTTCCAGTATGTTTTTGAGGTCCTTTCGGTGTTGTTCTAGGTTGTGCGAGTATATCAGAATGTCGTCCAAGTATACTATACAACACATGTCGATGTATCGTAGTAGCACTCTGTTAATCCATTTTTGAAATGCGGCTGGCGAATTGCATAGTACGAATGGTACCACCATATATTCGTAAGTTCCCAGCTTGCTACTGAAAGTGGTCATATGTTCGTCTCCTTCTCGGATCCTAATGTTGTGGTAGGCATTCTTAATACCCAGTTTCGTGAAGTTCTTGGCCATGTTTAGCCTATCTAGTGCTTCACCTATTAGCGGTAGTGGATATCGGTCCTTCTTCATGACTTCGTTAAGTTCTCGATAGTCCACGCAAAGTCTCAGACTTCCATCCTGTTTCTTGACAAACATGTTTGGTGATGCCCTTTCGGCCTTCACTTCTCTTATGCATCCTCTCGCTTCATTTTGCTTGATATATTTGTGTAGCTCTTGAATCTCATCATAGCTTAGCGGATAAATTTTCTTGTCCGGTACTTCCTTTCCCGGTTCTAGGTCGATACCTAGGTCGATTCCTTTTCGATGTGGTGGTAGTGTTGGTTTCTCTCCTTTTTCGAACATATCGAGATATTCGTGATACTCCCATGGTATGGTTTCTTGGAGGGTTTGTTTCTCCTCCTCTTTCCTTCTCTGTTTTTCCTTGATTGTCAGTTCGGTACTGATGTTGATCTTTTCTAGGTAGATCTAGTTGTGGACCGGGTTCCATCTTAGGATGCCGGTTGTCTCTCCTCTCTGGTAAAAACTTCCCAATACTTTTGCTGATATTTCGCTGATGTTGATCGGTCTTTCTTCCTTCTTAGATTCGTTTGTGCTTCCGAATCCTTTCGTTCCTCGATCTGTTTTTCTTAGTTCTTGAACTTCCTGTAGTTCGTTCGTATTGATTTTTTCGATAATGAATTGTGCGATCCGATCGCCTTGTTCCACCTGGAACTGGTCGGTACCTTGGTTGACCAAGACCACCTTGATTTCTCTGGTATAATCCGCGTCTATTACCCCCCTGTTGGTTGTGAGTCTGTGTTTGGCTACTAAACCACTCCATGGAGCGATGCGCCCGTAGGTGTTCTGAGGTAACCCGATGGCTATTCCGGTTCCGACCGTCTTCTGTTCTCCTGCAAGTATACAGACTTGCTCATTAGCATACAGGTCGTGTCCTACTGCTTCTTTCGATCCTTTCGTAGGCATTCTAGCCTGAGGAGATAATCTTTGAACTTGGAATTTTTTGTCCCTTTCGACCAGTACCTCCGAGTACTTAGTGATGAGGTTTTCTTCCAGAGCTGCTTCTTCTGGTACCGCATATACAACGAGCGAACTGTTGAGACACCATGTCGTAAATCGTTCACTGTTGAATATAATCTTCTTTTGATCCCAATCAATTGTGGGATTATGCGTTCGTAACTATGGCATTCCTAGGATATCCTCATGGTTCTGAAGATTTGCCACTTGAAAAGTTGCCAATTCCCTATGGCTGTTGATGTCCATAGGTACTTTCCCCAGATGGGTAACTGGACCCATAGCGCTTGGTTTTCCATCCGCAAGGTAAATTTCTCTTTTTTTCTTGTCCTTTGTCTTCGTAATTCTGTGTTTTGTGCATATGCCTTCGTCAATAAAGTCTTCAGTGGCCCCTGGATCTATCATCGCGTTTATCGTAACTGACTCCTGTTTTCCGTATAGTTGTATCTTGATCATGATGTGATCGTTTTCTCGTTTGAGTGATTCCGTGTAGTTGAGTGCCGTGTAGTAGTTTTCCATGATAATGGGTTTTCATTCTGGTCTGTCCCTAGTACCATCTTATACTGGGGACTTTCGTCGTTTCCCGACTGTTCGGTGGCTTCCTTGACTTAGATTTCCTTGATGCTCGGCTTCGCCGCCCAGTGTCCCATCCTTCTCGGAAATTGTCCTTGTTTGGGTGTAGTGGTATAGTTCGTGCCGTCTCTCTGTCTGTCGCAATTTCGTACTTGGTGTCCTGCCCCTGCGCATTTGAGGCATAGTTTTTCCCTTATTCTCCTTTTGAATTCCACAGGGTGTAGCCTTGGCTTTCGTCTTGTTGCATCCAAGTCCATTGGATCTCCTTCTGAAGTTGCATTACTAACTGGTCTGAATGTTCCATTCAGGTTTCTTGGGGCACTAGTAGCTCTTTCTGTGGTGCCCTTTTTTTGTATGTCTTTGACCGTAGCCAATTTGGTTTCCTTCTTGATTGCCCATTTGGTGAGTGTTTCTGTGTCAACGAAATCGCCACTATCTGTTCCCCATGCTTCTTGGAGTATTGTGTTCATGCCTCTGAGTAGGTATTCTCCTGCTGTATAGTCGTCCAATTCTGCTTCTGTAGCTGCTAGTCGGAATTCATTCCAATATTCTGTCATAGTTCTGTTTCCTTGTCGTAGTTTTTATATCTTCAGCCTTGCTTCTCCCATAGCGTCGATGGCTCCGAATTGATTCTTGACTTCGTCTACGAATGCTTCCCATGTTTCCCATTCATGGGAGATTCGTCCTTCTGCATATGGTGTTATCCATGCCCCGGCATCTCCCCCCAACAGGCTCGAGGTGTATAGGATTTTGTCGGTATGATGGCCTTCAGTCTACCCCACAGCTGTGAAGTAGACTTTGAGCTGTGCCAGCTATCCTCGGAGTGTGGTTCGTTCTCCTGTGAACGTCTCTGGCTCTTTAATTTTTGGTCTTCGGTTGCCTCCTGTGAGGTTTGCTATGATTTGCTGGAGTTGTTCCGTGTTGAGTTCAGGTACCTGGGTACTGACATTCCCTGTTTCTGCTGTTCCTACTTCCGCTGTGTCCGCTGCTCCCATTGCTAGCGATATGGTATTTCGTCGGGTTCCACCTGGTAGTATAGTTGCTTTTGACCCGGCTGGTGATGCTGGTTCCGGTGTGTCTGGGCTCGTTGCTCTTGATTCTCCTAGTGGCTGGTCGAGTGCTTCTCCTAGTGTAGTAGTGTTGAATACCGCTACTTCAATGTCGTCTTCTTGTAATGATTACGTTTTATCTGTTTCTAGTTAAGTGCTGCGTATGGTTGACGCAATCAAATATTACAATCCTCTTCCCTTCAGGCGATACTTGCAGCAGGTAACCCTCTTTCGATAGCGATCGTACTATCCTCAGTATGGACAAAAAACGACAGCTGAGTATACAGACTCCTGTTTCGTACGATATATTGCTAAGCTCGTGAGAGATACTATGTCCTCGGCCCGGTAGTGTAGCAAAGATAAAGTATATTGTAGGAAAATAACTTAGATAGTTGCGTAAAGAACACTCAACCAAGAGGCCGTAAGAGTTCTCTTTTATACTCATTCTTCCGCAACCCATGATTTATCCTTCCCGTCACGTGCCCCTATGACTTATAGTAAGTCATAGTGTGAAATCCATCAGCTGACTCCTACGAGTCACTGCGCAATAACAATTAACCAATCAAAACACTATAAACCTATTATGTGCCCAACTCATGTCACATGCGTGAAACCCATGACTCATAACTATGAGTCATGTGGGAAAGTCCAAAGTCATAATCATATGACCACAATCGTGAGTCATGTCAAAACAATATACCAATAATAACAAAGGAATGACACACTATCGCGTAGTCATGTGAAATACTAAACCCTATGACTCACAAGTGTGAGTCATGTAAAAACCTATCCTGCTAGTCTCTACTTGTGACACTCGTCCATATTCTATATATTGGCCTGCTGGGGGTTGTGCCAGGCAAGTATGGTATCGAATTGCTCGTACAAGTGACGAATATTTTCAGATTGAGTCTCTTTAATTCGAGCTGCTTCAATTGGCCTCCCAATAATGCTTCAGATACATGAATTTCTCTTCATAAAGGTTGAAACCTTAGTTTGCTTAAAGGCTCGGTGTCTCTAAAGAGGTTAAGCATTAGGGTTGCCATTTCTCTTGCACGAGAATGCAATGGAGCATAGCTGCATGCTTCTTGTTCCAGAATCCAGGTATACAAATACTTTTCCTGATCGGGTGATGGGCGTTATGAGTGAGAGCGGCTAGAGTGTGCTGTAGACTCGCCAGCCCGACAACTTTGCAATGTTAATCGTGGGACACCATACTCGCTTGCTGCTTTTCGCTCTGAGGTACTATTATCAATTGCAGCAAGGGCTAAGGCAATTATTTCCTCCCAAATATCCATATTGAGGTTGTTCTGTCTTGGGTGTGTGATCATTTGTGGTGGTGAACACGGTTGTTGTCATGGTTGGAAACTACATCAGCAAAACAAAAAACTCTCTTTTGTACTCCAAGGTGAGCAATGTCATTGAGTTTTACGTTTTGGCTAATCGCGAGTGACCCCGGTTAATCATGATGCTTCCAATTGTGTCCCCTAATGATCAGATACAAATCTTACTTTTAGTAAAATATGAGCTATTTTTATATATATCTCATAGATATTTTACATTACAAAGTTGTATGTTATGAACTCAAATTTCTCAACTTTGGTATTTAAAAGGTCTGTGAGTTCTTAATAAAAATTGCTTATATTTTGCAGAAAACAGAATTAATATTATCATCTTCCGTCAAACTAATAGAATTTTGAATATCGCGATCATAGTACTCACAATGTGCAAAAACGTAAAACTCAATAACATGAGGCACAGGGGGCAGGCTGATTTTTTGCTGATGTTGGGGTGGCTGAAAACCCCCTATGCGATCTTACTGGATGATGTTGACTGCTGAGCTTAGAAGGTTCTGGGAGGCTGGATTCTGTTGTTAGTAGTATTCTCTAGGAGAGTGGAACTTGTGTAAATTGTAAGCTCACAGGGGTGATGTAACTTACTCGACCACTCTCTGAGCTCCACAGCTGACCAGACACTGGCAGATCATCTATCTCTGCCTTTTCATCTCTTAATATGAAATCCCAAGCTATATATATGCCAAGGTCTATAATACCTAAATCATGGTTACAATCCTCTTCCCTTCGGGCGATACTTGCAGCAGGCAACCCCTATTCTCAATAGTGATCACACTTTCCTGAGTTCGTACGAATAACGACAGCTGAGTATACAGACTCCTGTCTTGTATGATATATCGCTAAGCTCGTGAGAGACACTATTTTCTCGGCCTGGTAGTGCAAAGTATAGAGATAAAAGTATATTGAAGGAAAATAGTTTAGATAGTTGTGTGAAGAACTCTCAACCAAGAGGCCATTTTTTCTTTTTTTTTTTATATCATGCGTTTATTGTTTTAAGGTACAAAAAGCTTCATGTAGCGGTAGCTATGGAAAAAACAAAACCTATAAAGCAAAAACAAACAACAAAAGAAACCATTTCCCACGCCTTGATAGTACTAAGTAGTGAAGCCATAAACCGTTGGCCTCGTCTGTCAAAAACATCAATAATATAGGAAAAGTCCATCATACTTCGTAAAAATAAGCAATCCTACCAAGGAATACATTTTATCGAACTGAAAGTCATAGGGGGGAGGGCAGCGGGATGGTATTTCGGGGCGGGGATCGGAGGCCGCGATGCTATCTTTTAAGGTGGGGGAGGGGTGCTGCTGGGCGGGAACCCGGTCTGAGTGTCTAGGATGTAGCGCCCAAGCGCAGAGAGGGATAGGGGGTGGTTCCAAATTGGGCTCTCGGGCGAGAGGCTTTCGACCATAATTAGTTGGCGGCGTCTGGCGTCAGCCCTGGCGGGGCAGTGTAGAATGGCGTGTTCGAAGGTTTCTGGGGCTTCTTGACACCAAGGGCAGGTGGTTGGGCGGTTCGGATCGTCACGCCAGGATGGGTGGGCTAGGAGGTGACTCTTGCCCGAGGGCATTTAATGAATGTGGCCCGCAGCAAACCTATCCAGACCCATGAAGGGGTGGGGTGTCAGGGTGGTGGGATATAGGTATCCAGGGGGTGTTGGGAGAGTGTGTTCCCAGTCTTGCAGCAGCAGGGCTCGGGCCCTTTCACTCAGAGTAGTGTAGGTTCGGGCCATGAGGGCCTGGGGGGGGATGTTTTCTGAGGCGGGGAGGGCAGATTTTGCAACTTGGGGGAAGCGTGAGAACCCCTGTACCAGAGGAAAGGCGATGTGAGCTAGTTTGTCGATAGGGAGATGTCTCCTTATAGGGGGGAAGGGCACCGGGATTTTCCAGTTGAGAGGCAGG
Source organism: Tuber borchii (assembly GCA_003070745.1). NCBI lineage: Eukaryota > Fungi > Ascomycota > Pezizomycetes > Pezizales > Tuberaceae > Tuber > Tuber borchii. The sequence continues at coordinate 102,871 of NESQ01000318.1, read as the reverse complement.
TAAACGGACAAGAGGCCAATAGTTATTGGCCTACAGGTGTCGGGGGCTCTGAATGTTGATAGAGAGGGGAAGAAGCGCGGGTGCCGAGTGGCTGCAGGGTTCAAGGAGGGAGGTGCACAGCTGATTCTGAGGTCCGTGATACCTCTTTTATGCCTGCAGTATGGGCCGAGTGGGGGGAGGCAGGATTCCCTGGCTAATATCGGGATGGGAGTGGTAAAAAAGCAATTTGTGGTCCACCTCTGGACTCTATACCAGAAGGAGTTCATTTGGTTGATTGTGTTGGTGTTTGGGACGAGCAAGTCCGCCCCATAGGTGAGGATGGGGAGGATGAGCCCCATGGCCAAGCGGTGTGAGAGGAAAGGTCGGACCCCCACCGGGGGGATGCGACTCTTTTCAGGAAATCAAAGGGGCCGTCGGCCAGGGCCAGGCGCCTTTCGAAGTGGTGGATGGAGTTCAGGGGGGGGGAGAACCAGTATCTGAGCCATCTCACCACATAGGAGGGATGGAAGATCTAGTCGTTGAGGGTGATGGGTTGGTTGGAATGGGTGGCGGCCCTCTGGTTCGTGGTGCGCCAGTGGATCAGTTCCGTTTTTGGGATGGAGAAGGAGACCCCCAGGGTGGTGGCTCATCGGGAGAGGGATTCGAACAGGTGCTTTAGGCGGCGCACATTAGACCTGTAGGAAGGGGAGGAGACCATGATGGCGAAGTCATCGACTTAAGAGAGCATCAGGCCCCCTGAAATGTCGAAGTGGAGAGGGGAGACGTAGATGAGGAAGAGTAGAGGGGAGATGGGGGACCCTTGTGGGGTCCCAACGGTGACGGGAGCACGGGTTTTGGGGGAGCCCTGATAGATTAGCATACATCTTCATTCCGTCAGGAAGGAGGAGACCCAATCGACAATGTATTTGGGGTTGTTCTTGTCCAGGAGGCGCTTGGGGAGGGTACAGGCATTGACGTTGTTGAAACCGACTTTGATGTCGAGAAAAAGAGAGGAGACTTTACGGTAGGTGCGCTGGAGAGTCTTGACTTCGTGCATGAGAGTTGCGCAGGTGTCGAAAGTCCTGAGGCCGGGGACCGATCCACACTGGTTGGGGTGAAGCAGGCCTGATGACATGTCCAGGGAGAGGAGGCGGGCCGCCATGAACCTTTCCAGGATCTTGGAGATGGTTTTTAAGAGGACTATAATGCGGAAGGAGGACGGGGAGTCAAAGGAGGCTTTCCCAGGTTTGTCTTGAACCATGCCGTTGGCCACCTTAAGTGCGGGGGGGTGGTAGCCGTATGTCAGTAGGGAGTTTAGGAGATTAAGGAGGATGGTGGGATAGTGCTTGGGGATGTGCTTCCAGATGGAATAGGGAATTTCGTCTCGGCCAGGGGCCGAGGAGGGGGAGGACTTGGATAGAGCCAGGGTAATTTCTTCTTTGGTGAGAGGGGGTGCATCAGGAGAGGGAGCGAGCCTACCCCTAGGGGGGGGTTCAGTCCTTAGAGGGAAGAAGTAGGGGAGGAAAGCATCATTAATAGAGGTGGGATCGTGCGTGTTTGGGAGGGAGGGAAACTGAGTAGCCTGACGTGGAGCTACTAATTTCTTGGCTGTCCAGATGGTGTCGGGGGTGGTTGTCGTGAGTAAGTCAGCCCAGTAAGATGACTTGGCACGTTGAATGGCTTTGAAGTACCCATTCCTGGAAAGCCTGGCGGTTTGCCTTGCCTGAGCTGTATGGAAACATTTGGCTTTCCTCGTGGCCTTGTTGTATTTCTTTCGGAGGGTGGTCAAGAGGGGAGTCTACCACGGCTTGGACCTGGATGAGGGGCGGGAGGTGGGGGCTGCAGTTCTGAGAACGGCGGTGAGGTAGGAAAGGGAGGATAAGAACCAGTGGTCGAATTGCTGGGGGGACGGGTGCGGAGGAGGGGGTGAAACCCGGAAGACCTTGAGTTGATCCTCTCAACTAAAAGGCCTTTTTTCTTTTTTATATATCATGTGCTTCGATTTCAACTATCTAGGGTACGAAGACTATGTGCAGCGGTAAGCTATGGTAAAGAAAAACCCTCTGTGTAAAAAAAGAAAAAAAGAAAAAAAAAATCCACCTCGGACTACTGGAAAAAACCATTATCCCAAGTCCCTCTGGTATGGAACCAACCGCACGATCCGGCCGCGAAGACAAAAAAACCCCTATCAGCTAAGTAGGCAACAGAAATAAATCACTGACACGACAGGCAGGAGACAACAGGAATACTGGACCCGAAAACTCCTCCTCTTTTAAAACAAAGTAACAAAAGAAACTCCCTTCATATCCCAAGTGCTCTTACAGAAACCCGACCATGAAAATTCAGCCTAAAACTACAGAACACAGAACGGGGACACAGTAAATACTAAAACCAAGCAAATCCATCACATTACTCTGTAACCCAAGGCATTGACATCGTCCAAGGAGGCAGTGCAATACCATGACCGAGCGTAACCGAGGGGTGCGACCAAGCCCGCCGCCAGCGATGGGTGTTACTGGTGGCAGTAAGCATGCCGGGCTGTGAATGGTGCCTCAGCAAAAGAGTGAGCTGTTAGTGAGAGGAGGATGTTGGCTGTAACTGAGCCAGCGGACGAAACCAAGCAGAGGGGAGGCGTGGTAGAACCAACTGTCATAGGAACTATCGGAGACGTGTGCGTGTCTTACTAGGCAGCCTCGAGCGAAACGTAATCGAAGAGAACACAGAAATCGACTGTAGCCTAGTGAAAATCTTTTTCTTAATGTGAACCGTGATCCCAGCCATCTGTAACATGGATGCGAGGGGGTTGCCGACCGTCCAAATGTTAAGTGAAACTATGAAATAAAAGCTGAAAGGAAGATAGGACAGGCCCTAGGAAATGGGTGCCCAAACCCGAGTCCATCATAGGGAGTTGCAGCTCGGTGAGAGTGCAGGAGGAGGATGTTCACCATGATTTCTCGTGGTGTTGAGATTTAAATCGCCAGGTGTGTAGAGGAGATGGTTCATGTCTCAACCAAGAGGCCTTTTCTTTTATTTTTATATCATGCACTTTGGATTATCAACTACGGGGTACAAAAGGCTACGTGGAGCGATAAGCTATAGTAAGGAAAAAACCCCAAAGAAATCCACCTCGGACTAGCGGAAAAAGCCATCATCCCAAGTCCCTCTAGTATGGAACCAACTGCAGAATCCCGCCGTGAAGACAATAAACCCCTATCGGCTAAGTAGACAACAGAAATAAATTACCGACACGACAGGCAGGATACAACAGGAAAACTGGATCCGAAAACTCCTCCCCCTTAAAACAAAGCACAAAAGAAACTCCTTTGATATCCCGAGTGCTCTTACAGAAACCCGACCGTGAAACTTTAGCCTAAAACTACAGAACACAGAACGGGGAGACAGTGAACGCTAAAACCAACCAACTCCATCACATTACTCTGTAACCCAAGGCGTTGACATCGTCCAAGGAGGCAGTGCAATACCATGACCAAACCTAACTGAGGGGTGCAATCAAGCCCATTGCAAGGGATGGGTGGTACCGTTTGGCAGTAAGAATGCCAGCTAATGAGAGGAAGTTTGGCTGTAACCGAGCCACGGGACGAGACCGAGCGGAGGAGAGTAGAGGTACACCCAGGACAGTGACGCGGGCCCTGAAGACCACCAAGGGGTCCGGATTTTTCGCGATGCGACCGTACCGACCGAAGCGTTCAGGAGCGAGTGCAATACCAGAAAGCAAGGCCACTAGTGCCACTACTTCACAGATCACCCGAAGCAGATGACGATGTACTGGTATGAAAAGGGGTTGCCGACCACGTCGATGCTAAGCGAGGACAGAAGACAGCTGTCAGGAAGCTAAGCGGGGTAGCGAAACAAATACTAAAGGAGGATGGGATGGGCCCTTAGAAACGGGTGCCCAAGTCTGAATCTATCATAGGGGGGGGTGCGGCTCACTGAGAGTGCAGGAGGTTGTTGTTTACCATGATTTCTCGTGGTGTTGAGATTTCAATCGCCGGAGGTGTAGAGGAGATGCTTTGTGTCTCAACTAAGAGGCCTCTTTTTTCTTTTTTTTCTTTTTTTATATCATGCGTTCATTGTTTTAAGATACAAAAAGCTTCATGTATCATTAGCTATGGCAAAAACAAAACCTATTAACAAAAACAAACAACAAAAGAAACCATTTCCCACCCTCTGAGTACCTAAGTAAAGAAGCCCAAAAACCACCGGCCTCGTCTGTCAAAAACATAACTAATAAAGGAAATTCCAACATGCTTCGCAAGCTCTAAAATCCTTCAACGGAAAACAAAGTCTACAGGATCATGGGTCGTAGGGTGGTGGAGTGGGGGGCTGTCTGTGGGACGGGGTTCTCGAAGGGCTGGGGGAGATCGTTGGGGGGGTCTCGCCGGGTGGCAACCCTGTCTGAGTGTCTAGGATGAAGCACCAGAGGGCTAAGAGGGAGGGGGGGAGGTTCCAAATTGGGCTCTCGGGCTAGAGCTCTTTGACAGTACTTAGGTATCGGTGTCTGGCGTCAGCTCTGGCCGGGCAGTGTAGGACAGGCTGTTCGAAGGTTTCCGGGGCTTCTGAGCACCGGGGGCAGGTGGATGAGCGGTCGGGGTCGTCGCGCCAGTTGGGGTGGGCCAGGAGGTAACTTTTCCCCGAACGCATTTGATGAGTGCAGCCCGCTGTAAACTTGTCGAGTCCCATGAATGGGTGGGGAGCCAAAGAGGCGGGGAATGGGTAGTATGATGGGGATGGGAGGCACTCTTCCCAGTCTTGGAGAAGGAGAGCGCGGGACCTTGTTTTGAGCGTGGCGTACGTTCGGGCCATGAGGGTCAGGGGGGGGATCTCTTCTGTCGGGGGGAGGCTGGTTTTTGCGATCTGAGGGAAGGGTGGGAACCCCTGGGACAGAGGGAAGGCGATGTGAGCGATGTCGTCAATGGGGAGATGTCTCCTTGTGGGGGGAGAGGGTACCGGGGTCCGCCAGTTGAGGGGCCGGTACATGGGTGCTAGGTTGGCGGTCAGTGGCTGGCAGGGGTCGGGGGCTCTGAACTTTGACAAGGAGGGCAATGTGGGGTGAAGGCCAGCAGCTGCTGGGTTCCGGGAGGGAGGCGAGCAGCAGATCCTGCGTGCTGTGGTACATCTCTTGTATCTGCAATATGCACCGAGGGGGGGAGGCAGGATTCCCTAGCTAGTATGGTGACAGGGGTGGTGAAGAAACAGTTGGTGGTCCATCTTTGGACCCTATGCCAAAAGGTGTTCATGCGGTTGATTGAGCGGGTATTTGGGAAGAGGACATCCGCCCCGTAAGTGAGGATCAGGAGTACTAGTCCCATTGCGAGATGGTGTGTGAGGAACGGACTGACTCCAGCTCTGGGTAAAGTGACTCTCCTTAGGAAGGCGAAGGCTGCATTGGCCAGGGCAAGATGTTTCTCAAAGTGGTGAATGGAGTTAAGGGGAGGAGAAAACCAGTAGCCGAGCCATCTCACCACTTGGGAGGGGTGGAAAATCTGGCCATTGAGGGTGACAGAGTGGTTGGAAATGGTTGTGCCCCTTTGGATCGGGGTGCGCCAATGGATAAGTTCCGTTTTTGGAATGGAGAAGAAGACCCCTAATGCAGTGGCGCACTGGGAGAGGGATAAAAAAAGCCTTTGAAGGTGGAGGATGTTGGACCGGTATGAGGGGGAGGAGACTGTGAGGGCGAAGTCGTCGACGTACGAGAGTATAAGGCCCCCTTCCATGTCAGTGTGGAGGGGCGCGACGTATACAAGTAAGAGTAGGGGGAGATTGGTGACCCCTGTGGGGTTCCAACAGTCACATCAGCAAATAAAAAATCTGTCTTTTGTGCTCCACGGTGAGCTATGTCGTTGAGTTTTACGTTTTTCGCTAATCGCGAGTGACCCCGGTTAATCGTGATGCTTCCAATTGTGTCCCCTAATGATCAGATACAAATCTTAATTTTAGCAAAATAGAGCTATTTTTATCAATATCTCATAGACATTTTACATTACAAAGTTGTATGTTATGAACTCAAATTTCTCAACTTTGGTATATAAAAGGTCCGTGAGTTCTTAATAAAAATTGCTCATATTTTGCAGAAAACAGAATTAATATCATCTTCTGTAGTCAAACTAACGGGAGGTTTAATATCGTGATCATAGGACTCACGATGTGCCAAAACGTAAAACTCAAAGACAAGAGTCACAGGGGGCAGGCTGTTTTTTTGCTGATGGACGGAGGCAGGGGTTTTGGGGGAGGCTTGGTAAATCAGAGAGCATTTTCGTTCCGCCAGGAAAGAGGAGACCTAGTCAACCATGTACCTGGGGGTGTTTTTATCCAGAAGATGTCTTCGGAGACTGACTGCATCAACGTTGTCAAAGCCGGCCTTGATGTCGAGAAAGAGGAAGGATAAGATACGTTGGGTGTGTTGGAGTGTCTTGACCTCATGTACGAGGGTGGCGCAGGCATCGAAAGTTCCTAGGAAAGGGACGGATCCGCACTGGTTGGGGTGAAGCAGGCCGGATGTCCTGGCCATGGAGAGGAGGTGGCTCTCAACCAAGAGGCCTTTTTTCTTTTTTTTGTATCATGCGCTTTAATTTATCAACTACGGGGTACAAAGGCTACGTGCAGCGGTGAGCTATGGTAAGGAAAAACCCCCTGTGTAAAGAAATCCACCTCGGACCACCGGAAAAAACCATCATCCCAAGTCCCTTTGGTATGGAACCAACCGCAAAATCCTGCCGTGAAGTCAAAAAACCCCTATTGGCTAAGTAGACAACAGAATTAAATCACCAACACGACAGGCAGGAGACAACAGGAAAACTGGACCCGAAAACTCCTCCCCTTTAAAACAAAGTACAAAAGAAACTTCGTTTATATCCCAAGTGCTCTAACCGAAACCCGACCGTGAAATTTTAGCCTATGACTACAGAACACAGAACGGGGAGACAGCAAGCACTAAAACCAAGCAAATCCATTACATTACTCTGTAACCCAATGCGTTGACATCGTCCAAGGAGGCAGTGCAATACCATGACCAAACGTAACCGAGGGGTGCGACCAAGCCCACTGCCGGTGATGGGTGGTGCTGTTGGCAGTAACAATGCCAGCTAATGAGAGGAAGTTTGGCTGTAACCCAGCCACGGGCCGAAACCGAGCGCACGAGAGGAGGTGTAGACTCAGGACAGTGACGCGGGCGCAGAAGACCACCAAGGGGTCATGATATTTCCCGATGCGACCGTACTGACCGAAGCGTTTAGGAGAGAGTGCAATACTAGAAAGCAAGGCCACTAGAGCAACTACTTGACAGATCGCCCGAAGCTGATGACGGCACACTGGTATGAAGAGCGGTTGCCGACTGGGTAGATGCTAAGCGAGGACACGAGACAACTGTGAGGAACCCAAGCGGGGATGCGAAGCAAATACTGAAACGAGGATGGTACGGGCTCTAACAAACGGGTGCCCAAGTTCGAATCTATCATAGGGGGGGGTGCAGCTCACTGAGAGTGCGGGAGGTGGGTGTTGACCATGATTTCTAGTGGTGTTGCGAGTTCAATCGCCGGAGGTGTAGAGGAGATGGTTCGTGTCTCAACCAAGTGGCCAGTTTTTTTTTTCTTTTTTTTTTTCTTTTTTTTTTATCTCAGTTTTGCATTTTATTCGTACAACTACCAGGGAAAACCAGACATGCAGCGCTAGCTATGGCCAAGAAGAACCCAACGCATCCCTCCCCTCATGGGAACAAAACTGCGCCCCCAAGACCCTATGGTCCGGGCCCAACCGCACATCTCACCAACCAACAGTGGCAAATACTCCTAGCGAGCAAGCAGGAAGACGCAGAAAACCCTTCAGAAAGCTCCCCTGAACAAAGGAAAGGATAACAAAGGAACGCCTCGCACACGCGGGAAATGAGTGAAACTCCACTACACAGAAACCTAACAAAGAATAAAACAAAATCTCTGTAGGGGCAGCCCAAATAACTTAAAGAAGTCGGCGACTGACATTACTCCGGGCCCAAGGCGTTGACATCGATCGAGGAGGCAGTGCAATACCACGACAGAGCGTAACCGAGGATGCGACCGTGGACAGCCGCGGGGGGCGCAAGGCCGAGTGGTAGTAGGGTATCAGCCAAAAAGAGGCGAAGTGTAGCTGTAACCGAGCAAAGGGACGAAACCAAAAGAAGAGGAGGAAGGGTAGACCCAAGTATCGGAGGAACTATCGGAAACGTATGCGTGTCTGACTAGGCAACCTTGAGCGAAACGTAATCGAAGAGAGTAGAGAAATTGACCGTAGCCTGGTGAAAAGTTTTCTCTTACTGCGAACCATGATTCCAGCCGTCTGTAACATGGACGCGAGGGTGTTGCCGACCGTGTAAATGTTAAGCGAAACGCAAAATAAGAGGGAAGAGAACAATGGGCCAGGAGCTAAGAAATGGGTGCCCATGTCCGAGTCTATCATAGGGGGGGGTGCAGCTCACTTAGAGTGCGGGAAAAGAAAAGTGACGATGATTTCCCAAGGGGGTGAGATTTCAATCGCCGGAGGTGTAGAGGAGATGGTTCGTGTCAACCAAGAGGCCATTTTTTCATTTTTCTTTTTCATTTTATCTCAGTTTTGCATTTTATTCGTACAACTACCGGGAAAAACCAGACATGCAGCGCTAGCTATGGCCAAGAAAAACCCAACGCATCTCTCCCCTCATGGGAACAAACCTGCGCCCCCAAGACCCTATGGTCCGGGCCCAACCGCATATCTCACCAACCAAAAGTAGCAAATACTCATAGCGAGCAAGCAGGAAGACGCAGAAAACCCTTCAGAAAGCTCCCCAGAACAAACGAAAGGATAACAAATGTAAGCCCGCACACGCGGGAAAAGAGGGAAACTCCACTACATAGAAACCTACAAAAGAATAGAACAACATCTCCGTAGGGGCAGCCTAATAACTTAAAGAAGTCAGCGGCCGACATTACTGGGGGCCAAAGGCGTTGACATCGATCGAGGAGGCGGTGCAATACCACGACAGAGCGTAACCGAGGATGCGACCGTGGACAGCCGCGGGGGGCGCAAGGCCGAGTGGTAGTAGGGTACCAGCCAAAAGAGGGGAAGTGTAGCTGTAACCGAGCAAGGGGACGAACCAAGAGGAGAGGAGGAAGGGTAGACCTAAGTATCGTAGGAACTATCGGAAACGTGTGCGTGTCTGACTAGGCAGCCTCGAGCGAAACATAATCGAAGAGAGCAGAGAAATTGACCGTAGCCTGGTGAAAAGTTTTCTCTTACTGCGAACCGTGATCCCAGCTGTCTGTAACATGGACCGAGGGTGTTGCCGACCGTGCAAATGCTAAGCGAGAACGCAAAACAAGAGCGAAGAGAAGGATGGGCCAGGACCTAAGAAACGGGTGCCCATGTCTGAATCTATCATGGGGGGGTGCAGCTCACTTAGAGTGCGGGAAAAGAAAAGTGACGATGATTTCCCAAGGTGGTGAGATTTCAATCGCCGGAGGTGTAGAGGAGATGGTTCGTGTCAACCAAGAGGCCACTTTTTTTCTTTTTTTCTTTTTTTTTTATCTCAGTTTTGCATTTTATTCGTACAACTACCAGGAAAAACCAGACATGCAGGGCTAGCTATGGCTAAGAAAAACCTACGCGTCTCTCCCTCATGGGATCAAAGCCACGCCCTCAAGACCCTGTGGTATGGGCCCAACTGCACGTCTCGCCCTCAAAAAAGTAAAGTAAAATACTCTCAGCGAGCAAGCAGGAAGACGCAGAAAACCCTTCAGAAGCTCCCCAAACATACGAAAGGTTTACAAAAGAAAGCCCGCACACGCGGGAAATGAGGGAAACTCCACTACTCAGAAACCTACAAAAGAATAAAACAACATCTCCGTAGTGGCAGCCTAGATAACTAAATGTAAAGTCGGTGGCCGACATTACTCCGGGCCCAAGGCATTGACATCGATCGAGGAGGCGGTGCAATACCACGACAGAGCATAACCGAGAATGCGACCGTGGAAAGCTGCGGGGGGCACATAGCCGAGGGGTATTAGGGTACCAGCTGAAAAGAGGGGAAGTGTAGCTGTAACCGAGCAACGGGACGAAACCAAGAGGAGAGGAGGAAGGGTAGACCCAAGATTCGTAGGAACTATCGGAAACGTGTGCGTGTCTGACTAGGCAGCCTCGAGTGAAACGTAATCGAAACCGAGTTGAGAAATTGACCCTAGCCTGGTGAAAAGTTTTCTCTTACTGCGAACCATGTTCCCAGCCGTCTGTAACATGGACGCGAGGGTGTTGCCGACCGTGCAAATGTTAAGCGAGAACGCGAAATAAGAGCGACGGGAAGAATGGGCCAGGACCTAAGAGACGGGCGCCCAAGTCCGAATCTATCATAGGAGGGGTGCGGCTCACTCAGAGTGCGGGAGATGAAAAGTGACGATGATTTCTCATGCTGTTGAGATTTCAATCGCCGGAGGTATAGAGGAGATGGTTCGTGTCAACCAAGAGGCCAATTTTTCTTTTTCTTTTTTTTTTTTTTTTATCTCATGTATTCATTGTTAAGGTACAAGAACTCGCATGCAGCGCTAGCTATGGCGTAAAGAAAACCTTAATCCCAAAACAAATAACAACGTAAAAACTCAAACTATCTGCCCCAAATCGTGTCAAGTACTCGACACATAACTAACATATGGAAATTTTCAAACTGGAAAAATCATCACCTAACTACAACTAACACGAAAAACTACCAACCCATCGGTCGGAATAAAGGAAAAATCATTTTAAACAGCTAAGTAAGGTCCTCTTCTACCGAGGGAGAACGAGCAGTTGTAGATCGAGAAGACACGGCGCCGTAGCAGGCCATAGAAACAGGAAACTTGGTGCACGTCTCATAGATGTAGGAAGCGAGCCCGAGTAGGAGCTGGGCGGAGGACCAAAGCGGGAAGTCCTCCCCGACCCAGCGCACTCCTTGGAGGTGGAGGGCCCTGGGCACTGCTTTGACTTCGCACCGAAGGATGGTGTGACTGAAGGTCTCGTCTTCCTCGCCGCACAAGGGGCAGAGGGGTACGAGATCAGGTTGGGACCAGGAGGGGTGGGCGGCCCGGTAGCTCTTCTGGGCCCTCATCTGATGAATGCGGCCGGCCATAAACTTACCGAGACCCATGAACGGGTGTGGTTTCGTACTGAGGGGAAAAGTGTAGTATTCCGGCAGAGGGGCAAGGAGTCTCCATGAGTCGAGCATCATGGTCTGAGCCTTCCGCTGCAGGGCACGGTAGGAGGCCCTCATAAGGGCGTCGGAGGGAAGGTCCAGCAGGTCCGGCAGAAGAGAGGCCGCCAAGAGGGGGAGGGTAGGGGAATCTCCTAGGAAGGGGAGAACGAGGTGTGTGAGGGCATCGACCGGCAGGTGAGTCCTAACGGGGGGTTTTCGGCTCCGGGGTCGACCAGAGGAGGGGCCTCACGTTGGGGTCAATGCCAACGCAGAGTGATCTTAAGTCCTCCCTCTCCCGATCTGGGAGGCGGAGGGGAAGGAGGGGGGGATGCGTGCCGCAGCCGGGTTGATGGTGGTGGGGGAGCAGCAGAGACGTAGAGCTGCCATACGGCGTTTGTGAGCAAATAAGACAGCCAAGGGGGGAAGGGCGGCTTCGGCCGCTAGTATGGAGATTGGAGTGGACCTAAAGCAGTTCGTGACCCATCTCTGGACGTGATGCCAGTGAACGTTCATCATGTGTAGCAGCCCCTTAGTAGGGACGAAGAGGTCGGCCCCATACGAGAGAATGGGGAAAATGAGTGAGTACGCCAGTTTATGGCAAAGGTGGGGTGAGACTCCGGCACCGAACCCCGAAAGCCTCCTCACCGCTGCGAAGGCGGACTGGGAGTGGGCAAGCCTCTGGAGAAGTGAGCGGTAGAGGATATGTTTGTGAGGAACCAGTAGCCCAACCATCGGAGCTGTCCCGCGGGGAAGAAAACTTGGCCGTCCAGGGCGATTGAGGGGGGAGAGAGTTCGTCCGGTGGATCCCTTTGCTTGGGGGTGCGCCAGTGGATGAGCTCCGTCTTGGGAATAGAAAAACCAACCTTAACCGCCATGGCTTTGGCCTTCATGACCCCAAAGGTCCTCTGAAGTAGCCTGACGTTGGTGCGGTAAGAAGGAGAAGCAACAGTTATGGAAAAATCATCAACATACGACAAAACAATTCCCTTTGGAACCAAAACATGTAAACAAGAAACATAAATTACAAACAAAAAGGGGAAATAGGAGACCCTTGCGGGGTTCCAACAGTAAGGAAGCAAAAACCTTGGGAGATCCTTGAAACAACAAACAACACCTTCTGTCAGTTAAAAAGGAAAAAACGCAAGAAATTAAATAACGATTAACCCCCTTTCTACGAAGGAGGGAGCAGAGGATGGAGGCATCAACGTTGTCAAAACCGCCTTTGATGTCCAGGAAGAGGGAAGAAACTTTCCTGCGGGACCTTTGAAGAGTGCGGACGGAATGAACCATCGCAGCGCAGGCGTCGAAGGAGGAAAGGGTAGGGAGAGACCCGCACTGGTTGGGGGACAAGAGGCCCTGAAAGTGGGCCACAGCGGAGAGGCGAGAGGCAACAATCCTCTTGAGGATCTTGGAAACGGTTTCTAGGAGAACAATAATGCGAAAGGAAGCTGGGGAGTCATAGGAGGCCTTGCCGGGCTTGTCCAGAACAACTCCGTGGGCACGCTTGAGGGAAGCAAGATGGTGGCCATATGCCAAAAGCGGGGCCAGAAGGGAGGTGAGGAGGTGGGGGTGTCCTTTGTGAAGGGCCTTCCACACAGCGTAGGGGATCATGTCAGGGCCAGGGGGGAGGATGGAGAGCATGTAGCGAGGGCAGAGGAGACCTCCTCCGAGACTAGGGGGGGGCGTCGTCGAAGGCACGAAGCCTAGCGGGCAGCGACGGGGTAGGCTTTTCAGGAAAAAAATGGGTCAGGAGGGAGGAGTTAATATCCATCGGAGTAACGGCGTCCGGAAAGGAAGGAAAGTGAGAGACCGGCCGGCCCAAAGAAAACTTCTTGACCGTCCAGATGGAGCGGGGGTGGTAGTCGCTAGGAGGGTTCTCCAATGGGAGTTCTTCGCACTTTTGATAGCCTTGAAGTATCCGTTCTTGGAGAGCCTGGCAGTCAGCCTGTCCTGAGGGGAGAGTGAAGCCCTCACCTTGCGAGACGCAGAATGATACTCCCTCCGAAGGAGGGATAAGAGGGGAGACCACCAGGGCTTGGACCTGCATGAGGGACGAGAGAGGGGAGTGTGGCTAATTAATAAGGAAGTCACCGCGCGAAGTGATGAGTCAAACCAGGTTTCAAGAGCGGCACGAGGGGATTAACAGCAAGCAGGGGGATTGTAAGGTCAGTCAGGGATGGAGAAAGGGCGTCCCAGTCGGTCAGGGCCCAATTGGGAGCCGGGGTGGGAGGGTGCAGCTTCGGGTGCTGCAAGAGAATGGAAATAGGAACGTGATCTGACCCCGTAGAAGGCAAGGGAGTATCCCAGCCCTGAACAAAGGAGCGTAGTAAAGGGGAAGCAAACGCAAAATCAATAACCGAGGCTCTGGAGGTACCTCCGAAAGGAAACCTTGTGAAAACACCCGGGGTGTTTAAAAGGGAGAACCCCAGTTTGGAAGCTCTCTGAAAATAAGGAAACGACAGGGCCAACTCCTCAGAGGAGTGGCGACGGGAGGGGTCCGCAAGGGGATGGTGCAAGTTAAAATCCCCAACTACTAGGAGGGGAGTTGAATGAGTAGGAAAAGCCATAAGAGGCGGGATAGCAACCGCCCCCCGGTTCTTGGCCAGAGAGTTGTACAAATTTAAAATACGAAACGAAGGAAACCCCACGCCAAACAGGTCTTTAGCAAACACATCAAGTGAAAATACATCAGGTCTTCCCGCGGAAACGGGGAGAACAGAAACCTCTTGTTGAAAAGCCAACGAAACATAAAAAGCAACCTTGGGTTTGGGGAGGAAGAAGCGGGAAAAAAACTCTCAAAACCTTGAAAGCTGGGGAGCCGACCTTTCCAAAAAGGAGGGTCTTGAAGGGCCACGACAGATGGATAATCAGAAATATTCTTAAAAGAATTAAACAAGTAAAGAAACACATTCCAGCTCCCTAGGCAGTTGTGTTGAACAAGATGAAGTGAGCGGAGGGGGGCCGGCCCCCTCAAGTAGTAGTCGGGGTTGTAAGACATTTACCGGCGCGAAGCCGAAGTGTCTCGGGGGGCGGGGGAAGGACTAGGTTCCGCATCGGAAAGCGGACCACCTGACCTTGAGGAAGAACGGTGGGGAATAACCAACGGAATGGGCCTCGGGGTGACCAAAGGGTCGGTTCCGGCCGGGGTAGGGCATGGTTCGGGGGTGCTCAGGATGGGAGCCGGGGGGAAAAGAAGATCCAGACGTATCCATGGCATCAGAGTCGACTAGTGGAGGCATCGGAGCGGGGTTGGAGGGGGGGTGTTCAGGGCAGTCTCTGTCCCTGGCTGAGTGGGGGCCAAAGCAGTTGGGGCATCTGGCCGGAGAGGCTATACAGCATCCGAGGACGGGCCGGACATTCCCTTCCTTGAGGCAAGTGGGGTTAGAGCAGCGGTGGTTGGCTTTGGAGTCGGGACCTCCATAGAGCTGGCACACGGTGGATTCCTTGCAGAGGGGTTTCAGGTGCCCAAACTTCCAGCAATGGTAGCACTGGCTCAGGGCGTTGGTGGAGTAGGCGCTTTTGACTTCACGATTGTCGCCAAAGAGGAGGATGCGGGGGGATCGGTCATTCGCCAGGCCAAGCTAGCAGGGACGTGAACGACAACAGAAAAGGCTTTTTTCCCATCAGTTCTAGAAACACGGTCAGCATTAAGAAAGCGGGAGCGGGTGATAATAAGGTTCTTGGCGTTGTCAACGCCGGCAAGAAGGAGAGGGTGAAGCTCCTCATCCGTGTCAGGATGCGCGTCCATGGGCAAGCCGTGGATGGCGAACTGGACGCCGGTGGGAGCGTAGCAGAAGTGTTCCCACGGGTTGTCATTGACGGGAAACGACTCATTGAGCCTTGCATCAAAGGCATCGAAAAAGGGGCATAGTAGGAGGCCAGAACTAGAGGGTCAGCTACGGTGAGGGAGACGGCACCCTTCGGGCTGACCGAAACTCTAAATGATGTGGGGAGCTCAGAGCCGGCCTCGCGAAGGACGGAGGCGGCGATGTCTGGGAAACGAACACGAATGGAGGATTCCTGAGGGTGGAGGCAGTGAGTCGAACGGGGAGCAAAGAACCTTCTGCCAGCGCTAGAGAGGGGGGCAGGACCCTTCTGGGAGGCCTCTTGCGCGACGGTCGCGACTTTGTTCGCAGTGGTGCCAGCGGGACAGTTTTTGCCTTTGGCTTTGGTCTTGGCCTTGTTGGCTTTGACTGCAGCATCGAACTCGGAGGTACCGCCGTGGATAACCTGGGCGTATGACATTGCCTGTGGGAGGGCATCGGGGGGGGGGGGGCAGCGTTGGAGGGAGGGGCCGTGAGGGACGGGCCTGAGGGGCCGGGGCGAGAGGAATAGGGGGGTGGGGGGGGGTGACTACCCTTCTGGGGCACACCTGTGGTAGGGGGGGCGGCCATCCTATGTGAGAGGTCACGTATGGCGTTCCGGATTTCCCGGAGTTGCTCATTGGGGGAGAAGTTAGCGACCTGAGACTGCAGGTCATGGACTGTGGAGCGGAGCTCCTCCAGCTGGGAGCCGAGTGAATTAACCGCGTGGAGGGAGGCACACACCAGCGGGATGAGAGAGCTTTCAGCGATAGAAAGGTTATCGCATTCTTGGGGAGAGAGTGAGGGGAGCTGTTCAGGAGTAAAGCTGATAAGGGAGCGGGTACGAGAGAAAAGTGAGGTCAAGAAACAAGCCTCGGGGGAGATCTCTGCGGTAGAGGGGGTAGCGGATGAGGGCCCAGACTGGGGCTGAAAGAGCGAGATAGGGGGACTGAGTGGATCCATGGTGGGGGGGAGGGGCCGTGAGCCTGGTTGATGCAGGAGAAAAAGGTGTGAGTGGGGATCGTGCACTAGAAACTCTGGTGTTGAAAAACTTTTTGACAGGAAAATAGGGGGCGCGGAGCTTGTCAACCAAGAGGCCATAAGGGTTCTCTTTTTATACCCGTTCTTCCCACAACCCATGACTTATCCTTCGTGTCATGCATCCCTATGACTCATAGTGAGTCATAGTGTGAAATCCATCAGCTGACTCCTCTGAGTCACTGCGCAATAATTTAACCAATCAAAACATAATAAACATATCATATGCGTACTCCCGTCATATGCGTGAAACCCATGACTCATAACTATGAGTCATGTGCGAAAGTCATAATCATATGAGCACAATTATGCGTCATGTCAAAACAATAAACTAATTATAACAAAGGAATGACACGCTACCATGTAGTCATGTGAAATACTAAACCCTATGAATCTCAAGTGTAGATCATGTGAAACCTGCCTTGCTAGTCACCGTTTGTGATAATCATTTACTCTTTCTTTATCTAAATGAAGCCAATTTCTATAAGCATCAATAAGGATGGTATCCAATATACTGAAAGAAATTGGATAACAAGTCCGCAGTAACTATCCTAGTCATGGGCATGTACTCAATAGATGAAGATCAACTCACATGGCAGAGGAGAGCACTCTGAGGCCGTTCCTACATTGTGTATATCATACAATGTTGCTCTCATACCTGAGTAATCATAAAGAGGGAAAGATATAGAGTATTATCATTCAAGATAGTAGATAGGTAGTTCTTAGATAGTTATATGAGGAGCTGAGTTCAGAGCCTTTTTTGTTTTTTGTTTTTTACATCAGTTTTGCATTGCATCAGCAAAATGTTTTTGCTGGTCCTGAAGTAACCTGGTTACCCCTGGTCCCCTTGAACCTCTTGGTCCACCACCCAGTACTGAGGTCTAGCCATTTTACTCAGATCCCGGGTCTGCGGTCCTGGTCCATGCTTCCCCTATCCCAGCAATCCCTGGTCCATACTGCCCTCCTCCAGGCGATCTCTTGTCTACCCTTCCCTTGTTCTAGCTATCCCATGTCCTTGCTTTGACTCTTCTATACTCTCTCGCACCTCCCTCACAAACCGCTGCTACTCCCCTGCCTCTGCTTGCCTCAGCACAGACCCATATAGGTCTATCGCTCTCGTCTCCTAGTTTACCCGTTTTTGATTTCAATCACCTTCTGTTACTTGCTCCCCCCTCCCATGTAACCTAATCCTTTCGCTTCCCCTCCATATATTCCTCAGACCCTCTTTGCGCATTCCGTGGCCCCCCTGGTACTTGCTCACCATCTTCTATCCATCCTGTTTACCTGTAGCCTGACTCTCAATTCGTCTCAGCAATATCCTGATCGTCCTGGTTGTGCCTCTACCCTCTACTGGTTCTTCCGTAGTTGTCTAACAACAGACCAGCTCTTCCCTAGTCTGTGTTTCATCCACTCCTATTTTCACCAGTTTCACACGGCCTTAGCTCTGAGGCCTTTTGGGTTCCCTAAGTTCAGCGATCATCATTCTGCTGCACTATATATGGGTCATACTTAATCCGGTGATTGCATCAGAACACCCTGCTGTTCTCTAGATATATAAACTATATAACCAAATCTCAATTATCAACAAAAATCCCCACTGCTAGATCTAACTAATACAAGGAGTCTAGTGTATGTCACTGTGCTCACCATCAACGCCAATTATAACAAGCATATTAAATACAGTGAAAAACAGGAAAAGGCATTGATCCACAAAATACTGGCATGGCCGAATTGAAGCTAAACACTTAGGGGTTGCAACTCCCAAAGTGTCGGGCTACAATTCAGCCACGCTCCCAGTTCCCCTTTGGACCACCATTCCACCATTCCCCTTTGAACTACCACTCTGCTCCCAACCCCTATTCACCACCGGACTATCATTCGCCTCGGACCACCATTCGCCTCCAGACTACCATTCACCTCTGGACTACCAGATAGGGTTTGCAGACCATGCTTAGGTATTATCATCACTCTTAATGAGATCACGCACGTCATCCCCCATCTCATACTCATAACCAGCCGTCTTGATTCGTTCTCTCTTATGCTGTGACTGGATCTTTTGCACCTGCCTGTCTATCTTTCAGATTATCACATTCTTCCGCGCCTCAGCTATCTAACCTGTAACCTGCTCCTAGGTATCGCGAGATTCCCAGAGGGAGATCCGGCGATACTGAAGGACAGGAGTGGAACCGTCGAGTGGAATCTCTGTAAGAGATATAAGAAAGATGAGGGACTAATAGAGTGACCGTTCAACTTGTAGTATATTAAAGAAGAGCGTTCCTGTGAGGCTTGAGAGTTCGAATCCTTAGGGGATCTCGAGCTCTTTAAATACAAATAAATATAACCAAGTATCCTGTCCAAAGAGCAAATATCAAAATGCAAAGCTACATGAGTAGCGAAACTTCTAAGTCCTAAACAAGGTCATAAAAGCGACAGGATATAACTAACAAAACAAGTAATGAAATAAAACAAACAAGGGATCGCTACTGATATACTAATCCAGTAATACATAGTAGGAAAGCGTAGGGTATCCTAATTGGGTACAAAATCAAAGGGTGCAAATAAGCGAGAAAAGAAATATACTACCCAATAGGAAACTATAACAATAAGGAAAGTACAAGGATGGAATATGCATTACTAGGGAATCCTAAATAGGCAATATCCAACGTCAGTATAGTGAGTAGCAGAGATAATAGTAGATTCCGTTACATAACCCCAGATTGAGTTAGCATAATTGCCCTGAGGGGAGTATTTCCAGGGGAGTGGCTGTCTGCGGAACTACCTTGTGATATGTTTCATAGTACCTCTTGTAGTAGTCTGTTAACCTATTAGCTGTCTTGTTCTCCCTAAGAAATCACTTACTGACCACCAAACATTGTCTGTGAGAAATTCCCCACTGCTAAGGACTTGTGTCCTGTATCTTTGTTGTCCATTAGGGCACAGCGAAGAGCAGTGCACATGAGCAGTACGGTGGGCCAACGCAGAAGGCTGAAGTACTTCTGTGTATACAGCTTGCAGCCCACACTGTACTCGTTGGCGAAAAAGTAGGCACGCACTGCTTTTACTATCTCCCCTAGCATAAACCAACTAGTCTGAGAACCAGCTCCAAGATCCACCATTTGGCTAAGAAATGAATTATCCTTGAGAAGGTTATTTACCAGTGTCCGGCACCCAACTGGGTCTGCGATTGGCAACTTATACCACTCAACCACTATTTTCTGTGCTTCTAAAACTAGATAGCCACAACAAGCCGATACACGACATTTCAGCTTATGCAACTTTTAGCCACTGAATTGTGATTCTCATTCTTGGTTAGGTTAGGCGACTTACTATCTCTAATGAGATTGTATTAGGAAGAAGCGATGGTGCCTATTTGGCGGGCCACTGATCCCCTGAGCAGTAGTATTCTTCTTTTTCCTGCTTTCTCTAATCCAATGCCAGTGCCCAAGCCCTCTTGATCATATTCTCCATTATAGCCGCGGAAGGCCATGGTTGTCCTGTATAGACTGCTTCTTGTAAATAAAGTTTTCGCAGCATGGTAAATAAGAATATTCTCTGAGCGGATAAACTCTCATTTCCAGAACTTGGGTGTTAGCTTACCCTCCGGTTTGGTACTCGCAGAGTCCGCTGGAGTCTGCTGTTCAGATGTTGCGAATGTATATCCGACAGAGCAGGATAGTTACCAAGCCAGCTCAGTCTGCCGCCTCTTGTGGAGGTCGTTCTGCATTCCACATTGCTGCCCCAAGCCTGTAGACCACTAGTTCTTAGTTGGTGAATGTCTTCTAATAAGGGGTCTCTCATAGCTGTTTGCAGGGACCTTGGGGTTTGTGTAAGCCCGCTTGCGAGTGGGTGTTTTCACCACATCAGACTCAGAGGTGAGGTCTACGTCTACTACTACGCTTGAAGATTCAGGTGGACAGGGTATAACCTGTATGTCTTGCTGCGCTATTTCAGTAGCGTAAAGTTTATTAAATAGAAGCCTCCCAAACTACATTGGGTATTTTACCGGTAGAGAATTCTGGATTGTAATCATCTTCATAGTCTTTGGCATTAGATTCACCATCTAAATAACAAGAGAGATGCTCGGGTTCAGAACGACGAGGGATATGCTCAGGTTCAGAACGATAAGGGGAATACTCGGGTTCAGAATGATGAGGGGGATACCATTATTCAGAACGACCAGGGGGATGCTCAGATTCAGAAAGACAAGGTGGATGCTCAGGTTCGAAAAGACAAGAGGGATGCTCAGGTTCGGAATGA
Organism: Tuber borchii; assembly: GCA_003070745.1. Taxonomy (NCBI): domain Eukaryota; kingdom Fungi; phylum Ascomycota; class Pezizomycetes; order Pezizales; family Tuberaceae; genus Tuber; species Tuber borchii. Next base: position 82,609 of record NESQ01000318.1, on the reverse strand, counting down.
CAAGAGGGATGCTTGGGTGAATAGACAGGCTTGGTCCGTTCCTGTGGCCTGCCAAGAGGCTCAGAGTCAGAAGAGCAGGAAGCTCGAGTTTGAGTTTGATTAGTCTGGGTATTCTCTCCTGCATGCGGTATGCCTTTGGTTGTCCAGATAGGCGTATGATGTGAAGATTGAAGAGCCAAGTGCAAGGTATGGGCAGGAAGATATAGGCAGGTTGTGGAGTCCGTGGGTGACAGAACTCTACAAGGTATTCGGGTACCTTTGCCTCCTCAAACAAATACGCACTATGTAGATAATATTATGGTAGGCTCTTTCTCATTGAAGTCTCAAGATCAATTTCGCTCAAAAGTGATCTTATGGTAGAAAAGTGCGTAGGGTTAGCTAGAGCTGAAGCTAGAGCTGAAAGAAGTATTAGCGCATGGTCCCCAACTTGGACGTGGCTAAGGATATTTCAAGTCCTGAGGAGGGTACTAAAACGCGGTCTGTGACATGGGTCTGTGTCGCCTTGCACCTCAAGCAGCATGAAATCGCTTCTAGGTGTAGGGTGTCCTGTGCTTGCCTAATTCTCACTTAACTTCAAGCTATGTCCGCCAATGTAGAATTCAATTTTTTTTATAGCTACAGAGACAGTAGTCGAAAAGAAGAGAAAGTTAGAAATCTCACAAAGCTAATAGGACCACGATAAACATCTAATCGAATGTAAACCCTTTACCCTGAGACTGATAAAATGCAAACCCAAAGACAGATGGAAAAAAAAACACTCTACCACTATGCAATGACCTCCTAAACTCTAAATCTCATAGTCTATGAGATGCGGACCCAAGACAAAAGAAACAAACCACTGCCTATGCTGCAGACCAGAAACAAATTCTAACCCAGTAGAAAACTAGAAAAACGATGAAATGAGGCAAATTAATACGCTCCCGCAGATGGAAGCCAGGCAACAATAGCCTTCAAACATGAACCCCAATATAAGAGAAAACCACCATCTATAGCATGCTATACATAGGAAAGAAATACTCACAACACAAGTAGAAAAGAGAAAAATAGACAAAAGAAAAAACCAAATACCGGAGATAAGAGCCTTTGGCCAAGACATCCAGAATTCATATTACTAGCAGTAAGTCGGGTGAGAGTTGCAAGGAACAGCCCCGGAGGGACTAGGAATACCATCATTACTGCCCTGAATTCCAAACCGGATTCTAAATGGATTGGAAGTACCATCACAACCACCCTGATTGCTAGAAGGACTGGGAGCGCCATCATCATTTCCCTGGGCTCCAGAAGGATCAGCAGTTCCGTCATCACCACCCTGGGTACCAGAAGCCCTGGGAACAGCAGCACTGGCTTGTGTAGCAGACTGTGCCTCAACCTCATGGATTCTAGTTGCTCTAGTGTCTATTAACTCTATAAAGGAGAATTTCTGCTCAATCAATCTGTGCATAATCTGTGCCTTAAACTTTCCAAGGCTCTGGTGAAGTTCTTCGGCCCTATCATCTACCCCTCCCTCACAATGTAGGATCCATGCCTTTGGGGTCCGCCTTTGGCCGATATGCTGAATCCGTGCAACTGCTTGACGTTGCTCATTCAGGTTCCAGAACTTTTACAACATCATGATATAGTTTGTTGCAACTAGGTTCAGCCCAGTGCTACCGAGGGCCAGAGTGAGGATCAGCGCCGCCAGTCTATCAACTGAAGCAGACTCTTGTAGTAGCCTATCCAGGTCCCTCAACACTATCCCAGAGTCATATAAGATAGAGTGAATACCGGCATGAAAGGTCCAAAGGAAACAATTGACATAAGATGCTTGACCTCACAGTAGGGCAAAAATCCCCACCTTATTCGGTACCCCTCCTTCAGGTCTGCCCAACAACTGTCGAAAGAAAATATCCGAAAGCTATCTGAACACATGCCTGTTGCAGAAGTTATTGCGATCGCAATTTTGGCAATAGGGGCCTCCTCCATCTGCAAGTTGCGAGTCATCTGAGCTCATATCTTTGTCCGGAAGGTCCATTGTAAGGCACTCAAGTCACTACTCATGCAGAACGGTCTGGATAGCATTCTACTTGTCACTCTTAGCATCCTCAATCCAATTATCCATTGCAGATACCTCATTGTCAGTGATTTGCAGGCGCATATTATACTAAACAAGTTTTGGAATGCAGACTAAGAGCTCCCCATTTGAGCCTTTAGTCTCCCTCTAGCGCCAGATGGTCCACATTACACAATATCCTTGATCCGCTCGGATGCCTACTCCAATGTAATATCCTCACTCTTTGCCTCTGCTACTACTGAGTTAAGTATACAAGGACCATAGTTTTCTATCTGAACCTCATCTGTGACCTAAGCGAATAGCCACTCAGTCTGCACAAACAATTCACTCACTGTATGGTGCATTAGCATACCGGTGAGCTGGATCCTGCAGGGAAGATCAATTTTCATTAGGGAGTTGAAGGTCTGTGTTACTCAGGATTTCGCCATATGGGATTCATCCAAGATCCCAACTCCCAACTGGCGGCCCTCCAGGTTTTCAGAATTGCGATAGCTGGCTTGGTAGGTACTATAGGATATCAGATGAATGGCTCTGCCATGCCTGAGGTCATCAGAACTGAGATTGAGTTCGTTATGACTAAGCTGTCGTTGATAATAGAGGTTGATTTGGTCGAGCCTAGTCATTGAAATCAAACTCTAGACTGCTTGCTCCCAGGCAGGGATAAGGTAGACAGGGACGATAATGATGGAGGGTCGTCTGTATCTCTCACTCTTGGTGCTAAAGATCTGTGGAACTTATTCCAATTGCTCCACCGTTTTCTCATGTAAGCATTGTGAGTGTCTGCCTACTCCAGCCTAATTAACGATATACTTGAGGTAGAGTAGCATAGCGAGTGCGCAATGAGTCTTCTCCAATCCCATATCATCTGAGATCAGGGCCACAGGGGGACAGTCCGCGAGGATATGCCCCACTATAAACCAGACACCCCAGACTTGATGGGGACTCAGAAGGAACCGTCCATGGGGGATTCCCGGGATTCTGAGCATGCGGGGCCCAATATCACCTTCGACTATTGTGGGGAGTTCTGCTCCCAACATTCTCACCGCATCTTCAAAGCATTAGTGTTCAAAATCATTGTTGAGCTGGTCACCACAGAGTCCGAAAAGCTCTCTATCGCTAGTGGAAGTAGGATCTGTGGCCGCAGTTGCCCTTGCATCATCGTCAGCATCCAAGGCATTGTTTTCCCTAATATGTCAGGAGATCGACCTATCGGTTCCATTGCGGTCTATCATGTCACGTAGGGAAGACGGTATTTCTGGAGGCACTCTATCTGCAAATTGTGGAAATGTAAATTAGCTGGTAAATTCTGAAAGTTTGACAATATATTGGACCATCACATACTTGAGCAATGATACAACCCACTATTATCATCATCATTACCATTATTGCTATCATTACCATTATTGCCATCATCACCATCACTATCACCATCATTACCATCATCATCATCATCACCATCATCATCATCACCATCATCATCATCACCATCATCATCATCACCATCATCATCATCACCATCATCATCATCACCATCATCATCATCATCTTGGTTCGGGCTCCCATCACCAATGTTGTCTCCAGTCTCCATTGCCCTCTCCTTACCTTTACTCGTGTTCAACCTGGATGAACCCGAAGACTGAGAAGGTCCTTCACTATTATCTTTTGGCTCTGAGTTCCCAGAGCGATTGTCCCTTCTCAGCTCTGGCTCATCCTCGGCCTCACCGGTAGCATCCGGCATAATCTCTTCCTCAGTCCCATGATTCTCATCATTCTCTACAGCTATGACTACCACTAAAAGACCGGCGTAGGATTCCATATTAGGGCGATTGCCTTGGGCCATCATCAATCCCGCATTTGATGATCCTTGGTCCAATATACCCAATTCCACTCTTCCACCCTGCTCCACGCTGGGACAGAGATCCAAGTACTCATCATTCCGTAGTGTAATAGTCGCCTTGAGCAGCATGGGCTTTGTTCTAAGTTGTAGGGCTTTTTTGTGAGTCCAAAGTACAAGGTTGGGAAACTGATGGACTTTAGCCTAGGTTGTAAAATGGATTCGGTTACTGTCAGGACCATAGAAGGCACTGCTGAAAGAGCTGAACCTCAACTCTGGTAGCTCAACATGTTTCTCCCGCTTTGCAGGTAGTCTAAATAGGCTTCTAAGTACCTCACTATCATCATCAAACCTTGCCAGCTTCCTGGTAGCTAATGCACTCCTATTGGACAAGGGGCTGCTGATATTTAAGAGGCTGCTGGTACCAAAGAAGCTAGTACCCAGGAGGTTTCTGGGGGTGCCCTGCATCCTAGTAGCCTCCGGGCTTCTGAAGGTGCTGCTGGGCCTGGTAGTCTCGGGGCTTCTGGGGGTGCTGTAGGTGCTGGTAGTCGCAGGGATAGTGGTTATCACTGGGGTCCTTGAGGTTGCGGCCACTGTACGGCATTTGGCGTATTTGGTAATAGTTTGGGCGGCAGCAGCTCGGGCGGCTTCAGCCATCTCTGCTTCAGCTCTCTCTCTTTCTTGTTTCATATTATCATGAACCTTCTTGGCCTGCTAAATCATGAATTGTGTAGCGCACGCCCGACAATCCGCTGGACTCGTAAAGTTTGCCAGAGCCTATTGATTTGGAAGGTTGGTATACATTCGAAGGAGCCCAGACGCCCAATCCGCAGTCTTCGCCTTACCTGCGAGCACCGCTAGTCCAACAATGAGGTCCGGATGCTGCTGACGAAGCCCGGTCCTTTTGAAGTCTGAAACAAACGTTTGATATTCCTTGTTGCCTGTACTGGGATAACCAAGTTTCACACAAATAACAGCTACGGCAGAGGGTCCCATTCTCAGAATGTCTGTGTTCTGCTCCACAATATTAAGTTAGTAACCGAGGTGGTAGCAAATAGTAAGAGTTTTGCTTACCTAATTATATATCTAATTTGGCTGGAGAGTCTTGGTACGCAGGGTTACTAGGTCAGCTAAGTCAATTGTTCTGTATTGAGAATGTTAAATGGTCTGAAGATGGTAAGGATCAAAGCTTGAAGTCTGGAAACATTGGATTGGCTTACCTATTTGGGGACTGCGTAGTATCTATATGTATATATATCTGATACCGGTTCCAATATTTGCGGTCTAGGGTAAGGTCGGAGGAAAGAATTCGATTTGGAAAGACTGTAACTCTAAGCAGGGCTATGATAGGCTGTAGAACTGAAATGAAAGATTCAGGTCTTGGCCTATTGAGTAGACTTTATATTCTAATATAAACTGTTGTGTACTAGAGAGTTAGTAGCGTATGATCTTCTAGCATGGAGGCGAAAACTGTTCTCTATATATCCCTTCCAGGAACTCTTTCAAGATTCAGAGTTCATGATATTGAGCTTTCAAGTCTCACCCATCCCCAGGGAACAGTGCGTTTCGCCTACTTGAACAAATATCTGTTTCAAGATAAGCTGTTGTTTTCAAGATGAATATCAGGAATATTACGCTCAGTACACTTGAATAAATGTTCTTTTTTAAATACACTGTATTACCGATGGGGTGGGTTAATGCAGGGTCTGTAGAGCAGGGTCTGTACCGCAAGACACGTGTCGGGTGAACTACCGAGTATCTAAGGTAGGTCTGTCTTAGCACATCCCTCTAGCACACCCCATGCGTGCTGGACCAGTACTACTAGTACAATGAATTAGGAGAGATGTTCTGTTACAAGTCAGCTATAATTAACCAGCACAAAAGCCCCTACCGTATACAACAAGTATATCACTTGTACAAACACTCTATTCTTTGTACTCCAATCATATTGATCGCATCATGGTGGTAGCAATATTCCAACGCGATTACTTCGAATTCCACCTGCCCGGACTGCCGGAGGCTCTTCAAGACATGTAAGGGCCTATCAATCTATCGTAACCAGTGGGTGAAAAGGCAGATACAGATAAAGAAGAAACAGAGGCCGTATCCAAGCGCTCTGCTGAGCGAAAGAGAGTGTGCTAGCAATTGGCATCCCAAATATGACAATTATTGAGTGGACCGTAAGTTTTACTCTAGATTAAGTACTCCCCCAGCGCAAACTAACATCATTGAGAAGTCACTAGATGGCAGCCACTCACAGATCTCGAAAGTAGAGATATAGATAGCGCTCAGGAACTGAGAAGCCCGGAACTGGAGGACCGAGACCTAACCTGTTTGCCTGACCCTGGCCAAATGCAGTAATACCAGTGTGAAGCCACTAGATCCTATAGTACTGCTGGTGGGATTTATCATAGATACCTAGACCTGAACTGGAACCCATAGTACCCATTTCGCAATGCAAAAGACTTTAAGCTTGGATAGTGGATGCTGCAGTCAGGCTTAACAATAGGATCGATCGATGAGTATTTACAGCGCTGACTGGATGATCCCAGGTGCATATTATTTCCAACTGCAGATAAACTATGGTCTTTGTTTGAGCGTGTAGAAAATGGTTTTTGGGCCCCAAAGGTGGTCTGCGTTCCCATGTGGGTCCAGAATATTGTACTCTCGCAACATCCTGCACTGTATCTGTAACGTTCCAGGTCCATGAGGGATGTCGTGCAATAGGTGACGATCAATCCATATAGTAGATGAGAACATTCTTAGGCCATTCCTACGTTGTATACAGACAACGCTGCTCTCATACTATATCGATCATAAAGAAGGGATATAAAGAATATTATTCAAGATAGTAGATAGGAAAGTACTTAGATGACTGCGTGAGGAGCTAACTACAGGTCTCAAGCCTCGCCTTTTATATCGGCGCCTCCTCACATACCTAACCCTGGTGACTCTTATACATGAGTCACGCGCTCCTATAACTCAAAGCGAGTCATAGTGTGAAATCCATCAGCTGACCCCTATGAGTCAACTGTGCACTATACCAAACCAATCATCGCACTCCTAACTAGTCATGTGCCCAAAGGGGTCACATGCGCAAGACCCATGACTCATAACTATGAGTCATGTGCGAAATACATATCAAGTGACCACCAAGCATGGTCACGCGCATAACATAAACATAAAACAATACTAACTATGGCTTCGCAAGTGCGAGTCATGTGAGAGGAAACACAAATCTACTATTCATAACCGTGAATAGTGTGAAACCAATTCCTTTACTAGTCACCGTTTGTGACATTAGCTCCCTCCCCCACTAGGATTGGTCCCACGATCCTAAAACCTTCCTTCTCTTAATTTCTTGGCCTCAATCCCATGAGGCGACCACTTCCTCAGGCTTCGTAGCCTCGTCTCCGTTAGTATGCTTCTCCTCTTCCCACTCTTTTCCCTGGACTGTAATGCCGATGAAATCGGCAAACTCCTTATCTTCTTCAATTGCTTTGGCCAACTTGGCCACTTCTTCTGCCGCTCGTCGTACTCGAGTCTGAAGCTCGAGCTTCTCGTATGCGCGGCGTCGGTCGCTGATCGATGCCCGGCGGGCATTCTCCTCCGCGATGACTACCCTCCTCTTCATCGCTCGATTCTCCTCCTTGAGGCGGCTCATCTCTTCAGCCATCCTCACCATCTCTTCTTGCAGTTCGACCACGAACTGCCCCACCTAGTGGTGGGCCTTTGGCTCTTCCGCTGGCTCGCCCCAGCGCACTTTCTTGCCCTTGCGCTGGGGCTGTCGTCGGGTCGTTCGCTGGGGAAAGTATGCCCCTTGTTTGTCGCTAAGGTGCACAAGGCACCCATCATCGAAGCAGGCCGTCCAACTCATGGCAGCGTGCGGCGTCTCGGTCTTCTTGGTAGCATTGCTTGCCTCCCCGTTCCGTTGTGTAGGGTATTTCCTGTCGTTCGTGTGGTGGTAGTTGGTAGTAGTTTTGAAAAGATAAAAGGCTTGTTTGATGAAGGTAGGAGGTAGTCTATTCAGTATGTCGAAGCTTGCTGGTCCTCTTCCTCTGTCGTGCCGAATGGCTGCCTCTTATGCGAATTCGTCCTCGTACTCCTTTCTTCCTTGTAATCATTTTCTTCTCGTCCTGTGCATATCGTATGTTTCTCTTTTCTTGTCCAGTGGTGTGATTTTCTCATTCGTTTCTTGTCGTATGATTCTTCGGTTGCATAGGCTGTTTCTTATCATGTCTCTCGTGTGATACTGGTTTGGTTGTCTCTTGTCTTCTGACCTTTTCTTGCATCGGATAATGCTTATCATGCATTCCGTTTCGTAATCCTTCGGTCGTTTGTTGTCTTCTGATCTTTTCTTGCATCGGATAATGCTTATCATGCATTCCATTTCGTAATCCTTCGGTCGTTTGTTGTCTTCTGATTTTTTCTTGCATCGGATAATGCTTGTCATGCATTCCGTTTCGTAATCCTTCGGTCGCTTGTTGTCTTCTGATCTTTTCTTGCATCTGATAATGCTTGTCATGCATTCCGTTTTGTAATCCTTCGGTCGCTTGTTGTCTTCTGATCTTCTCTTGCATCGGATAATGCTTATCATGCATTCCGTTTCGTAATCCTTCGGTCGTTTGTTGTCTTCTGTTTTTTTCTTGTGTCTGCTATCTAGTGCAGATAAACCCTTTGGTTCCTCCCTGGTTGGTTGATCAGAGACAACATTCCCTATGGCTACTAATGTCCAATAGGTACTTCCATCCAGTGAGATATTCTCACGGCGTGTTGCATCTTTTCTTTCTTCCTTTTCTTTTCTTGTCGTCCGACTTATTTTGTTCTTCTTCGTCATTCATCTACTGTGCGCGTAGAGAGGTTTCTTGTTATGGTTGTTTGATAGCTGAGTACTCTTGACTCCTATCATTCATGGCCGTCGTTCATCTGCTGTCCTTTGCAGAGAGGTTTCTTGTTATGGTTGTTTGATAGCTGAGTACTCTTGACTCCTATCATTCATGGCCGTCGTTCATCTTCTGTCCTTTGCAGAGAGGTTTCTTGTTATGGTTGTTTAATAGCTGAGTACTCTTGACTCTTATCGTTCATGGCCGTCGTTCATCTGCTGTCCTGTGCAGAAAGGTTTCTTGTTCATTGTTTTGATAGCTGAGTACTCTTGACTCTTATCGTTCATGGCCGTCGTTCATCTACTGTCCTGTGCAGAGAGGTTTCTTGTTGTTGTTTTGTGGTAGGTGTCCGACTTCCCTACGACTTCTAAGGTTCATAGGTACTTCCATCATTTGATTCGAGTCAATCGTGTGTCGTTCCTTTCCATGTCGTATATAGCTAACTGTACTTTACAGTTGCTTTCTTCATTGCGAGACGAGTAGCTCATTTCTTCCCCCCCTCCGAGGCGGGTATTTCAGTAGCTCATTTCTTCCCCCCCTCCGAGGTGGGTATTTCAGTAGCTCATTTCTTCCCCCCCTCCGAGGTGAGTATTGTTTTCGCTCCCCTCCCCCCTAGCCTTGGTCCCACAAGGCTATTATTTCAGAAAAAAAATTTTCCTGAATTTTGACTTCTCAAGTAGGGATGAGACCTTTTCGTTTGACTTGAAAGTAGATCTCTAGGGGTTCAATCGTTCTTTGCTCGTCTTCACTTCATTCTCATTCGCTTGTCGATATCGTTCTCATTGAACCTTGCTATTGATAGGTTCATTCGTACTTCATTCGGCTTCGCTTCTCTCTCGTTCACTTGTCGATATCGTTCTCATTGAACCTTGCTGTTGATAGGTTCATTCGTACTTTATTCGTCTTCCCATCTCTCTCGTTCGCTTGTCGATATCGTTCTCATTAAACCTTGCTGTTGATAGGTTCATTCGGACTTCATTCGTCTTCGCTTCTCTCTCGTTCGCTTGTCGATATCGTTCTCATTAAACCTTGCTGTTGATAGGTTTATTCGTACTTCATTCGTCTTCGCTTCTCTCTCGTTCGCTTGTCGATATCGTTCTCATTAAACCTTGTAAGGGGTGTGCCTTTATTCTTCAGGCCCCCTGACCCCCTTACTAGCTCATTTCTCCCCAGGCTCTGGTCCCACAGAGCAGCCCTCCGAGCCCCCCTCTTCCCCTCATCGGGTGTAGTATATCAGAAAAAAAAATTCCGATTTGGGGTCGGTTTCTGTCTTCTTGTCTGGCTGTTTTTGTTGTTCGTCTTGTATATCATTCGTAGATCATTCGCCAAATGTTATCCTGTTCTTGTATTTTGACTCGATGTCCCAGTAAAGGGTTCCAGTCCTTGTCCTTTGATGTCCGATCGTGGTGTTCGTCCGGATTCCAGTTTCTTCATAGCCCCCCCATGCAGGGCTCTTTTCCTAGGACCCACGCCGTAGGGTCCTCTCCCCCGCTCAGGTACTCCCCTTAAAAGGGTTTGTAGTCCTGAGGGTATTTCCTTTTCCAGGTCCCTTTGGTGATCGTCAGGTATTGAAAAGGGAGACACAGTCAAATGTAACGTTCCAGGTCCATGAGGGATGTCGTGCAATAGGTGACGATCAATCCATATAGTAGATGAGAACATTCTTAGGCCATTCCTACGTTGTATACAGACAACGCTGCTCTCATACTATGTCGATCATCAAGAAGGGATATAAAGAATATTATTCAAGATAGTAGATAGGAAAGTACTTAGATGACTGCGTGAGGAGCTAACTACAGGTCTCAAGCCTCGCCTTTTATATCGGTGCCTCCTCACATACCTAACCCTGGTGACTCTTATACATGAGTCACGCGCTCCTATAACTCAAAGCGAGTCATAGTGTGAAATCCATCAGCTGACCCCTATGAGTCAACTGTGCACTATACCAAACCAATCATCGCACTCCTAACTAGTCATGTGCCCAAAGGGGTCACATGCACAAGACCCATGACTCATAACTATGAGTCATGTGCGAAATACATATCAAGTGACCACCAAGCGTGGTCACGCGTATAACATAAACATAAAACAATACTAACTATGTCTTCGCAAGTGCGAGTCATGTGAGAGGAAACACAAATCTACTATTCATAACCGTGAATAGTGTGAAACCAATTCCTTCACTAGTCACCGTTTGTGACAGTATCTGACTACTTCTCCACTATTTGCCTTTCGCAGACCATATGGTCTTCAGTCCTGAGCGCATCTTCGATAGTACCGGCCAAAGAGTATATAATGAGATTTATACCGCAGACTGGTGGTGGGAGACTCAAGACTTGGTGCCCACAGGTGGAACAGTTGTTCCCCTCCTTTTCGCTTCTGACAAAACACAGCTTATAAACTTCTCCAGAGACAAGGCTGCTTGGCCGATCTATATCTCAATTGGTAAAATTAGTAAAGATTTAGAATGGCAGGGCTCTAAATGCGTATGGGTACTAGTTGCTCTCTTACTGATTTCTTAAAACAACCTGAGGAATTGCGAAATTCATAGGTCTTGGCATGGAGTAATTAAGCGTATGCTAAAGCCAATAGCAGAGCTGGATATTGCCTGCCCAAGATACAAGTGGGATTGCACTGATGGCCAGGTCTGCTGATGCTATCCGATCCTAGCAGCCTGGATTGCTGACTACCAAGAACATGTGATCCTAGATAGAATAATCCACGGGCTTTGCCCAATTTGCGAGATTCCGTGGACTGAGATGGGGCATGATCTCAGTAGTAGAGTTAGGGGGTTTAGAGACCACAATCTCAAGTCCTATCAGCAAGTGCTAGAACGAGGAAACACCAAAGATATTGCGTACTTAGTGTCCATTGGACTGCGGGTAGAGGAAAATCCTTTTAGGAGGTTTCCTTTATGTAATATGTACTAGCTCTGGTAACCTGACACTCTTTACCTCCTGCATCTAGAAATTCTGAAGATAATAATAGATTGGTTGGTGGGATATATGTGATAGCAGAGGATTATAGGGCAGTTCAATGACCATTTTAAGTCGATCCCGCTATGCCCGGGCTTTCAATCGTTTAAGTGAAGCTGCGCAGAGGTCAGTTCATGGAAGGAGAAAGAGATTACAACTATGATGGGATACTTACTAGCTATGCTTGGCCCAATATTGATCGATGGGGTCTGATCTAGCCAATCAGAGGATGTACAGGTCCTAGCATGTGTTAGATCCATCATCAAATTTCTCCTAGTTCTTGGGCAGTGCAGCCACTCTGATTATACACTCAGTCTGCTGGATAACAGACACGCAATATTCTACCAGAGCAAGTCCGTGTTTTGTCTGCAAAGGAACACCAAAGCAAGGACGAAGAACTTCGAGAAAAGGTCGGCCACAATGGAGGCTCAGAGTACTGAAGAGGGATAGTCGAGGGCACAGCTAAAGATGGAGAAGGAAAAACTGGAGAGTGCAATCTATCATTTCCAGTTTCCAAAAATCCACATGATTAGTCATACCTCAGATAGCATCTACTGAATGGGATCACCAGACAATTTCTCTACTGATATATCGAAACTCCTGCATATAGAAAACGTCAAAGAAGCATATCGCACTTTCAATCGAGTACAATATGAGGAGTAAATACTTTCATACAATGATAGACATATCAGGATCGCTTACATAGTCCAGACCTTAGAGCACCTTACTCTTTAAGCGGAATATATAATCATGATAGCGCCAGGGTCCTCTGTATGCAGACTCGGAATGAGAGATTGCGCTCTACCAGGGCGGCAAGACTCCAGTAGAGAGGTCCAGCGATAGACCAGTAGCCCTTTAGAACCAGCAGTAGATCTAGCCAGAACCCAGCACCCACAATTAGTCCCTAAATTCAAGTCTCAGAGTGGAAGCAGCGAGTAGATCAGGTAATTCAGAAGACTAGACTTGCTGGGAAGCTAAGAGATATCAAGCAGCTCTCATTAAGCGAGGCTGGGGACCGGTTTTCTATTCCTGACCTACCAGTGCTCTTTCGCAATTATGTTGAAGAACTCTGGGGGTAGTGTGTGGCTGAGAAGGTTCTCGGCTGGAGAGAAACTTACACGGAATCCACAATGATTGAAATTTACAATTCAGTGGCAAACTACTTCCAGCCATTTCAACACATGTTGAAGATTAAGAAAATGCTGTTGCGATATACTAAAGAGGCAGGACAGAATTAGCCGCTGAGCCAAGATATTTGGGTCCGGGAAAGTCAAGAGAGGGACAAGATTCATTCCAAAGGAGGAAGCCATGAAACCCCTACTATACTTTTCATTCAGCCCATTTAAGGCGGTCATTGCGCAGACCCCACAACAAAACAAATCACCTGTGACAGCAACTCTGGAGCTAGTTATGCTAGTAGAAATGAAGTATGCGGTGAAATCAGGTACGCTGAATCACTTCCTTCACTTTGTGGAGGTTGTGCTCAATGAACGGGATCAGTATATCATGGAAGTGGAGCCAATTCAGGGGCCGGTCCATCTGGTGGAAGGGGAAAAGGTCCAGGGAAAAAATAGCCGAATAATGAATAGTTACATAGACCTAGAGACCTACTATTATGTATATTAGAATCGGCGGTGTATGTGAAAATAATAGCACGAACCATCCCCTCTACACCTCCAGCGATTGAAATCTCAACACCACGGGAAATCATCGTCAACTTCTACCACCTGCACTCTGAGTGTGCTGCACCCCCCCCCTCCCCCTATGATAGATTCGGACTGGGGCACCCGTTTCTTAGGGTGTGTCCCATCTTCCTCTTCGCTTTCGTTTTGCTTTCTCGCTTAGCATTAGCATGGTCAGCAACACCCTTGCGTCCATGTTACAGACGGCTAGGATTACAGTTCGCAGTAAGAGAAAACTTTTCATCAGGCTACAGTCGATTTCTCTGCTCTCTTCGATTACGTTTCGCTCGAGACTGCCTAGTCAGACACGCACACGTTTCTGATGATTCCTACGATACTTGGGTCTACACCTCCTCTTCTCCGCTTAGTCTCATCTAGTTGCTCAGTTACAGCTACACTTCCCCTCATTTGGCTGGTATCCTACTACTACTGGGCCTTGTGCACCCATGGCTACCACGGTCGCATCCTCGATTACGCTCTATCGTGGTATTGCACAGCCTCCTCGGTCGATGTCAATGCCTTAGGCTCAGAGTAATGTCAGTTGCCGACTGTTCAGTCACCTTGGGCTGCCCCTATAGAGATGGTGTTTTATTCTTTGTTAGGTTTCTATTTAGTAGAGTTTCCTTTGTTTTCCGCGTGTACATGCTTTCTTTTGTAATTCTTTCGTTTGTTTAGGAGAGCTTTCTGAAGGGTTTTCTGTATCTTCCTGCTTGCTCGCTTGGAGTATTTGCTCCTTTTTTGTCTGCGAGAGGTGCGGTTGGACCCATACCATCGGGTCTTGGGGGCGTGGCTTTGATCCCATGAAGGGAGAGATGCAAGGTTTTTCTTGGCCATAGCTAGTGCTGCATGTCTGGTTGTTCCCGGTAGTTGTACACAATACAATGCAAAACTGAATCAAAAAAAAAAAAAAAAAAGTATATGAAAATACAAGCAGGGAGGAAAGGCAGAACAAGGCGAACATCAGCAAAAAAAAAATGTGTCTTTTGTGCTCCACGGTGAGCCATGTGGTTTAGTTTTAAGTTTTGGCTAATCGCGAGTTACCCTGGTTAATCATGATGCTTCTGATTGTGTCCCCTAATGATCAGATACAAATCTTAATTTTAGCAAAATATGAGCTATTTTTATCAATATCTTATTGACATTTTACATTACAAAGTTGTATGTTATGAACTCAAATTTCTCAACTTCGGTATGTAAAAGGTCCGTGAGTTCTTAATAAAAATTGCTCATATTTTGCAGAAAACAGAATTAATATCATCTTCTTTAGTCAAACTAATGGGATTATTAATATCGCAATCATAAGACCCACGATATGCCAAAACGTAAAACTCAATAACATCAGGCACAGGGGGGAGGCTGTTTTTTTGCTGATGAAGTACTAGGCAAAAGTAATATGTAGAAAGATTCTGATTCTAGGGAAGAGTTCGCGTGAAATATAAGAGGTAGCAGAAAGTGAACGAGCGAGGTAATGCCGAATCACGATTTCTACCGTATTTGTTTGATGTCGAAGACTGCACCACCCTTTGGAGCATCCAGGGTGGACTAGAATGATGTGAGAAGCCAAGGAGCTTGGCTCGAGTGGCTCTGAGAATAAGGGTAAGGTAGCTGGAGCCTCTGGAGGGTTGCTGAGGCACGCTGTAGCTGGATCTGGAGGTTGAGATCCAAGCCGGGATGAGACTGGAGGCTCATGATCCAAACAAGTAATGAACGAGGTTGTCAAGGTCCATGGCAAAGACGACCCGTGGGGTAGGGTGGCCGCGCAAGTGCAGACCACGGGAAAACTGAAGCCGGATGGGAATAAACCAAGTGGATTCATGGGCCACAAAAACGTTGACCAGGGGGATTCAGGGGTGACTATGCGGTTGATCAGGATAATGGGGTCCACGCAAGCACAGAGCCGAGGGATAAAGATCAGCAAAAGCACAAATTGGAAGGGGAAAGGCTCATGTAAGTGCGGACCTGGAAGGCGATTATCCATGCAAGCATGGACCAGAAGAATAAAGGCCCACACAAGCGTGGACCTGGAGGATGAAGATCTATGCAAGTACAGACCAGAAGATTAAAGGCTCGTGCAAGAGCAGACCTGAAGCATAAAGGTTCGTCCAAGCACGGGCCGGGAGGATCAAGATCTGGGCAAGGGAAAATACGCTTGCAATAGTTTGTTGTACTGCTCAACATGAGAGAGCAACAAAGGCGTATGGGTACAAAGTAGGCGTCCGCTAGAGATGAACAAGTAAGAGCAGAAGCAAAGAATGATGGGCCAGTAATCCCATGAGGCGTAGATGGAAATCGGTATCTAGCTATTGGGGATCAGAGTTGAAATACATTTTGCTGATGTGTTTTCTACAACTATCAGGTACAACCAGACATGCAGCACTAGCTATGGCCAAGAAAAACCCAAATGTGTCACCTCTGTCATGGAATCAAAACTAGTCCCTCAAGGCCCTGTGGTATAAACCTAACGGTACATCTCGCATGCAAGAACAAAAAACCTCAAGTATGAAAGTAGGAGAGACCAGAAAACTATTCCGAAAGCCCACTAAAACAGAAGAAAGAATCACAAAGGAAAGTCACCGGAGAGCCTACACTGCTTTGACAAAAACTGAAAAGAAAATACCACTAAGTTGAAACCCACAAAAGAATAGAAAATACATAGTAAGTAGGGGTTGGCCAAAGATGACAAGTTGTTGCCGGCGGCCAAAAAAAATTACTCTAAGCCAAAGGCTTTAATATCAACCAAGGAGAGAGTGCAATACCATGATAGAGTGTAACTGAGGATACGACCGTGGCAGCCATGGGGAAGAGGAGGAGGAGAGTAGTCACCTAGCAGAGAGGATACCAACCTAGCCGTAATAGAGCTACTGGACGAAATGAAGAGAGGAGAGACGGAGGGTGGACGAGGTCCAAGGTCCCGGCAGAAATGATGACCAGGTAGTCCTTGTGGGTGCAGAGGAGATGTATTGCCGACCGTGTGCTAAGAAAGCAACAATGCAAAGCGGGGGTGACAAGCCAAGTGAGAACCAAAGATAACTCAACTTAACTCTAAATAGTGGGCCCTTTAACTGTAAGAGACAAGGGAGGGGAGAGAGAAGAAGAGAGCCATGAACCTCTAAGCAAAAAGCTATCAACAGGAATAGAGAGGGTAGTGGAGGTTAGCGATGATTTCTCTGGCGGTGAGATTTATACCAAACACCAAAGTTCCCTGATAGATCCAAGGTAGTAACTCTACAGATATCTAAAGATGCCTGCAGATATTAGCATTCATTAGTCACTTGAACTATACTTTCCCAGTCAATCTGACATATGATAGGTTGACACTATTATCATAAACAGCAATTAGGTAGCTTCTTGTTTTCTCCTCTCACTGGATTTATTGTTCGGTTATCTTGACAAAATTAACCATATTCCTTCACTCATAATAACGCCAATTTGAGTGCTTATAACCACTCGCTTACAACTATTAGGGGAATAACTCAACAACTAGCTGAGCTATAAATCAATAAACATAGATCTAGAAACTTATATCAATAGATAATATGTTGATATGAGGAAAAAGAAAATTTGAAGTCCATATGGTCTATAAATATAACTTAGGTCCACTATATTTTTCTAATAGTAAATATCACTTTTCAGAAAATTGTCTACAATTCAGAAGCCATGGCCTCCTACTCATTACGCTCTCGAGATACTAATACTTTCTAATTTATTCTACCTCTGAATATAAAAGTATATACTTAGTCTCCAAATACCAAGCCATCAATTACATGCCAAAGTTAAATCACGGAAAATCATTCACCTATCTGGAGACCCCCTGTTGCTCAGAAAAAGGGGGCCAAATCCTACCTGAGACTTCCAAAAGCTCCTCTTTTCTCATCTCACTATCATTCTACCCCTTATATAATACCTAGAATACTCTACCTGCATCTCTGCTCTCACAGAATATGATTGGTCCATGTCACATTACAGATTTGTTTCTCCCTTCCCACTTTCTTACCCTCTTTGTTCAAAATACGAACTATATAGCACAGAAACAGTGCGAAAATGCGGCCAATAGAGTAAGAGAAGGGAAGATTCGATCCTGGTCCCTAATTTCAGTTGCTGAGTTGCATGTCTGATTTGGATTCATCATTTATATGGGGGTTGTCCAATTACCTGTGGCCACAGACTATTGGAAAGGCACACTTAATACCCTCTGGCCCTATCATGTTTTTACATCATATATGAGCCAAACTTACTTTGACGAGTTTAAGCACTATTTACATGTCTCTCCTTTAGATTTACCAAACGTTCTACTTTATCGCAGACGATTATGGCATAGAAAAGTAGCTCTTCTTTTAACCCAATTGAGAGAAGCATCAAATATATACTGGACTCCCCAATCAAATATCACAATAGAGGAGACCAGATATGCTTTATGCGTTCCTCTGTTGATATTTCCAAGAAGCTAAGTAAGCCAATCGAGATTGGCTATATGTTTCCCTATTTAGCAGACTATAGGTATGTTTGGGACTTTGGCCCTCAATTAGGTATAAAATTTAATGATGCATACAATCCTTTACCACCGACAGCAATCCTGCCAACCCCTGCTGGACTTACTCCAACTGGTACTATGTGTTTTCATTCTACCAAGCAGCTACCATACCAAGCTATAGCCTTTAATCCCTATACTGACAACTATTATACTACCTTGGATCTCTTATCCAATTTACTACCCTCATCAATTGGAATTGGCGGGTGTGGAACTACTTGAAAGTATTGAACTGGGTGCCAGATAGTCCTCAAAGTGGCTGAAAATGCGCACACAAAGGTAGAATACCACTTTATTACTGGTGCAGTAAACTGGGGGGTGACTACTATTTTGTGGTTTGATAATGCTCCTGTTTCCCTTATGACAACTATATATTCCTTAGTTGGCCAAAGATCAGTTGTCAGCTTAATTCGCACAAAAACTACTCGATTGAATCCTAAGGTACCTCAGAATGTCTTTAGAGATAATTTTAAGCATGAATTAGATATTCCTACCTGCATTGCTGATTATAACCGTCACAAAGTTAGAGTAGATGTTTCTAATAAATACAGATCATACTACTCGACTCAGCTAATTACACTGCGCAATTGGTTTCCTATATTCTTTTGGATACTAGACACAATGCTTGTCAACTCCTTTATCATATACTGTGATTTGGACAACTTTCCCAGCCTTTCTCATAAAGACTTTCGGCTTCAAGTTGCTTGGGAATTTATCTTGTCTGGCAAGTGCCGGCATCCACCCCAGTTCCGCCTTCACAGCACCTTTCTATATACTGTCAGCCTCAACAACAGCAGATTTGTCATTTCTGTCGCTTGAAGACGGATGCTAAAACTACCGGGCAGGCTATTAATATGCCTCCTAAAAGTCAGTGGAAATGCAATCAATGTTCTTTTCATTTTGGTCTTTATAGTACTCGGAATTGCTTTTACATATTTCACAATGGTCTATAAGTGTTATTTGAATTTCCTTTTTTTTTTTATGTATATATTATAATATTGTCTGATCAGTGTTGTATTCCCCCCGTTGCCATCACCAAGTTTTCATCAACAAATCAGCTACGAGCGAAGGGATACCCACAATTAATGGCAAAGGAACCCTCCTTGTCACTTACCAGTAACTTAATCTTTTAACACCAGATAAAGAAATTTCTCTAGATCGAATATTAATTTCTACCAGTTATTCTTCCATATATTTAAATTTTTAATTTTTTCTATGGTTTCCATATTAGCCGGGTTGGTACCAAAGTTTCCTCCCCGGTTGCCTGTTCGTGATCAGTAACTGTTGGCGTTTCATCTACTTTTCTTATCTTAATCCCATATTATCACTCGAAAGCCTGCTGATATCTGCAGTCGGGCGAGGCCTAGTCAGATGAGCTTCAGAAGCCACACTGCGGCCCACAGTCCGGCCCGGCCGGCTCCTACAAAAGCCCTGCCTTGCCTGGCCGACCCAAAGCCTAGCCGGACTAGCCGCTTGTGAATACTACCGATGATGCTATTGAAAAACTATCATCTTTGATATAATACATAGGCTAAGATGTGAAAAAATATGTTTCTATGGCGGAGTATTTAGAAAGAAAAAACCGGTAGGAGAAAACGAAGAAAATGAGTCTGTAGGTGATCAAAGGAGGTAAAAGGTCTTGTACAGTACAACACAAGTGAGAGGCAAAAGGGGAGAATCAAAAATTGGCACAAATGAATCAGAAGAACCAAAATAGGGAAGCAGAGATCACATGGCATATTCCACCACAGGAGTCTTGGTGTTGGTTCCCATTTCCGGCACTGCATGAGCCTTGGTTTATGAATCGAACATAGAGTCGTAACTTTTTGTGCCCATCAACTCCGCACGGATGATTCGACGATCATCCAGAAGAGGATGGTGTTGTAGCAACCGGTAGGGAACACATGGAATAGACGATAAAGTACAAGGCTAAAATTAGGACCACAGCAAGCATCGCTGAGATGAGGACAGTATAGGCACGGGCGTAAAGGGGTTCTGGTAGTGAAAGGGGAGCAGCCACCGCAAGGGCTGTTTGGCCAGAGGGATCCGGCATACCAGGATCCAGATTCTCCTCACGCCCCTCCTCCGCATCCCACAAGAGTGGCGTCCGTGCCGTGTTTGGATCGATGTCCTCTCTTTCCAATAACAGCTTCACTATCCCCTCATGCCCACCAGCCGCAGCCCACACCAGTGGTGTTTGGCCAAATTTGCTGTCTGCGGTATTGGGATTGATATCTTTGCGTTCCAATAGCAACTTTACAATTGCTTCATGCCCCCCCTCCGCAGCCCACACGAGCGGCGTTCTGCCGTGTTCGGAGTCCACGATGTTCGGATTGATGCCCCCCTGTTCCAATAGCAACTTCACTATCCCCTCGTACCCAGCGATCACAGCCCACAGCAGTGGTGTTCGTCCGTATTTGGTGTCCATAGTGTTGGATCGATATCATCTCGCTCTAACAACAGCTTTACAATTCCCTCGTGCCCACCGTTCGCGGCCCACGAGAGTAGTGTTGAGCCCTCTTTTGTGTATAGATATTCTGCCTGGTTCATTGTGTGCCCAAAGTGCGCATTGAATGTGGGTATCTTAGAATTATAACAGTGATAGCGATATTCAAGGATTTATAAGGGTTGAGGGGAGAAAGGGGGTGTACGGCCACAGCTGATGCAATTTCTAAGTAAAGGATTTCTCTCCATTTACACACCACGACATCAATGACTGAAATATGAGCTCAATATTAAAAATCAGAACACACCAACACCAGCACCTGGCCCACTGAGATTTAGCCTATTTGCTGTCCTAATTTTCGCCATGGCCTACTTGATATATTTGGCTGATGACATTCACCCGACATTGAGTATCGTAACATAGCCAGGTTGTGCATATGCCTTACTGCATTGAATTTTATTTTATATTCTTCATGCATTTTTCCTTACTACTTGATGAATGAATCTCTATTGCCCTCCGCCTCCTCTTTTTTTTCCTTCTTTTTTTTCTTTTTATTGTTTTTCTTTGTCACCATAGTCCAACCCCTAGCCTGCTATGATATTGATGCTAAATATAAATCAAACTTGTCTTACAGTAACTCCCACCTCATTGAGTGCCCCAGGTATTTTGAGAGACGTCTCATATCTCTCGCATTTAGCATAGGTCGTTATGGTGGTCTCGGGGGGGTACTTGTATTCTCATCGTCAGAATGCGGATTCTACAAAAGTGCTGGAAGGTGCGTCAGAATTATGAGAAATATTGAATACATGATGGGTCTAATATAAAGAGAACAATGTAGCCGATGGTATGTCAAGGGCAAAATTAACCGTACGCTCTTCACCACCCGGTATTTTCAACACCACCTAAAGAAATTTCTCTAACTCAAATATTACTATCTACTATAGGGTAGGCCTTTTTAAAGAAAATAGAAAAGAATGAAAAATGTGAAGCCTTTAGGGCGAACGTAGGGCTGCCGTTATATTCACTTCCGCCCAAGAGCAAAACCGCTAGCGAGAGAGATAGAATAAATTTTTACCCAAAGAGTGAATGAAAAGTAGACTAATTGCATGAGAGTTATCATTAAAAGAAGCACGAGCTACGAGGTCTCTTATGCAGACAGAGTCGGCCAAAATCAGAGAGACAGAACAAGAAAGGACAGAAAGGAAAGGTAGGAAATCATTCTCTTTGAACGATCGCTTCTGACTTCCTAGCCTTGTGCCACAAAAATAACCCCAAGCCACCATACCCAATTTTCTCCTAGCTCCCTGCTAGCCCTGCTAGCAAAATATACAATATTTAGGCCCTCGAGTACCTTCATAGTATCTAGTTCTTCTCGCCACAGTCCCAAGCATTCCAGCTTGTAATCAGGTGTATACCAAAAATCGCTTGCTCAGAGGGGAGAAACTACCAGAGAAATTGTTCCGCGTCTCATATTAGGGCCCGTTTAACTATACGACCGTATAGTAGCACGAAACGGTGCCGGCCGTTAAGGGTGGCTTGACGGTTAGAGTGGTACGGGCAAGTATGGTATCTACCTACCATAGCGTGCGGTCTAGTGTCGGGTGGGATTTCCAACCGTCTACGGAGGTACAGCCGGTAAGTTTTGTATGTTACACAGGCAGTTCGCGCATAACCCTCTGCCTGTGTAACATACAAAACTTACAGGCTGTACCTCCGTAGCTGCAAGAATTTAGGACGATAGAAAATTGGGTAAACACTTTGGCGCTGTCTATTGGGAAATTATGCCTGCTGACCCGCCACCGTCTAGTTTTATCACCCGAACTTTAAAAATTTAAAACTAGACGGTTAGGTAAACACGCCCTTAGTCATAGATCTTGGTGGATGTGGCTGCAAGTTATCGAAGCACTGTCACACACCACAATCCGCATCGCCCCCGCTTTCTTCAGTTCTGCTCACAGAAATGGTATCAATTCTCTCCCAATATCCTTAAAAATTGCCCTACCATTTCTACTTTCAACCGAAGTTTGGACAGACCACCATGGCCCACACTACAAACGCGCACTCGATCCAGTTCGGCCACGGCAATCCCTACCAGGCACACACCGCCACTGGTCGAACGCCAATCTGGTGGGCGGCGTGGAATGGGCATGTCGAGATAGTAAAGATGCTTTTGGAACGAGAAGACATCAGTCCCGACCACCCAGGCCACAATGGCCAAACACTACTCTCGTGGGCGGCTAACAACGGGGATGAGCGGATAGTCAAGATGCTTTTGGAACGAAAGGACGTTAATCCCGACAAGGCAGACACCCATTATGGCCGAACGCCAATCTAGTGGGCGGCGGAGAGTGGGCATGAAGGGGTAGTAAGGATGCTTTTGGAACGAGAAGACATCAATCCAGACCGTGTAAACGCCAACTTTGGCCGAACGCTACTCTCGTGGGTGGCGGAGATGGGGGATGACTGGGTAGTCAAGATGCTTTCGGAACGAAAGGATGTCAATCCACACCAGATAGTCACCACATACCGCCAAACACCCCTCGTATGGGCAGCCAGGCGGGGGCATGAGAAGGTAGTAAAGATGCTTTTGGAATGGGAGGACATCAATCCCGACCAGTCAGAAACTGGCTATGGCCAAATGGCACTCTTGTGCGCGGCTGGGAATGGGCATGAGGGTGTAGTAAGGGTGCTTTTAGAACGAGAGGACGTCAATCCCGGCCAGACAGATACCCGCTACGGCCGAACGCCAATCTCGTGGGCGGCGGAGAGAGGGAATGAAGAGATAGTAAAAATGCTTTTAGGGCGAGAAGAGGTCAATCCCGACCAAGCAGACACTAAAGATGGCCGAACTCCACTTGTATGTGCAGCCAGATGGGGGAATGAGGGGGCTGTAAAGATGCTTTTAGAACGAGAAGACGTCAATCCCGACAAGCCAGACACCGACTATGGCCTAACTCCACTCTCGTGGGCGGCTGCATATGGGAATGAGGGGGTAGTAAAGATGCTTTTGGCACGTGAGGACGTCAATCCCGACCAGCCAGACACTTGCTATGGCCAAACGCCACTCATGTGGGCGGCTGAATTTGGGCACGAGGGTGTAGTAAACAACCAGGCAGGCACCAAAAATGGCAATCTCTTGGGCGGCGAGGAACGGACATGGCGGGGTAGTAAAAATGCTTTTGAAATGCAAGAGCGCCAATCCCAGCCAGACATACACTAAATATCGCCGAACGCCAATCTGGTGGGCAGCAGAGAAAGGGGTAGCAAAGACGCTTTTAGAACGAGCGGATTTCAATCCAGGCCAGGCAGACCCTGACGCTACTCTCGTGGGCGGCAAGGAGCAGCCATGAGGAGGCAGTAAAGATGCTTTTAGAACGAGACGACATCAATCCCGATTGGAGCCAAGCTAATTCGGGCTAAGTCAATCACGGGGACCAGAAATCCCTTCAGCTGTCCACCTTACATGGGGAAGAGTGTGTGGCCCCCGAAGTTCTGGTACCCTTCAAGGAAAAGCAACACCCATCCTAACAACTCCCAATCAACCCTCTCGTTCTCAGTCGACCGGTATTTTTTTTCCGTCATTCATTTGTCTCAGCTTTTCTCATTTATATCCACCCTTCTTCGTTACCACACATATTCCCATTCCATAAATAATCCCCCAATACAGGTTTGGCGAGGGCAAGACCTCCGTCGATTTATATGTAAACAGACTTCCATAAAGAGCATTCTTTCTGTTTTCCGCTATATATTTGCTATTTATCTACATTTTTTCCTTTCCTTTCCTCAGAGTTCTAGTTAGTTAGACTTTATCCATCTCATGTCTCTTGATCCTCATTTCCTCTATTCTCCAACTTAATACCTGGCTTACATATTTTTGAACAGCAGTGTCCAGCTTTAGCCCATTCTCCATAATCTCAAGCAGGGGCAAATCTGTCGCAGTAATTTTTCCCAACGCCACCAAGCAATCGCCATCCATTCCTTTTACCAACTGCCCTGCTACATACAGTCAGGGCGAGATATTGTAGTATTCTTTGCACTTAAAAGCTAAACTAGGATTGAAATAGAAGGAATGGTAACCGCACCAAATTGATATTGCTTACTTATCGACAGGAGAGTCCGCTCGATGATAACCCTACCAGTCAACCAAGTATCCCCTGCAGTGTTGATAGTGCCGAATTTCCCTAGTGAAATTAGTGTATTTCTTTGATTGGCAGATTCAACCTCACAGAAGTGAAATGCTATCACATGAGTCCGGATGTTGGTTAGTAAATATCGACAGATGCATTATCTCACACCTACTGGCAACATCGCTCTCATATTAGGTTTGGTGGACCTGTTAATGGAAAAAGATCTGCATCATAATTTAACCTGAAATACTTTTGATATCACTCGATTGACATTTCTAGAAAAGTGCGAAGCTAGTTTTTTAGTTCGCATGTTAGCGAGATGTAGGGAAATTCGGCACTATCAACACTGCAGGGGATAGTACTACACAGTACCGAGCACTTCTACCAAGTACCCTATACTAGGGAGATTTGCGGGTATCTGAAGGTGTCTGCTGCCTATTGAAAAAATATCTACTAATCAGATGGCATATATGGAAAGACTACCTGCGCTACTAAGCATCCATGAAGCCTGGCTTAGCCATCTGCGAATACTAAAGAAACTTTTAACCCAGCCCCTCGAATTCCACATAGTGAGGCAAAATATACATGTGGGGTGAGCTTTCTAGAATCTATTTGTGGTAGGGGACACAACATAAGAACTTGAAATAATAATAAGTCAAAGCAACTAGAGAAGTCTGAACCTTCCTAACAGCTACCATAGGTCAATCTTTACATATGATTCTGGTTTTACCAGCGATTAATATAATCGCACTCTCTCATACAACACCCCATCCTCTGTCTCAGCTACACCTCCGGTGATTGAAACTTATTTCCAATGATCTTAAGCGATAAGGGCGGCGACTACTTCATCCACTCCCCAGTAGTGGAACTACTTTATTGGCGAGTAAGGAGGAAATAGATGTTTGGGCTTGGCTCCCCTAGTTATTGTTTTTGAGTCTAAGTTTTTGTTTCCTACCTTGTTAACTATAATACCATTTTAATGTCCTAGTTTGGCTTAGTAAAAACTATCCTTAGGCCCCCACCCCCGGCCGTCCTTTATATTAAGCGACTAAAACGTACCTCTCACGGTGGCATACCACTTTATCTATCTATTGTTCGTAAGCCCATTTAACTTGGGCCACCATATCAACCGGTCCTTCACCATCCTGCAGAGTTGGGGATACTCGTGCCAAGGTTGTGGCTAGGCCCCACAACCCCGGCATGCCCGCAAGGCCACAACGGGGGTACCCATACCCGACACCTCAACGTGACTTTTGAAAGAAACGACATAACTTTGTTGCTCTGGAGCCCAGCACAACTTTAGGAGGCAAGGTTGCAAAAACAGATCTAGAGTAGAATACTGGTAAAAATTACACACTAGACTCCAAAGGTCATTTTGAACCACAAAGCTGTGTTGAGCCACATAGTTAGGTTGAGCCACAGTCATGCTAAGCCACAAAGTCACATCCAGTTTTATTTCCTGCATCCATAATGACGAGTTTAGGCGCATTATAGAATGCAAAGGAGTATTATTACTGGGCTAGCAACCATACTCGTCCCAAGGTTGTGTCTAGGCGCCACAACTCCCATGCTCGCAGCTGGGGGGTTACATAAATTTGCGGCTCAAAGATCCATTCCCGAGAAAGAAGCATACCTACCAATTAGACTCTGAGACTCCTATCCAGGTCATTCATTCCATTTGATCGACCAGATTCGGGAGTAGAGATGGGCCGAGCTGAAATCACGAAGCATCACTCATCTCGAATCCAGTTGCCTCTCGCTGTCCTGTGTCTCCCCCGGCGATCCCTTGGCATCACCTGCAGCCGTACCCCTACCCACGAAAATCATTGTCTCACCTTATAGGGCCAACGTTCCACACCAAAGACAGCCGTACTAGTGTTTCGCTACCCTCGGCGGACTCCTAGAGGCAGTTCGGTCCCGTCCGGGGCTCTTGGTATCCCCCCCGGATAGTTGGGAATATAGCGGAGTGTACACGATAGCAGGTAATTGGAGCGTTTCTCACCGCCTAGGCCATCGGATAAGCCTGCCGAGCGTATCAAATGTCTGTACCGCGCTGCCGGTACCGTACATTCCCCATGCTTGTACTAATAAATCCAGCTTTGCTTCAGGCATCCTCTTGCTCGGCGAGAAAAGTACTATCCCTTTTTTTTTTTTGTAAACTTTTTATATTATCATTACACTACTTCCTAACGATATAACTAAACTGTTTTCTGTATCCGGTAGGATGTCTACAGTATCCCTACTAGTGCTCACTTTCCTCGGGGATTGAACCCAAGCTGCCACAACCTATGCCCACCAAATCATATAGGTAAGAGCCTCCATCTGCGGCACAATACCACTGCGACGAGGACCAACCCAGCCTAACCTCCTGGCACAAGGAAAGTCTTACGATCCCCGCAACATCTGGCCACTTTCCAGCCCTTTTTCTAACCTAAGAAAGTATAACCCCCAAGAAATAAACAACCTCCTTTACCACTCTCTTGCTCTGAGACAACCCCTAGGACTTTATGGCCTCCGAAGTGGACCACCTCATCCCCTCCCCTTCCAACGACTATCGTCAATCCGTACCATGGGCTATGATAAAGGTAACGTTTATCATTGTCCATCTCGGAGATCATATCTGCCAAATCAATTAACAAAAAATCAAAAAATAATAAACTTTCAAACGAGTGTAACGGTCAATGTAAAAATCCAACGCCTAACCAATGCCCGGATCTGGCCCCCTGCCATTCTAGCGGCTCGGTTAGATAGATCTCCCCGTGATGGGTGCGATATCATCCCACAAGACCCTCCTTAACCAAACTCAAACTCCTAGCCCACCCGACCGAGCATCAACGCCGTGAGTTGGGCCGCTTGCAATGGGCAACCCCCTCACCCCTGATACTAACACCTGCCACTTCTAATCCATTCCACATCTCCGCGCCACATCCAAGGCGCCACCACCTCAACCCAAACCCTATCCTCAACCAAACGGCACTCCTTTCCCAACGCCACATACCTCCCTTGCGCCACAACTACTGTGCCACCGACCTCAGCCGCAAAGCATCAGCCACCCCCTCACCCGTGTCCTACACGCCTGCCAGAATTACCATAGTAAAATAGGCTCCAAAACCGAATCCGAAGATGACAAAAGTGTTGCGAAACATTCGTAAATGAATACCCCTAGATGGAAAACGATTAAGAATGATGAAAAGGGATACAAGATACCTTGAACACCAAAGATTTCTAAACCATCGTAATGGAAAAGAAGACTTGAAGCCATCGTGAGATAAGAATCAAGAACTCTGATTCGCCCACTGGAAAGATACAACACGTCACAAGGAGGTGAGATTTCAATCGCTGGGGTTGTAGGAGTGATCGAGGATGTACTATCCCTTCCGAAACTACAAAGGTATCGTAGGATACCAACCTCCAAATCCCATCGCCGGAGATGCACACTATTTTCCGTCGATGGTTCGTGATACAGGCAAGCAATGGGTTCAGTTGCCCCCATTTCCCTCCCGCGCAACCATAGCTAGGCAGGGATCCGCTCGGACTTTGAGCCCAAGCACTTGTCCTCTGCCATTCACCAACCCTGCAAGTTATAACACTGTCCCCAACAGTCAAAACATATAACAAACCAATCCTTACTTCTCTATATCCAGATTCGCCGCGACCAATACAATCCCACCCCATCTCACAAATAAAACATTTAGAGTCTTCGCACATGGCATAGCTTCCATTCCCAGTAGATCATTAATTTTAAAACTTAGTTAAAATAATAATAATAATAAAACAATAGCACTCGACCTTTTTTTTACTTGCCCAAGGACCTAGATACTGGTAGTGAAACTTCTCAATATAAATTACTATAATTATTATACCATACCAAATATTTCCCCCCACACACAAGCCAGAAAAACTCACCCCCGGAAAATTCCAAACCAAATCAAAAAAATCAAAAAAACAAGCGATAATATCTAGGCTATCACTATCGATCACTCGAAGCCGAAAGAACTAATGCCCACCCGATACCGCCTAGGGATACAGGCACCACAGCCGGGGGCACCCCCGCCATACCCGATAGCTCAACATAACTTCTGAAAGAAAAAGAAGAAAACAGCTCAACTTAAGTTAACTTATGGCTCTACGGCCCAGCACAACCTCAAGGGCAAGCAAGGCTGCAAAACCAGATCTATAGTAGAATACCACAAAAACTCCCGTCATCAACTCTCTCCGCCAGGCGGCTGACTTCCATGCTCATAGACAAAACTCCCAAAGAGAATGTTAGCGTTTTCCTCATTTGATCAAGCCCGAGCCTGCCGAGTGCGTTAGATCTCATTAACTAATACTCGCAATTCTGTTAACTTGTCAAACTAAACTTACAGTATAGTAGGCTGATGCAGGGATTGATGGAGATTTGGGGCCAGGCGGATAACATGAGCTTCTACAGTAAAAATTACATAGCCAAGGCGAGGCTGGGCCACAGTTTTGTTGCTGAGCCACAAGGTCATGCCAAGGCTTGCCACAAAGTTACTTTGAGCCGCAATGTTGTGTAACATTTTAGAGCCTGTTTTGGCTACAACGGTTCCTTTCCGTTTCCCTATACAAAAGGTCCTTTGCCTTCCGTTTCAAAACGGAAGGAACACTCTTTTTACAGTAGAAACGGTCGCCGAACGGAACGGAACCGTTGTAACCAAACAGGCTCTTAGGCACTCTGAAGAGCGCCCCTACGAGCGTGGGGGGTTGTGGCGCCTAACCACAACCTGGACACAAGTGTGGTTCCCAGCCCAGTAATGCTCCCTGGCATTCTGTAATGCACGTGAACTTATCAATACCGTAGAAGCAGCAGATAAAACCCAAACATCCATTCCCGAGCAAAAAGAATACCCACAAATTAGACTCCAAGATTCCTACCCGAATCATTCACATTCGTTTGACCAAATCTCGGAGCAGAGATAGACCGAGCTGAAATCACGAAACCTCACTCATCCCGTCCCCCGTTGCCTCCCCGCCGCCGTCCTACATCTCATCCGGTAATCCCTGGCATTACCTGTAGCCCTACCCCTACCCACGAAAATCATTGTCTTACCTTAGAGGATTCGCCGCCTAAGCAAAAAGAAGGCCGTCCGGGGGTTTCACTGCTCCGGACGGACTCCTGAAACTGGTGAGTCAACATGATGATAGCAGGTGGTTGGAGCGTTTCTTACTTCCTAGGGCATCTGGTGAGCGCGCCGAGGTTATCGAAATTCTGTGCCACGCTGCCGGTACCGTACGATACGGTTCCCACGCTTGTATAATACTGATAAACTCGGATAATTATACTTCGGGTATCTACTTTCCCAGCGAGCAAAGCACTCACTACCCCTCCCAAAATTACAAGGGGACTGTAAGATACCAAGCTCCCCGAATTGAGATTTACGAAGCCTATCAACATTTACCGAGTCTGCACAAGGCCGCAGATTCAAATTTGAACAGTTCCCCGGATATCTTACAACTCGATAAGTCCCTCTTCCGCCAAAAATCTACCATTGCGATCTCAACCCCTGTTGCATGTAGCCTTACTGGTATATACTAGACTTTGTTCAGGCTTTGCCCCTCGAAGGGCTCCCGGAATTCATTAGACCATTGTTCAACACATGCTGCTGCTCTACTACCTGTGGTTGCTGTCATATTCCACCGTGCAAAAAGCAGAGATCTCCGTATTCAAGCACATTAGGAGAAACCATACCAGTAGCTATGTGTACCAGATTGCAGAAATGGGGGATGAGGAGGTCAATTCCGGACTAGTATAATAGGAATATTATCGTAGGCTTTCCCCTTCTTGCTCTCCGCCTTCCTCCTCCTCTTTTCCTTCTCCTTTTTTGTACCAGGGAAATTTCCCTCCTTTCCAAAGATACAGAACTTTTCATTTGCCCCTGTTCATTCCTTCCGTTCAGCGTTCTCTCCAATTCCCACCGCCGGGGATGTATTATTTTCCGTCAATAGGTCGGGATACAAAAAAGGGAAGGGTTCAATTGCCCCCCCCCCCACCCTGACCCTCATATTTTGGCAGGGGACACACCAGGACCTAACCCCCAAACACCCCCTCCCTCGTCTACGCCACCCACCAACCCCCAAGCCAAGCCACCCCCAACAGCCACATATATAATAAGTCAATCCTTATAGTACCCGAACCAACCTCACAAATAACCCCCTCTCCCTTCACACATAACATAACTCAAGTTGACCACCCCAATAAATCACCAATTTCAAAACTTGTCTAAAACAACAAAACAAAACAAAAAAACAACCTAAGTTAACACCCAACTTTTTTCATTTCCTTACCCACCAAAAGACCCAGATAAATGAAACTTCCCAATATAACCCATACGACACCATACCAAAAATCCCCCCCCTACTCCTTCCCAAACACATACTAAAAAACACCCCCCCAAAAAACCCCAAACCGAACCAAAAAAAAAATCACTACCAATCACTCGAAGTCGAAAGAACCACCCGCTATCAGATACCCCCGTTTCCTCAATTTATCCTCCCGGAAGTTCGGTGGATACTATACCCTCCACTCATCTCCAATTTCCACCAGAGTTCTGTCCGTCAGGAATGGTGGGCGGTTATCTTAGCCCTTATCTCTCAATTGTTACCCTCCACCGGGGGATCTGGCATCATACGGTATATACCACAGCCAGATGATGAGCGAGCGCGGGAGAGTCGGATCGGATGCTCGGTCTGATAGCTATAACACCTAACTTACAGAAGGCACCTAAGTTATTTACTAAATACTACCATATCAATTGAGCTCGGATGGAATAAGAAAACAAATCTATTAAAAATAGATATTCCGGCAAAAAGTGGGCTGGGAAATAGGAAACTGCCGTATGAGTGGTGGTTGTAGTAGAAGCGAGAACCGTGACACTGCGAAATAAAGCAATCCTGGAAGATTGCTCAAAGTGCCAATAGTAGCCGATAATCGGTCTCCGGAAAAGGGTGGAGAAAAAAGGGGGGGGGGTGAAGGTCGAGTGTCTTGTTTCTTGGGTGCGTGTAGACTAAGTTAATTTCGAGTAAATCATCGGGAGGAATATTAATAGTTAGATGACAGGCTGCTCTTGAAGAACGATCCCACATCTATTTGCAGCGCTCTTCTCTACTTCTCGCCGGAGATGCTCCTGCCAGTTACAATTATACCAGACTAACCACAGAACAGCACATCACAGACTCACAGCACATCACCCACACCGCACTGTACCACACCAAAGCCGAGCACAACATCCAGAAGCAAGTCTAATTCCATCTATCACGCCTATACCAATTCATTTATCCTGAATTTATTCAGCCCTGTTTATTTATATACCATACCCATCCTTCCCTCCTTTCACAGGCGTACAGACATTACAGTAACAGTGGAATAGAGGAAAGTACTGCCACACGAGACAGGTAAAAGTAAAGCGACAAAACGTAAATACAAATGTCCAAACACCCCCGATGATAATATCCCCGTTTTGGAAACACAAATGCATACAATACCCAAACTATAATGTTAAAAGCATAGGGAACCACGAGACTTTTTTTTTCCCAAAAACGAAAACCCCACCGCAATCGCCGCGACGAACACGAGAAGGTTTGTCATCTACTTCGAATTCCCATAACCACCGCTATCATCATCATCCGGCTCACTACTATCCGTTTCATCATCCCTCTCTCCACTCACACTCCCGGGGCTATGCCCACCGCCCACGGCTCCATCCCTACCCGCAACAGCACGGGCCTTGCGTCTAGGCGCTTCATACGCAAGAGCCGTCTTAACTCTCTTTCGCTTTCCTAGGTTTCCGTTCTGTGCGGCAATAAACTCTTCCTCTTTTGTTGTCTTTGGCTGGGCTTCGGTCAATGAGACGGAGGTTGGCGTTTTGTAAGTCTTTCCACGAACCCGGGGTCTTCCATGGTCTGTTTCAACAGAAGACCTATTATCGTTGTAAGTTGGGCTTGTAGAGGTTGATGGTAGCTGATGTTGCCCTAGCCGGGTCGGAAATACACTAAACATAGAGGGAGTGCTAGTAGAGTTGAAACGCATTACAGCGGGTGTAGAATGCTTCGCACTGCTAGGAGCCTTAGGCAGGGCTTGAAAAGCGTTCGAATGATAATTATGCCCGCGATCGGAAGCTGCGCCTATAGCAGCATCCTCTGCTTCTGAATATTCGACCGCGCTAAGAGTCGGAGTCTCCGGGTTGGCCGACAAAGGTTCACCACGACCAATAGGGTTAGCTGCGTTTGAAGTCTCAACTTTCAACCCCGATCCACGTGCAGGCCTACCCGGCCCACGCGTTCCTCTCGCCCTTCCACGTGCTCTACCTCTTCCACGAGACCTTGGCTTCCCCCTCCCAACACCTTCATACTCTCCAAGATTGCTCTCGGCTGAATCGTAAACCGGGGACTCCGATCGCTGTCCGCCGACCCCCCCATTCATAAGCGACATGAATGAGTCGCTTTGCCTAGTAGGCTTGTCGGGATAAAATCTAGTTGGCGAGACCGGTTCGGATTGCGTTGTGGCAGGCACCAACGATGATGGGCCTGGGCGACTGTAGAAATCACTCTGTGTGGATGCTAGGTTCGATTCCTGCGAGACAATATTAAGGTACTCAGCAAGCCGCGCACCGCGAAACTTTATCTTTAGACAATTCGGCGGCGACCTCACCAAGGTGCCACTAAGACTACTAGGTGGTGTTCTGTTAGGGTCTACCTTTGGCTTTTCGCCCACTCTCGGGCGCGCAACATTATCTGCAGAATGCGTCCGTGATAACGCCTGCGCCGAAGCTTGATCTTTAACAGCGGCAGAGAGAAATAAAGCCGACGAAGCGTTCTTCGGTGGTCTCCCGGGCCTCTTCTTTTGGGGAGCGGCAGAGACGGGCGGCGGAGCAGAGCCAGCTCGGAGTTGTTCTAGAGACTCCCCGCTCTTTTCTTTGTCAGCGGCAGGCTTCCGACGCCTAGTCGCCTTCGGCTGAATAGTCTGGACTCGCTGATCAATGTGCTCGTATCCGGGGTATAGCACCATTTCAACAGCCTTTTGGCGACTGCGCAGTTCCCGCCCCCTAATAGAATACTTGCCAGCTTGTTGTTCATCTGCATTCTGTTTCCCACGCTTGTCAATAGCGGGATCGTAAGAAAACCCATAAAGTTCAGCCTCTTTCTTGTCCTCCCAGACAACTGGATCATCTGGTTCCAACGGATTGCGGGCAACCCTAGGCTTTCTCTTCTGACGCCCTCTAACGGGTTTGCCAATTGTTGCTCTTTCCCCATCTGGGGTACTTGCCTCCTTACGCTTGATAACCTCATCAATCATCCAATATTCCGCCTGCATGTCAGCCAGAGCTTCAACAATTTTCTCTTCCACAAGAAACTTTTCCGCCAAGGTTTTCGAATTTTCCAGATACTCTTGAAATGCGGAGACCGGTGTGATCGGAATAAACAGTATATCTTCAATAGACTTTCCCTCCGGGAGCCGGCCAGCTGTGATAGCAGACCTCCGAATCTCAATTTCCCTGTCGACATCTTCCGGCTTGAGACTTAGGTAGCCAGGTAGCGATTCAGCCATTTTGCGCAATGCCTCACCCGCCCCAGATGCCGCGGGTACTGTCTTCTGGATTACCCCGTCAACTTCCTCCACCAGCTCCTCGTCTCCATCAGCTGCGTGATCCTCCTCTTCTCCCTCCGATTCCCCGTCAAGTCCCTCTCCAGCATCGCCCTCCTCACCTTCATCTCCTTCTTCCTCATCATAATCCCCATACTCATCCTCTTCCTCCATCTCCTCTTCAGACACCAGTGATTCATCTCGAAAATTTTTAGCGCAAAGTTCGCGGTGCTTATCCGTGAATTCTTCGAGATTGATTCTGCGGTCGCCGGCGCTCTTTCTCTCAAGACAGGACAAGATTTGTTCCACAGTTATAGAACATGTCGGACAAGGCAATTTTTTAGACGATGCCCGATGCCCGGGCGAGCTCCTATGAAACATCCCAGGTTAGCAGCCCTTCTCGATTCCCAAAATAATAATAAAGAAAGTCATACCCCCCGCCCCTTGAAGAAATTTCGGAATGGCTTCTCTTCCTTCCAATGGTGGATACTAGGTTATTCGGATTGAGCATTTGCAACAGCACACTAGCGGCAGCATTAACCTCATCGGTAGTAACAGAATCCTACACAACATTAGTAAAAAAAACACTGCACACTAAAAGGGAAAACCAACCAGATCTCGGTCTTCCAATTGAACCCTGATCTCGATCCGTTCGCGTGGGCTGGTAATTTTTATAGGACTACCAATACCACCGACTGAACTTTCTGTATCCCGGCGCTCTAGCTTTGGAGACGGTGGACCGTCCCGGACGACTAATCTTGTATTACTCTCACGTGACTTAGTGTTATTCTCCTACGCACATTTAGTACCAATCTAAGTCCGTAAAGTAAGTAGCAACGTGACATCACCAGCCATTTACCTTAACCGTATTATCTCCCGTACTCGCATTGCTGTTCTCGCTTATATCCGCACAACTGGGCCCTAACGATAGTCTGCGCCCGAAAGAAATATTCAAGATGTCCTTCTCGGAAGTCCCGCTAGTTTTCGAACACTCAAGCCCTCGCACTGGAGAAGCCTGGCTTCTGGGGGACTCACCGCCCAGGCATCGTGCATGGCGCGAGCCCGCAATCTCATTGACCGTTGTAGCGGGTGTTGACACTCCGGCGATAATGGGCGATACTTGGCCGGAAAGAGTACTCTCAGTTGCATAGTCGCCATTCTTTTGTTGCTCAGCAAGCAATTGATTCGACGGAGATTCGGCAATTGGAAGGTCGTTGGTTGCAACATTTAATAGCGAAGCATCTGGCTGAGCAGGCACATCAGGCATATCTTCGTCTTGGGTTTCCGGAGCTATAATAACACTCCGCCCGACCTCCGCACTGGAATCCCTGCTAACTCGCTCACGACTTTCACTCTCTCTAAACTCTCCCTCACCGGTAGCAGTTTCAAGCAAAAATGCTGCTGCCGCGTTAAGCGAAGACGCATCCACAGGTGTATCTGGCCCCCCACTAGCTTCTTGCGTATTTGTTTTGCCATTGAAAAGTGGCCCAAAGTCCTCTTCAAAGGCTCGATTGACCGTCGGAGGAGCAATGGAAGGGGGAGGGGAGGCAGGGATAGGAATACCTTCGGTCGCCACGGGTACCGGGGGATAAGGATTGAGAAAAGTTCCCGACCCCGAACCCGCAGTACTCACCGGGGAACTAACAACATCACATTTTCTTTTCTCTTCTCGCTCCTTCTGTTTTTGACGGAGCTGTCTTTGCTTGTTCGGGCTGATATGAGGATTGCGTGTTTTCTTACGTCGCCTCTTAGCCGAAGCAGCATCGCAGTTTCTACTAGCGGAGGGCGAAGACATTCTATCCCTGCCATTGAGCGACGAGGTGTAAGAACCCTGGCCATCTGGTGAAGAATTGGTGGATAAAGGGCCGGGTAGGACAGTCCCTTCATCTTCTTCTCTATGTCCATAATCATTATCATCTTCTTGGCGATCTTCATCAAGATGCTCTTCATCCTTTTTATCAGCCTCATCAACTAGAGACTCATCGTCATCGTCACTGGCAAACAATTAGAAACTCGGAACACGATATGTAATTTTTTTTGCAAGAATAATAAAGATATACATACCGAGCATCAAGAATAGGTGGCGGCGTCGCTATACGTTTAGTAGAATTTTCGGAGCTCCTCCAGTGGTCCCGGGGAGCCTCATCTTCGTGGTCTTTATCTTTGCCATCACTCTCATCTTTCGCCTGTTTCCCCCGCGTCACCATCGGGCTGATCCCAGTAGTAGGACTTAGAGCCAAGCCCTCGCCTCTTTTCGGGGCAGATCTGGAAGATCTTCGCTGACCTGTAGACCCTTGGTCAAGAGTCATGGGCAGTGGTTGCTGAGTCTCCAATAATGAAGGTAATGCCAGACTCTTCCGAGAGCGAGTGGCTCTCGCAATGGCCGCAGGCGGAGGGGAATTAGAAGCTTCGGCCATTGATTTTGTCCTGCGACGTGCCATAATTATGTCGGTTGCAGAGACAAAAATAAATAGAACAGCTCTTGGATAAGGAAATACGAATCAGGGTTGAGAAGTGGGCAGTAAACGGAGGTGAACGATGAAGTTTATGGGGATATTAAGAATGATGAGTTGAGGTTCCACAGCTTGTAAGGATGAGTAGGGAGTTGGAAAGTGAGACAAGCAAGGAAGTGTAACTTTGCAGGTAACGGGGGTGACGGGAGTCCAAAAAAAAGGTAGCGATGGTGAAAGGGGAGCAAATAGTGTGTGGTAAGTGGGAAGCGAAAAAGGAATGAATAGTCTAACAGTTTGGAAGATGTAGAAACAGAAGAGAAACAGCAGTAAAAGGAAGAGAGTATGCAAATCAGTGCTCGGTGTTTGCTCAAGTGCAGCAGCGGAAAGCGACGTAAGTCGACACCGAAC
Organism: Tuber borchii; assembly: GCA_003070745.1. Lineage (NCBI taxonomy): Eukaryota > Fungi > Ascomycota > Pezizomycetes > Pezizales > Tuberaceae > Tuber > Tuber borchii. The sequence goes on along the minus strand of NESQ01000318.1, from coordinate 45,622 downwards.
AGTAAAAGACCCGAGAGGGTTAAGCGGAGAAGGAGCACCACTGAAAAAAAAAAAGAGGAATGGAAATCTCTGCTTAAAAATCTGTTCTCAAGTGGTAGAAGCCTTCACAAAAAACAGAATAGGTAAGAAGTCACTCAAAGACAAAAGAGAGCGTGAATAGTGCAGAGAACGGAGGAAGGGGAGAAAAAGAAAAGATTTAAAAAAAGAGGCAGCGAGTTAGAGTTGTCGACCGTTGCTCCAGAAGCAAGTCAATATCTCAAAGGGTCAGGCTACACCAAACAATCAGCACATTAGTCAACGCGGGAGTAAATGTCAAAATAGAGCCCGCTGATGAAGAAAAATGAGAAGGGTCATATCAGTTTCTCCAAACGCTTTTACTACCTCTTACCGAAAGGAAGAAATAAAAGAGCTCCAACCTCGAGAAATTCACAGAAGAGAAACAGTCGCTGTACCTTAAACCGAAGGAAACTCCCGTAAGGCCACCGAGAACCAGCGACTTCCAATGGTTAGCGCAAGCTACACGCGTACGATATTCCAGGGAAACCAGAATAAACGGTCAGGCTATTCAAGAAAAGGAGTACAAAATTTAATAGAAATAAATAAAAACACAATATCACATGGAGCCGGAATTCACAGTTATCATTAAGAAGCACCAATCGATCCCAAGGCATAACGCGGCGATGACAGACAAGAAACAAGAACAAAAAACGGGGGCGATCAGGAGAGTGGCGAAAGAAATAATGTACTCACTCAAAAAAAAAAAGACCGTAAAGAACTTTGATCTCACAAAAGTCCCGAAGTGAGTATAAAAAACAATTATAAGAATAATAAGCGGCTCATGATATAATCAGTTCGTCGCTGAAGGGGATCAGTGAGTTGCGAAGGGAAAAGAGACACTTCAGTATGATATTCCAGGGCCGGATCAGTGCTCCCAAGAATGCCAAGACCTTGATCTTCTGCACAAGAATGGAATTCCGAACCACGGTTTGGCGCTTGTTGGGAGTTAGTCTGAGGAAGAGTGCTGTGGTGAACCGAGTCAGGTACGTTTAGAAGAAGGAGAAGCCCTTCACCGAAACAATCTTGCTTCGATAGATGAAGGGTAAGAAGAAGAAGAAGAAGAAGAAGAAGAAGAAGCAAGAGATTGAGACGTATGATACCGTAGTACCGTAAGTGCTAGCTAGGTAGATGTGACAGTCAGTAAAAGTTAGTCTTACTCACGGGTTGTCCGATTCGTCTCGTATCCCTCACGGCTGAACCAGGAATTGTCACATTAACTTAGAACTTTAAACTAAAACGGCCAGTTGGAGGGTTCCTCATGATTTAACACCGCCGGGTAACTCGTACTACCTAACAACATCGTTGCCCTCACCCATCTCCAAGGCTATCTTTGCGCGATACCTTGCTAGACTCGAGCAAAAAAATAAGAATTAAAAAAACTCACACCAAACAAGCATCGAAAATGGTACAAGGCAACAAGAAACTCTCCAAACCCTTGGCCAAGCAGAGCAGCAGGCGGTATGATCCTCCCCCCCTTCACGCACAAAGTCAGATCCCACTAACAAACCTCTTAAACCAGAACAAATTCCGGTATTACGAAAAAGGGCCACAAAACCATCGCCCCGAAGAAAGCCGTATTGGTGAGAGCCAATAACTTGAAGAAGGTACTCTACCTACGAAGAGACGAAGAGTGGGCCATAGTATCTAACCGATTGACTATGAATAGAAAGTAACAGCACAATTAACGGCGGGCACCGAGCGCAGTCTTGCCGAACGGGCGGGGCATCTGGAAGTTTTGAAAGGTGGCAAGAAGGATAAGAAGGAGAAGGAGAAGGAGAAAACAAGGGTATAATCTGCCATTCATGACGGGGGGAGAGAGTGGCATAGGTGGAAGCCATTGAATTGTACGATATGGTCGTCGGAGTTTTGATGAAAAAGTTTTTCGTTTTGCTCTTCTTTTCCTCTTTTCATTCCTCCTCCACTGCTTTGATGCGTAATACATATTTTAGAGATAGGTATGATCTACCGTAGTCTTTATAGAGGCAGATACCCAAATGGTCGGATTCGGATTTGTGTTTTTCTCGGTGCCTTACCACTAAAAGAAGCGCGGTTCTAATCTAGCGACTCGAGTGGGTGGGAAAAGAGGAAAAAGGAAAAAAAAAGAAAGAGAAAACGGGCCCACGATAAGCTTTCTTACGCACAGGAGCACCGCCCTGCGCCACCCTGCATCCTCGGTAGTTCCCGCAACCACAAGCCCGCACCTTGACAGAATTTCGCAACCCATTGCGGTAATGAGGCTCCCGCCATACCACAGTGAAGCAATCCAACTTTGATAACAGGCCAAGAGCACCTAAATTCCCACAGAACTCTCGCACCGGCACAGTTCTCTGAAAAAAATAAAAGCCCATCACCCGCGTGTGAATCCTAGTTATTATGCAGTGCGCTCACTCACTCACTCGCTCACCAAGCACAACACAACGCAGCTCGAACAACTTGAACCCTCCAAACTACACCTCGTCATACTACGCTACCGACTTCACGGAATCCCTGCAGCCCCAGATTAAGAACCGCCCGAAGTAATGCACCCTGCGGTTGCCATGTAAATAAAACACCTCCCTCACAATGACAGCCATAAACGCGCCGGTATCAAAGGCAATTGATGCCGTCACATACATACCCTGCACAAGTACGGCATTCCAGGGCGCCGGACCCTTTACAGATGGATACATAAACCATCATCCGGGTCCCTGGCCTCGCTAGTGAAGATCTGGGGGGAGGTGCACTGCGACGGAATGCATGAGGCTCTCGCTACACCAAAAATACACAGGTACTGCACTAGTACATTAACACGCCAGAATAGAAGGCTCGCATTCGTGATCTTGCGCAGTAAGCCAGGGTAGAACTTCCGATCCGCCCGGGGATTCTATCCCCTAATTCAACCCCCCTCCCATCTCTAACCTTGTACGTCCGGATGGAGTTGGTAATTCGGGGAACCGCCGAGGGATACTCCCTCATCGCCTCGAAACCAGTCGCCGCGCCCACACAGCACACAAACATCCGCCAACTGAACGCGATCATCATACCACCAAAAACGATTCTAGGATGGAGGAAAAACTTCTACGGATCGACACTACACTTCGGCGTCTACCATACGCTTGTGGATAATAACTTAGGTTCGGGGTTCCAAAATAGTGCCAAGCTCGTGAATCCGTAGTACGTGATCTTATCTGTCCCGCTTATGATGATGAATACTGGTAGATGGGTTGGGCGAGTCGGGCTAGAATTTTTCACACTCTTTCTAGTCGGGTTTCAATAAGCTTTCGCCCTGGTAGTGGTGGTGGTGGTGGTGGTAGGGCGATCGTACCGTCGGGGTGTATCTCGTTATCATAATGCAGTCGGGCACGTAAGCACTCAGACAACCATGAAAAGAGTAAAGAAAAAAAACGACCGGCGGGAGAAAACAGAATACTGCACTTACTTCCAGGCCATCTGGGACGAGCTCCAGGTTTGGTGTCATTCACAGGAAATCCGAGCACCGGTAATAGTATCATACGAGGCTCAAAGTGAGCCCGCACTATGAAATAAGAAAATCGAGCACCGGAGGCAGGTGCTTTGACCCTCCGCTTGCTTGCCCCGCCCTTTGTATACTTGGTTGCCTATTCGGAGGAGGGTGAATGAGTCAATGACTGTGGAGGTGGGTTTGGCTGCATGCTGTCGAAAGAGGGGTTTTGGTGCTAGAACGGAAAGTCAAATATCCACCAAGATACCCCCCTTCCAAGATCACGAATGATGGGCGATAGGCGATGCCCATTCATTGATTTGATTGACAGTAACGGCTCGGGTGTGAGCATCCATATGGTTTTTGTAGTAGTTTATATAGTTGAGAGCGAGCATTGAAGATATCGAGATGGACAAAAAGGGGGGGGATTGTACCGGTATGTATGCCGATCGCGACTAGCACAAACAGGAAAAGCCGATGGAAACCCCCCCTCTCCCAAGACTTCACGGGTACGATACTTTCGCCCACTCAAAGAATTCCTGTTAAATGGCAAAGAACCCCCCCCCCCTCCTCGCTACACACGGTACTAGGTTAGTTAACACTGATACTTGGCTATTTAAAAAGTCTCCGGACGATTTTGTGCCAAGATAGGTACTGATAAACGCGAGGCGTCCGAAGACTTTTTAAACGGCCAAATACACCTCCATAGAACATAGCACTAAAAATCAACGAAGATAAAAACTGCAACGCAAAACTAATTTACCAACACAACTTTATACAAGCTAACTGTCGTCAGAACCCCAAGTCATTCGACACAAGGCCCCCCCCCCAGCCTGCTCATAATCATCAGAGAGGTCAACCACAAACACTCCCATAATAAGGCGAGATATATTCAACATTGCCAACCCAATATCTGTACTAATTATGTGTACGACTAACCTAGTGCATGGTAGTCAAGCAAAAACAGAAATGACGAAAGACTCATTTTTCAACCGGAGGTGTTTACTTGAAGCCTAGAGACGCTACCAAAACTTCCTAGGGGGGGTTTTAACTTCCCAGTCGACGGACATTTTATGATAATCAAGCGGGCATTTTACTATACCACCCTATCACGTGCCGTTTTCAAAAGTCTCCGGAAATCTTGGCGCGGTTCTGGCCTATGGAACGCCAAGGTGATACTTTGGAAAAAAGGCAAGGAGCTCTTTGTCACCTCTGCGTTCCCTCAATCGTACACACCCATGCACATAAGCTCACCCCTCCCCCACGATGATCATAGCTAGTACCGGTACTATACCCTCATTCCTCACAGACTTCATCTGACGGTGCCGGACCGTGAACCTCAAGCAACCCAAAACACCAAGATGGACAAGAAGTCAAAAGAGAGAAAAAACAACTGTCCAATTACGATGCATTAAGCACCCAAACCTAAGAGAAGTACTCCAAGTCGTTGAAATTCCCCTTCCGGCATAGATGTAAGAAAATCATCGCAAACCAAAACTTTCAATTGAGGTGATGAAAGCAAAAGGTACAAGTATATAAAAATTCACTGCGCTATTTGGAAAGGGTGGTTACAAATTTCTAGCGCAGTTTCCTTGTAAGTTATGACATTCCGGTAATGGTTCGGCAGTCTCACCCCGCTACCCCGTATCTCGGTATTCCAGACATAACACCTCGCTATCTATCCCGTATATGAACCTCCGAATCTCTTTACCATATTACTAAAACCTATCCTATCGTTTCGGATCACCTGCCGTGCCGGATAAGTTAGGTTCTTGGATATTGGCCGTCCGGGGTAGCGGGGTGCTTGTGGTATTATACTCGCGAAACGGAAGATGTAGATACGATACCTCACTCCCTCATCTACCGGTATGCTGAAAAAAAGAAAAAGTAGGGTCCACCAATAATACTGTCCCTCGTCCACGTCAGGAAAAAAGAGTGAATGAAGAGCGTTTCTATTGCTCCGTCTTCGATCCAGAATGAGCGCTGCATAAACACATACGTACCCCCATATCGGTAAGAATGGAAGTGAGAGTACTTGCCCATTCCAAAAGTATCCGAATGCCTTGATATCGGAAGGCCCGTGTTTACACTTGAATAAGCGAATACTAACGTCAAGTCGTCCGGATACTTTTGGAATGGGCAAGTGTTGAAAAACTGCCAATGCTTCCGGTACTGCGCATGCGTCATGTCACGTGCTGTTGTGATGGATCACTCACTCACAGCTTCGCTGTGCTCTAACAATCAATCAAATTGGACGCTGTATTTTTTTCGTTTGGTGCTTTACTTTACTTTACCCTATCTGCTTAGGTGGGGGAATACCGTACTTGGTGTAGACTACACCAGTGTTGCAAAGCAAAAGAACCCCTTCGACAATCGAACCCGGGGGGGGGGGGTTGAATCGGGGCTTCTGAAAATGGGAATCCAAAGCGGAGGTTCTTTAATGCCTTAGTAATCAAAAATCGCAGGGACGTTATAGGAATTTCCACCTTCCACTCAGCTGCGTGAGTATTTATTTCTCAGAAGCAGGGAAAGAGGAGTACCAGTAATAGTTTGTTTCTACTACATTTTATTTGTTTCTTTGCTTCCAGCTACCCTCGAATGCCATCGTTTACTCTTTTGTTAGAAGCGGTTCTATCATAACCCCCCCGGTTCGAAAAAGCGTGTTCCAAGTCTTTCGATCATTCCTTGATCTAACCCCCCCCCTTCGTTGCAATACTGGACTACGCTACTTGTACTGTACACAGAACTGGTCCTTGATATAATATAGATACCACCTTGACAATTCCAGGTGTCAAAAACGCGTAGCTGCAGGGGGCTAGGGTTAGGGTTTTATATGACTAATTTGTCACAGCACCTGGGCGCAAATTAAATAATCGCGACAACGACTGCTCATCCTCAACGATCGTTTCTTGTCAACGACTTTACCATGATAATAGCAAGTTAATAATAGATACTACAAGTTCTTGGTAGAGAAATGATAAAGGCATTTATTTAATAAGATCATGCTTAATAAACCAAAAAAAAAAAAATGTAAGAAAGTTAGTCATGAAACAAAATTCCTACCATATTGCCGCGCACAATTTCTCACTCGCCGGGGAAGACCTTCAATATAAAGAATTTGTAGTTTTAACAGGAATTTTCTTCCACGCTTCTACCGTATCCAGGCCTTCTTACTCTTATAGCGCAAATCGCTTGAAGGCTTTATCTCAAAATGGCTCAAACCTAGAATTGGATGGGTATCCGTGGGGTTAGGATTATATATCACATAAACATCGGACCGCTATTGCACGTATGATAGTAGTTAAGATCTAAATTAGCCCTAGGTATGATACTAGGAGTTTTATTTTTTTCAATCATGGGAGCGGGGATGTGGGGAGCTGACTTAATGTATTATACTCTTGAAGATTTTTAGGAAAGTGTGAAATATGTTCCCGAATAGATATTCGCAGCATATAATAAGACACTGGGTAAAAGCGCTCGGTACAGTACCGTGGTTGGTTAACTAGTGGGATTGGTTGTGATGGAGTGGACTCGTCAGTTGTTAAGTAAGCGACGGCAATTTGGTACAGTACGGCTGCAATTAATTCTGTTTCGATCTTGGCTCACGTTTTAAGTTAACTGTTTTGTACCGTATTCTACTCTGAATGTATTTATGTGGCAGGAATACCGGGAGTTAGTATCGCGGTATAGGGGATAGTCCGCAAAAGGAACGGACAGCAGCCACTCAGTGGCGTGGGGAAAATTACTAGGAGAGGTTGGCCCCCACTCCCGAATATGGGCGGGACTTCTTCGAGCATTATCGTCAATTCCTAAGATATATGTTTACTTGTAATGGGCTATACTGGACACTATTGTTTAAAAAACATAAGTCGGCCATTAAGTTGGAGAATAGAGAGAATGAGGATTAAAAGACATGATATGAGTAAAGTCTAACTAAATAGAACTCTAAGGAAAAGAAAGAAAAAGTGTAGTAAGAGAGAAAGCGGGATGCAAATGAGAAAAGCCAAGAGACAAGTGAAAAATACGATGCAGACCCTACCCCGGCCAGAATTGGCCCACCGGTTCGAAAGCATCCTTACTATCCCTTCATGCCCGTTCTTCTTCGCCCACGAGAATGGCGTTCGCCGAAAGCGGGTGTGGGCCTGGTTGGGATTGACCACCTTGCAGTCTAAAAGTATCTTTACTACACCCTCATGCCCCTTCATCGCTGCCAACGTGAGTGCGGTGTGGCCATATTTAGTGTCTGCCTGGTTGGGATTGACCGCCTTGCACTCCAAAATTATCTTTACTACCCCCTCATGCCCTTTCATCGCCGCCGACGTGAGTGGCGTGAGGCCATATTTAGGGTCTGCATGGTTGGGATTGACCTCCTCGCGTTCTAAAAGCATCTTTACTATCCCTTTATGCCCGCTCACCGCCGCCCACGAGAGTGGCGTTTGGCTAAAGTTGGTGTCTGCCTGGTTGGGATTGACCGCCTCGCTCTCCAAAAGTATCTTTGCTACCCCCTCATGCCCTTTCATCGCCGCCAACGTGAGTGGCGTGTGGCCAGATTTAGTGTTTGCATGGTTGGGATTGACCCCTTCGCGCCCTAAAAGTATCTTTACTATCCCTTCATTCCCTTTCTCCGTCGCCCACGAGAGTAGCGTTTGGCTAATGTTGGTGTCTGCCTGGCTGGGATTGACCACCTCGCGCTCCAAAAGTATCTTTACTACCCCCTCATGCCCTTTCATCGCCGCCAATGTGAGTGGCGTGTGGCTAGATTTGGTGTTTGCATGGTTGGGATTGAACCCCTCGCGCCCTGAAAGCATCTTTACTATCCCTTCATGCCCTTTCTCCGCCGCCAACGAGAGTAGCGTTTGGTTAAAGATGGTGTTTGTTTGGTTGGGATTGACCGCCTCGCGCTCCAAAAGTATCTTTACTACCCCCTCATGCCCCCTCATCACTGCCAACATGAGTGGCGTGTGGCCAGATTTAGTGCTTGCGTGGTTGGGATTGACCTCCTCGCGTTCTAAAAGCATCTTTACTACCCCCTCATGCCCGCTCGCCGCCGCCCACGAGAGTGGTGTTTGGCTAAAGTTGGTGTCTGCCTGGTTGGGATTGACCGCCTCGCTCTCCAAAAGTATCTTTACTACCCCCTCATGCCCTTTTGTCGCCGCAACCGTAAGTGGCGTGAAACCATAGTTAGGGTCTGCATGGTTGGGGTTGACCTCCTCGCGTTCCAAAAGCATCTTTACTACCCCCTCATGCCCGCTCATCGCCGCCCACGAGAGTGGCGTTTGGCCCTCTTCGGTGTCTACCCGGTCGGGATTGACGCCCTCTCGTTCCAAAAGTATCTTTACTGTCCCCACATGCCCCCACTGGGCCGCCCACGAGATGGGCGTTCGTCCACATTTGGTGTCTGCTTGGTCGGGATTGACGCCTTCTTGTTGTAAAAGCATCTCTACTATCTTCTCATGTCCGAACTGGGCTGCCCACGAGATTGGCGTTCGACCATCAGGGTCTTCCTGGTCTAGATTGACGTCCCCTCGTTCCAAAAGTATCCTTACCACCTCCTCATGCCCCTTTATCACCGCCAACGTGAGTGGTGTGTGGCTAGATTTAGTGTCTGCACGGTTGGGATTGACCCCCTCGCGCCCTAAAAGCATCTTTACTATCCTTTCATACCCTTTCTCCGCCGCCCACGAGAGTGGCGTTCGGCCATCTTCGGTATCGACCTGGTCGGGATTGACGTCCTCTCGTTCTAAAAGTATTTTTAATACCCCCTCGCCCCCACAATACGCCGCCCACGATATTGGCGTTCGGCCATATTTGGTGTCTGCTTGGTTGGGATTGACGTCGTGTTCTAAAAGCATCTCTGCTATCCTCTCATCCCCGGAGTGGGCTGCCCACGAGAGTGGCGTTCGACCATAGATGGTGTCTGCCTGGTCGGGATTGACGTCCCCTCGTTCCAAAAGTTCCTTTACTACCCCCTCATGCCCATATAATGCCGCTGACGCGAGTGGCGTGAGGCCATATCTAGTCTCTGTATGGTTGGGATTGACCTTGAGTTTTAAAAGCATCTTTACTACACCCTCCTTCCCCCACCTTGCCGCCCACGAGATTGGCGTTCGGCCATAGTAGGTGTCTGCCTGGTCGGGATTGACGCCCTCTCGTTCCAAAAGCATCCTTACTACCCCCTCACGCCCATACGCCGCCGCCCAGGAGAATGGTGTTTGGCCATATTTAGTGTCTGCTTGGTCGGGATTGACTTCCTCTTGTTCCAACAGCATCTTTACTACCCCCTCATGCCCGCCCGACGCCGCCCACGAGAGTGGCGTTCGGCCTTGTAAGGCATCAGACAGCTCGGGATTGACACGCCCACATTCCAAAAGCATCTTTACTATCCCCTCATGCCCGATATCCGCCGCCGCCAAGATTGGTGTTTGGCCAAAGTAATTGTCTTTATGGTCCGGATTGACGTCCTCTCGCTCCAGAAGCGCCTTTACTACCCCCGCATGCCCCAGCTTGGCCGCCCACAAGAGTGGCGTTCGACCGTCTTTAGTGTCTGCCTGGTCGGGTTTGATCTCCTCTCGTTCTAAAAGCATCTTTACTACCCCCTCATGCCCGCTCACCGCCGCCCATGTGAGAGCTGTTCTCCCCGTGAAATCGGTTGCATTAACATCCCATTCCTTCATCTCCAATACAGCAGCAAATAGCTCCACTATCCCGAGAAATGCTATTCCATGGAGTCCTGTAAATCCCGTAGGTCCTGCCTTATCGCAATAATAGCTCAACCCTCTATAATGGCGCAACAAGAGTAGTTGAGCAGATATATGCTCATCAAATTTGTCCAGAAGTCTCAGTGCAAGTATTCTAACATTTTCCGTCATTCCCATTTTCGCGTGCTCCCCCCAGTAAAAAGTAGCATATTCTAAAAGGGGCATTGTTGGGGGGGCTGACTCCAGAGCTGGCGAAAGATCCCTGATACATCCAAAATTGAGGTATGTCAAACAGACCTCCGTAATTGTTGAGTGGGGATTATGGAATAGGGTTGGATCGCTTAAGAGGTGCTCATGCAGCGTGAAGTGCACTAGTCGGACTGTGGACGAAGATGCCTCAACCGTCACAAGACCTAGGCAAGATGATAGGAGTGTCCGTAACATCGGGATGTTTTTCGGATCCAGATCTGGAGATCCCATCTCCACTGCCAGGGCATGGCAGAGCTCCTCGGTCCGTAGCGGCCGTTCCGAATACAACACCCACTTTAGCACTTTCAATCCGGGTACTGATTTATTGCCTTTCCACCCCTTCAGTCGGGCTAGGGTTGCCGTGTAGGCATCGCTCAGTCCATTGCCTCGCGCCATCTCTTCAAGTTTCTTTCTTCTCAGACCAATTGTCACTTCTCCAAGAATGGCATCAATGTTTAGCGAAACGAGGAGGAATCTGCACATAATTTTTCGTAAGTATATATCGATAGGATCGAAAGGTCAAATTCTCCTACGCACATATCAGACATCTTGTCTAGAATAACTTTCACAATATCCTCCCGTAAATCATCGTCCATTGCCTCCGGCTCGTCATCCCTGTCCAACTTCATCTCCAGGTAATTCCGGATATCATCCGTGTTGGGACTGACGGGTATTACGACCGCTTTGGTGAAATATCTCTGAATAGCTGCCTCGATATGGGGCCTCCCGGTGAGGAATATTCTCGTCGTAGGCGACTCCTGAATAATATCTCTCAATGACTCAAGAAACTCTGGCAGATTTTTCGGTAGGTATTCGTCGAGCGCATCAATGCAGATGAAAACTTGGGGCAATGAAGCAATAACCGTCCTCAACAGTCGCACCAAATCCGCAAGTAGCAGCCCTCTGCCACCAATTACTTTTTGCCCTTCTTGAAACGCTTTACGTAGGTAGGTGGGGATGTCGCCTCTCCCTACGAGCTGCTTTAGAATAGCCCCCATCATGCTAGTAACTGTCTGCTCTTGCTGAGCCAGGAAGTCGCAGTACAAGCATGCGACGGCGATATCTCCCTCCCCCGCCTGATCGCATAAGCTGTCGATTACTAGGGAGCTAGTATTTTCAGCTTGTCAGTCATATTCATTTCTTTTAAAGAATCCCGCCACTTACCTCAAATAGGTCTTGCCCACTCCAGGACCTCCGGAGCAAAACAAGACGGCCTTGTCAGCTCCACCCTCATCCCCCCTCCACTCCCTCCACTCGCTAGTTTCGAAAAGCCATTCCCCAACACCCCCGAATCGGTAGATGCGAACACTTTGATGTCTGTCATTTGGCTCTAGTGGAGAGAGCCAACGCATAATCTCTGCATCCTTGTCGGATTTATAGACTGTGGTGTTGTTGAAACTATTTGTTATAATGCCGCAGTCGGTATTGCCGTCGCCGAATATGATGGAGTGCGCATTTGTAGTGTGGGCCATGATGTTCTGTCCAAAATGTTGGCTGAAGGTAGAAATGGTACGGCAATTTGTAGGGGCACTGGGAGGGTTTATAACCTTTCTACTGTATGAGCAGAGCTGAAGAAAGGGGGGAGATGTGGCTTTTGTTGTGACTATGTTTGGGCAGCATCCAGCCACATCCACCGGGGAGGATACACGACTAATAAGACATAGAAGAACCCCCAGGGGGAGCTTCTCCCTTTGTGAATACGATTATATACCTGATTACAAGCTAGCATGCTCGAGACTATTGTGGGAAGGAATAGTGAAAGGTTGGTCGACTCATTAACTATGTTATCGCAAGCTCGGAACTCGAACATCTAGTACGGTATGTCAGGCTCTTTTCCTTTTTGATATCATGACCTACCGATGTATTTCACTCGCGCTCTATAAACTTGGGTTCCGAGAGTGAGCCGCCTCATAGCCTCATGTCTACTATGTCGGAAAGCACGACAGATGCATCGTTCGCCCCCTAAAATTTGCCCCCCACGCTGGTAATTTGATATCTTTATAGGGGCTTCTGCGAACGAGATGACCCTCCAGAGTCAAGCGATGAGTAAACTCAATGCTGCCGGCACTTTATTCACCCAAACCTATCCTTTCCCCCCATTCCAGATCCAAAGTCTCACCAAAACCCCATCATTCTCTCCCGCAGAAATTCCTCCTTAACACTTCTTAATTCGTTACAGCTGCTCCAGTACGTCGGGAAGTGTAAAAGCAAGGGAGTGCTTTAAGACAGAGACGGGGTATCCCTTCGTCCGTCAGATGCTGCCCAGAAGAGATCTCGTTAAGAAAATGATAGGATCGGGAAAGCATTTTTCTCTAATCCAAAATATATTAATGACATTTGGAGAGTATTCTTCCTTAATTAGAAACAAATTCCTCGGCATTTAAAACTGAGACATTCCACCGATTTCTTGTGCTCAGCGACGGACGAAGGGACACACTGTAGTACAAAAACAAAGGAGAAAAAAGGGGCTTAGCCCAAGGACCTTTCCCTTACCCCGCCAAAAGCATATTGTCTTCTCCAATGGGGGGAGGACACCAACCAGCCCCTGTCCTGTTCGCTAGAACTTTGTGGCGCATTGTCGGCCTAATGGAATTTTTATAGTCCCTGTACGGGGGTACCAACCTGGAGCAAAAAGTGATCGGAAAAGCCACTGGTTGCACCAACCACTTTTTTTCCGATCACTTACCCTCACACCCAAGTACTAGTACTCGAGTACAGGACATAAGTTTTATAAGTTCCACAAGCAAGGTCTGCCATCCTCAACCCCTGTGTAACCTACAAAACTTATGCCCTGTACCTCCGTATGGAGTATTGGAAAGTTGCGGTGATGTGGAGGAAGTGTTGATTGGCTGGTGTAGTACCGTAAAACCCGAAAGAATTGGGAATGGCGCTACTCGTCCCAGGCAAAGAAGTATTCGAAAACAGGGATTAAAAATATATATGGTAAAACCCCTGCGATTGTCTGAGCGCCCATACAAACCCAAAACTCGTATGGTGAGGGAACTCTATAGTCGAAACAGGCGGACATTCATTCTCGTTTATTAACAGTAGGTTAATTTTCAAGACTGAATTATATATATGTTAATCTCTTGGCAAATATCAATTAACAGTCCCTCTCAATGAGGTTAACAGTTATTAACCTGCCTGAAAATACCCCGGACATTCCCCTTTTAACTGGTTGAAACTGGCAAACTTTAAACACTATTATCTGTATGAAAACTTGACATATTTCTATTTTCTCTCTATTAGTGTGTAGAGGGCCATTCACTCTATCACCTAATAGAGTCACAATTCTCATTAGACTTATGGTTGAAAATCCTTTGGTGGTTGAAGATGGACAATATTTCTTGGCAAAAACACTCCGGCTACAGAGTTCCCTCACCATATTTTCGAATACTTCTTGCCTGGGACGAGTAGGACATCCCGAATCCCCTTTGGATCAGGGGGAGAAAATACGCGAGAAGATTGTCTATCAGCCCTCACTCGAAGTAAGGAAAAATAAGAGATTCAACAGACCTTACCGGTGATAGGAGAGGCAACCCCAAGTTCCCCAACGTCCTAGAATGATTCCCAATTCTTCCGGTTTTTACGTGGCCGTGCCTTTTTTGTACATCTCGCCTACGGTACACTTTTTATTTAGAGTGTTGAAAATAAAGCGGGTTGCTATGATAGCTTTGCTAGTTTTCGGAAATTCTAGCCATTTTGAATAAGGTATGAAACGGGTGCAAGTCATTGCTTTGAAGGAGATGTCTAGTTTTTCTCTTCCCCCTTTATCCCGGATTTGGCGTAGGAACTACAAGTACGGTAGTGCAGGCCTAACCTTTTATTGGTTCCTGTTTGGTAGTATGGGGGAGCGAATTGGGTTTATAGATTATTTCATTCGATATGAACCGGAATTTGTATCTCGTAATATGTTTTCGTGCAGTAGTTAATTTTTATTCATTTTCATTTTTTCATGGGATTTGATTAGGTGACAATTATTTAGAGTGCTCATAGGAGAAGGCTTTAGAAGAGCGGGTTTCCTCTACTAGTACCTACAGTATGATGTGGGAAGCGCTCAAACGCAAAAGGAATACTCCAAGCCGTGGAAATTCCCCTTCCCTGATATGTGTAAGAAAATTATTGAAAACCAAACCCTCAATTGGGACGACAAACAAAGAAAGCTATTATCATAATAATAATACATTGCACTATGTGGAGAGGATAGTTACAACTTTCTAGCGCAGTTCTCTTATACTATATTCTAGCACAGCATCGCTAGGCCCTATTACCCCCTATCTCCTATTTCAGATATAATACCTTGCTGCTGTCTGTCCGGTATATAAACCTCCCAATCACTTTACCGTATACCAAAACCTATCCTATTGTTCCGGCTCATCCGCTATGCAGGAGGGATCCTTCTATTTTGGCCGTCTGGGGTAAGAATTTTGGGAGGTTATGGATGGTAGGGTGGTAGGGTGGTAGACGATAGAAAGAGAATTCAAACGGAACTTAGGCACTTAGCTCATACTCTTGTTCTTCGCTGTCTGAAAACAAAAATAACGGTATCATAGAATATTATCAACAATATCCTACTTGGAGGAAGGATACAAATTTGGTGAAGATGAGGCTAGAGAAAGTATCTCAGTTAAGATTAATCTCCTAGAGGTAGTGGAAAGGTTATTAAAATAATTGCGCGAAGGGACGAGTGGCAGCATCATGATCGCGTAGTGTGGATATGAACGTCATGGTTGTTGATCAGTTGAGGACATTGACGTGTCTTAAGTGAAATTTACCAGGGCTGTAAGCTCCCTGCTCTATTCTCATACCGGTATTCTGAGTGATTGGCCGTGAAAAGCCTGCAGGCTGTTCACAGATACAGTCACCACCGGAGGCATGGCGAAACAAGACAGGCGGCGAACAGGGATTAATTACTTATACTTGAGTACTTGTAACCCTAACCTTAATGAACCCAACTTTACCCATAAAGTACTAAAAACAACACTTCCGGATCAAGTAGCTTCACGCAAAGTAAACCTGAAAGTAGTGAATAAACCTCTCTCACTTCGATCTAGATACTAAATACCCTAAAGGTATAAACCACAAGCCGCAAAAGATGAAAACCAGAAAAGAAAACTCCCAGTAAAAGAAGGAGAGGTGGTTGTTCTTCGACAATCCTTCTTCCGCGTCCTCCTTGTCCTCACCTGGAAAACAAACAAGTAACAATTTCATCTATAAACTAATGGTACCCCCAGGCCGGGTAAACTCCCTCCCCACTTTCATAACCAACGAACTATCTAGAAACCGAACCTTCTAGCTAAACGAAACCCCCAAACGGCAATTTGTCTCCATTAAACTAACGAATAAAAGAAATTAAAGAAAAATAAACTAAGCCCAATTTCTCCCCTCACAGTACCCCTGTTCGCCACCCGTATAGTTTCGCCATGCCCCCGGTGGTGACTCTACAATATCTGCAGGCAGCCTGGATATCTGCAGGTCATGCAGTCTAAATTGAAACTTTGAATAACCTGGCCGGTAACTTCGGAGTTCGGCCTGGCGGTTGTCTGGGCGCCGCCGGGCTTTGGCGGCCGTCGATTTTTTCGACCGCACTGACCCAGGCTTTTTAAAACCACGGCTGGACTGGCCGAACTGCCGACCCATGGTTCGGACTACGGCATGGTCTGGACTGGCCACTTGGAATCACTGGGTCTATAAGTAAAACATAAGTAGCACGCCCTGGTCCTTCCATCGATCACCACACCTAGACCGGGTGAGCGTTTAGCGAGGCGACACCCTCAGCGAGGCTTGGTAGAGATTTGTTAGCAGTTTGGTTTGAGCACGGAAATTTGGTGTCAAGTCATGCCAAGCCTCGCTGAGGGTGTCGCCTCGCTGAACGCTCACCTAGTCTATATTTCTATTCCCCTCCATGCCTTTGTTCCTCCACACACTCCCGTGATGACAAGGAAAGACATGCCGGCCGAATCTCTTTCGTAAACTATGAAACAACCTCACTCTTTGGAACGATCTACAACGCATCTAAACGATCTTTCAGACTCCCGCATTTCCCAAAGTCAACTACCATACATCCTTCTAATACTGGAAGTAGGGTGCGGGTGCCGCAGCGTACGCTACTGACGAAACGGAACATATAATCGAGCAGATATGATACCTCACTCCCTCCTCCACCCAAATTTTTTTAAAAAGAAGCGGCCCACCAATAACATAGTGCCCCGCCCGCGCAAGAAGAAGCGTCAAGAAAAGGCGTGAAGGAAGAGCTTGTTTCAGTTTCTATTCCTCCGTATACGACCTAGAATGAGCTCTACATAAACACATACTCGTGCAGCACATACCCCCCAGTGGCGGGAAAAAGTGGAGTTCACACCGGAAGTTTCATGACATAACACCATCCTCGCTTTTGCTTCCTACACGACAAGAACAAAACATGTAGATACAAAACTTATAATCCAGCTGATCCATATTTCCCTCTTGCCTCTAGTACTTAATTGGTCCACCGCGAGCATGCCTTAGCTTCTCTAAACGCTTTGGCATACTATCGACCCACTTGTAAATCCGCCTCCAGGGTAGCCGGTTCCAAACCTCTTGTGCGAGAGCAATCGTTTCTTCATGAGTTTGAGGATGCTTGCCAGGGTCCTGGCAAGCTCTCCTAAATTGGCGCTTCCATAATGACCATAGATTCTCAATCGGATTGAGATCTGGTGAGTGCGATGGCGACTCTATCTGTACCACGCCGAGCATCTTTCTCCACCGGCATGTTTTCTGCAAAGTATGAAAACTGGCACCATCCTCGATTGTCATACAGCCTTCACTAGCACCTCCTAATTTCTCATACTAAGGGACAATATGGGGAATAAGAATGTGGTTGATATAGGTTTTGCTATTAGGAGTGGTGGTTTCCTTGGTGGTACCATCCCATTTATTAATCGTATGTACTAGAAGAGGAACCAATTGCGAGTGACCTTTAGAGGTAAATGCGGTCCAGAATCCCACTGTGTTCATATCTTCAAGGAAAGTGGGGGCAAGATAGTTGATTTGATCTGCAGTGCCAGGAGGACGTCGAACATAGGTACACATATACCTAATAGGGCTACAATTGACATATACCTCATCGGTATAAACATGGGATCGCCACTAAGCAGCTGGATATTTTCAGTATTGTCGCTCGAAGAAGCAATGCCGCCGTCTTGATCTCGCATCCAACCATGGTTTTCTCTGTGAAATAGGCACAAAGAGCTGATTTTTTCGAAATAGAGTGCCCATAGTACGGTCGCTTACTCCAAGTTGCGAATCCTTCGTAATTTGAGCCAGGGTTGCATGAGGATTTCATCTTGCTAACTGCAAGAGATATCGCTCATCACTCTTGCTAAGTTTCTTGTGACGGCCTTGGTGTTTGGTGCGCCTGATTGCACCTTTTTCTTTTCATCTATCATAAACCTTCTGTGCACCCCGGGCAGTAACAGGAAATTGCCGCTCAATTGCCCGCCAGGATACACCTCGATTGTGGGCTTCGATAATTCGTGCACGTTCCGGAGTCGTCAACTCTCGTCTTTTACCATCTGTATTGAAAGGTATAATGTCGCTCATGTGTAGTGGTGGATCGAAGTGGTTGGTACCGTGATGTTGAGACATGTGCCGAGCCGCTGGTCTGAACTCCACTTTTTCCCGCCACTGCCCCCTGATAACCTATACCAGTACTACAAGAATGGAAGAGGTGAATACTGGATGAAAAACTATTAACACCATTCCACATGCGTTAAGTTACCTGCTATCGTGGCGGTTGTCACTCACCACCTTGTCGTGCTCTAGCAATCCAATTGGACGCAGCTTTTTCCTTCTCTTTGCTGTACTTTACTTTACTCTATCTACTTAGATGGGGTTAGTGTGAGCTTTTTATTTTTATTTTTTTACCTTCGGACTTTTAGGATCAGTGTGAGCTTGCTTTTTTTTTTTTTTTTTGTTAAATCCGTGGTATTATTTTAGGTACATGTAAATACACTTCCCCGGGTACAAACCGCTGCATTCGGGAAGTATCCCATGGCAAATAAAAAACCCAAAGCACTAACAAAGAAAATGCATCCCAACCCTGTCCAATGTCCCCAATCCTACAGTCCCTCTAGTATGGGACCAACCGCACATCCTCCCCCAAAAGAAAAGGCAGGTAGAAAAGAAAACACCACCAGTAGACTCCAAAACAAAGGAAAAAACTGATAAGACAACGCTGCCACTTTCTGTCATCCCCGTATAGCTTAAGCTACGACCAGGCTCAATAGCAACCCTTTCTCTGCCTTCAGGACCAGAGCACCCTTATTCAAGATTCAAGGAGGACCGCCCCGGGCAAGCCAGTCTCCACATAGTGTAACACCACCTAATCAAATAGGAGGGAAATACCAACTCCCAGGACGAAACAGGTGACTTTTGAGCGAGTTCAACAACCCGAAAGAGTGGGTTGAGGTAGAAGTAGTACGGAACCCAAGCCTATGAAGCTCCAATAAGTTCAGCAAGGGCGGATCGTGAGAGTTGTCATGGTGTTTTGACCCGACTTGACCTGCCTAAAAGGGAAGGTGAAAAGCGGGGTTCGGAAAATTGAGGAGAAGGAGCTTGTTAGTGTGAGCTTGCAGTAATAATATTATTATACCTCGTTGATCGTTCCCGGTGTCAAAAACGCGCGGCTGCAGTGGGCCAGGGTTAGGGTTTTGTATCACCGATTTGGTACAGTACTGGCGCGGCCCAATTGAAGCCGGACAATTTGTATGGGCGTTGTCACCTTCAGTGTCCCGCTTCGACTCGGCCGTGCGAGTACTCGGGCGCAAATTAAACACTCGAAATTTGCGCCACAACCGCTGCTCATTGCCAACGGCCGCTCCAGGTCAGCGACCCTCAATCGAGGTTTAGTACTGCAACAATAGAGACACCAAAATTGCAGAAATTGGAGCCATCATATTTCCACAGATATCTTGCATCTCAGCTTCAGAATTTTTTTTTTTTTGAAAAAATAGAGTATATCTGAAGTATAATATCCCTTGGGGGGTCTGAAACAGTAAAATTCGTTGCCAGTATACTAGTCCCGTTCTGGAGAGAACCCAAGAACTGTGATTCGTTGGGGATTAATGGTTGCTATGATGCTGAGTCACTTGAACCTGGCATCCAAGCACTAAAATAGTTTAGCTGCTGCCTCATCTGGGGCGGTGTGCTCCCGAAGTAGGATTAGCATGCTGGCAACGAATTTTACTGTTTTAGACCCCCCAAGGGATATATTTATTTCAGGTTTTTGTCCGTTTTGCACAGAGGGGTAGCACATGAACTGTGTAAGGTGTGTTACAATGTATCTTTCCCCTACAAAAGCCCTTGTCTTGGCAGGTACCTGAGGGACAGGACATTCAATTCTTCACTACTCTAGGAGAATTGGGGGAGGAAATCCTGCACTTTTTTGTGTGGATGCTGTTATAGAAAATTACTTTTAGAATTGTTTTCTATGCTGTTTCCACTTATGGTGGTTGAGTAACGATAACTCGAAAACCCGCAATTTTGGTGTCTTTTTGCCTCTGTATGGTTACTAAGCGACATCGATTGCCCTCTATATAGTATTGTTCGAGGACACAATTAACGGAACATCAACGAAGAGGAAAAACTTCGGTTATGACAACACCACTCCCCCACCAACCCTACCATACTGATAGCCAAAATGAACATAAAAAGGATTATTTGGCCTAACTGGAGAGAATGGGAGGCCTGGTATCTTGAACCAAAGAGCTTGGCCAAACAGTTCCTTTTGGTCAAGCTAGAGCAATTTCTTTGGGTGGGGCTAAAGTGCAGGGTACCGGGGAGTATTTGATTGTTCTGCATCTTTGTGTTCGGTTAATTGTCTATGCATAATAATACCGTGGAATCTCAGATAATTGGCCCATGTGCTATGTCGTCGAGAATTCCCTACCTCGGAAAAGGGGCGAAAATCGCAGCGAAAAAGGAGCTGCTCAGCCCCTCTAAGAGACATAAAAGAACAAAAAAAAACACCAGACCATACCAGAGGAGGCAACTCCAACGACATAGCACATACTGTAGGCCAATTATTTGGGGTTTTACGGTACTATCAACAAGCGAATAATGGATATCATACTACAAGTTCTTTGAAAAGGATGTAGAAAAGTTACCCATGAAACGAATACCCACTACCGGTATGTTGCTGTACACAATTTCTCAATCGCCGGGGAAGACCTTGAATATAAGAATTTGCAGTTTCAAAAGGAATCTTCTTCAACTCTTCTACCGTATCCAAGCCTTTTTACTCGTAGAGTGCAAATCGCTTGAAACCTTCACCTTAAAATGACCCAAACCTAGAATTAGATAGACATCCGTGGAATTAGGATTCTATATCACATAGGCATCGAACCGCTATGGTACGTACGTGGTGGCTAGGATCTGGCTCAAGGTACTAGGAGTATTTTTTTTCTATCATGAGAGAGGGAATTTGGGGAGCCAACTTAATATGCTCTTGAGAATATCAGAAAGTGTGAATGGGTTCCCTGATATTCGCAACATAAGATACTAGGTAAAAGTGCTTGGTACAGTACCGTACTTGGCTAATTAGTAGGGTTGGTCGTCATGGAGCCAACTCTCTTTTTGTTATATAAGCGACAGTAATTTGGTACAGTACAGCTGCAATTCATCCTATTTCGATCCTGGCTCACGTTTTAAGTTGAGTACTTTGCGCTGTATTCCGCCCTCACTGTACTTATGTGGCAGGAGTACCGGTAACCAGCATCGCGGTATAGAGAATAGCGCAAAAAGAACGGGCGGCGCCGCCACTTAGTGGTGTGGGTAAAAATTACTGGGAGAAGTTGGCCCCCACTCCCGAATATGGGCGGGGCCTCTTCGAGCTTTATCGTCAATTCCTAGGATACATGTTTACCTGTAATGGACTATACTGGACACTGTTGTTCAAAAAACATAAGTCGGTTATTAAGCTGGAATGAAGACTAAGAGATATGATATGGATAAAGTCTAACTAAATAGAACTCTAAGGTAAAGAAAAGAAAAAGATGGTATATAGCAAATAGCAGGCCAAAAACAGAAAGAACGCCCTTTATCCGAGTCTATTTACTTATAAGTCGACGGGGGCCTTGCCCTCACGAATCCTACATTAGGTAGGTATTTATGAAAGGGGAATATGTGTGAGAACGAAGAAGGCAGGATGTAAACGAGCAAAGCTAGGAGACAAACGAAAGAAGCAATGATAAAATACAGGCCGACTGGGAACGAGAGGGTTAATCGGGTGTTGTTAGGATGGGTATTAGTTTGCCTTGGAGGGTGCCAGAGCATGAGAGTCCACATGGAAGGTGGTTGAGGGAGCCTAAATGGTTCGCCTAAGGAGAGGTCGTGTTCTGCAGACTTGGGAAGAGGGTCCTTGGGGCCAAATAACGCTTCCCGCTCAGAGGGGTTGCCTGATGAGAGTGCAGGTTGGGCGTTAAGGTCTGTGATGTCGGTGTGAAGATTATGACATCCGGATTACATCTCGGCTACACACTCCTCGCCATGTGCGGTGGGCAGCGGAAGGGATTCGTGGTCGGCTCTGCCTGAATTGACTTCGCCTCGGCCAGGATTGACCTTCTCTCGTTCCAAAAGCGTTTTTACTATCTTTTCATGCCCGTTCTTCGCCGCCCATGAGAGTGGGGTTCGGTTGTAGAAGGGGTCTGCCTGGCCGAGATTGATATCCTCTCGTTCTAAGAGCATCTTTACTACCCCCTCATGCCCATTTCCCGCTGCGCGCGAGAGTGGTGCTCGGCCATATTTGGTGTCTGCCCGGTCGGGGTTGGCGTCTTCTCGTTCTAAAAGAATGTTTACTACCCCCTCATGCCCCCTCTTCGCCGCCCGTAAGAGTGGCGTTCGGCCATATTTGGTGTCTGCCCGGTCGGGATTGACGTCCTCTCGTTCTAAAAGAATCCCTACTACCCCATCGTACCCGCTCCCAGCTGCCCACGAGAGTGGCGTTCGGCCATTGTCGGTGTTTGCCTGGTTGGGATTAATATCCTCTCGTTCTAAGAGTATCTTTACTACCCCCTCATGCCCTATTCCCGCTGCGCGCGAGAGTGGTGCTCGGCCATATTTGGTGTCTGCCCGGTTGGGGTTGACGTCTTCTCGTTCTAAAAGAATGTTTACTACCCCCTCATGCCCCCTCTTCGCCGCCCGTAAGAGTGGCATTCGGCCGTATTTGGTGTCTGCCTGGCCGGGATTGACGTCCTCTCGCTCTAAAAGAATCCCTACTACCCCCTCACACCCGCTCCCAGCTGCCCACGAGAGTGGCGTACGACCCGAGTAGGTGTCTGTCTGGTCGGGATTGACGTTCTCTTGTTCTAAAAGTAGCTTTATTACCCCCTCATGCCCGTTCTCGGCCGCCCACGAGAGTGGCGTTCGACCATCGGTATCTGCCTGGTTGGGATTGACGTCCTCACGTTCTAAAAGCATCGTTACTACCCCCTCACGCCCTTTCTCCGCTGCCCACATGAGCGGCGTTCCGCCATAGTAGGTGTCTACTTGGTCGGGATTTACCTCCTCTCGTTCAAGAAGCATCGTTACTACCCCTTCATGTCCTTTCTCCGCCGCCCACGAGATTGGCGTTCGGCCAAACAGAGTGTCTGCATGGTTGGGATGAACATCCTCTCGCTCTAAGAGCTTCCTTACAACCTCCTCGTATCCTTTTATAGCTGCCCACGTGAGAGCCGTACTCCCCATAAAATCGGTTGCATTAACATCCCATTCCTTCATCTCCAATACAGCAGCAACTATCTCCTCTATCCCGAGAAATGCTACTCCGTGGAGCCCTGTAAATCTCGTGGGTTCCCCATGCAGGTGAAAATATGGGCTCAAGCCTCTATCTTTATTATAGCGCGATAAGAGTAGTTGAGCAGATATGTGCTCGTCAAATCTATCTGGAAGCCTAAGTGCAAGTATTTTGGCATTTTCTGTCATCCCCATTCTCGCGTGCTTCCCCCAGTAAAAAAGGAGGCATATTCTAGAAGGGACATCGTTCCGGGCGCCAAGTAAAGAGTTGGAGAAAGATCCCGGACACATCCAAAAATGAGATATGTCAAGCAAACCTCTGCAATTGTTGAGTGGGGACTATGGAATAGGGTCGGGTTACTCAAGAGATGCTCTTGTAGTGTGAAGTGCACTAGTCGGACTGTGGACGAAGATTCCTCGACCGTGACAAGGCCCAGGCAGGATGATAGGAGTGTCCGCAATTCAGGGATGTTTTTCGGATCCAAACTAAGTGATCCCATTTCTACTGCCAGGGCATGACGGAGCTCCTCGGCCCGCAACGGCTGTTCCGAATACAAAACCCACTTTAGCACTTTCAATCCGAGTACCGATTTAGTTCCTTTCTGCCCCTTCAGTCGGGTTAGAGTTGTCGTGTAAGCATCGCTCAGTCCATTGCCTCACGCCATCTCTTCAAGTTTTTTTCTTCTCAAACCAATCGTCACTTCCCCAAGAATAGCTTCAATGTTTAGCGAAACAAGGAGGAATCTGCACAAAGTCTTTTGTAAGTATCGCCATTGATGGGATAGAAAAGCCAAACGCTCCTACGCACATATCGGACATCTTTTCCAGAATAACTTTCACAATATCCTCCCGTAAATCACCGTCCATTGCCTCCGGCTCGTCGTCCCTATTCAACTTCATCTCCAGGTAATTCCTGATATCATCGGTGTTGGGGCTGACGGGTATCACTACCACTTTGGCGAAATATCTCTGAATGGCTCCCCCGACATGGGGCCTCCCGGTGAGGAATACTCTCGCCCTAGGTGACTTCCGAACAATATCTCTTAGGGACTCAAGTAGCTCTGGCAGATGCTTCGGCAGGCATTCGTCGAGCGCGTCGATACAAATGAAGAGTTGGGGTAACGAAGCAAGAGCGATCCTCAGCATTCCCATCATATCTGCAAGTAGTAGCCCCCTACCACCGAACTCCCCTTTTCCCTTTTGAAACGCCTCGCGCATATCCTTCGGGATACCCCTCTTCCCTACTAGCTGCTTCAGAATAGCTCCAATCATGTTGGTGACTGTCTGTTCTTGCTGAGCAAGGAAGTCGCAATAAAAGCCTACAACCGCGAGATCTCCACCCACCGCCTGATCGCACAGGCTATCGATTACCAAGGAACTGGTATTTCTTACCGTCAGCCATATTCGCCTCTTTCAAGGGATCCCGCCACTTACCTCAGATAGGTCTTACCCACCCCCGGATTCCCGGGGCAAAATAAAACAGCCTTATCGGCTCCACCGGAACCCCCCTCCACTCCCGAAACTCGGTAGTTTCAAAAAACCAATCTCCGACGCCCCCAAATCGGCCGGTTCGCACACCTTGGTGCCTATTATTTGGCTCTAGTGGAGAGAGCCAACCCATAATCTCTGCACCCTCGTCGGATTTATAGATGGTAGTGTTGTTGAAACTATCTGTTATGTTGCCGCAGTTGGCATTGCCGTCGCCGAATTTGGTAGAGTGCGTATTTGTGGTGTAGGCCATGATGCTCAAAATTTCGGCTGAAGGTAGAAATGAGAGGGCAATTTGTAGGGGTATCAGAAAAGTTTATAACCTTTTTATGAGCAGAGCTAAAGAAAGCGGGGCGATGTGGCTTATGGTGTGACAACGCTTAAGCAGCATCTAGCTACCTCCACCCGGGTCCGTGACTAATCTGCGACATGGAAGAATTTCTCATTGATTGTTTTTCCTCTTTGAGCACGCGATGATATGCCTGATTGCAAGCTAGCATGCTTGAGATTATGGCAAGAAGGACTATTGAAGTTGTGGAGTTGTGAAAGCTTTTCTCGTCAGCTCACTAATTATGCTACCGCAATCTTGGAACTCGAATATCTAGGTTGTCTGGCTCTTTTCCCTTTCGATAGCATGGCCTACTGATGTATTGCATTCGCTCTATGAGCCCGAGTCTTGGGAGTGAGCCACCTGATATCCCTCATGCCTTGCATGATATATTGAGCAGTACGATAGATACATCGCTCGCTCTACAAGTTTTACCGACGGCGCTACTAATTTATATCTTTATAAAGGCTCCTATGAACGGGATGACCCTCTGGAATCAAGCGATGAGTCAACTCAATGCTGCGGGCACTTTATTCACCCCAGCCTATCCTTTCCCCCCATTCCGGACCCAAAATCTCACCAAAGCCCCATCATTCTCTCCCGCTGAAATTCCTCCTTAACACGTCTTAATTCGTTGCGATCACTACCCTACTCTTACATCATTTACCGTGCGACGCAGCAACTACCCCGGGAAGTCCAAAAGTAAGGAAGTACTTTAAGACGGAGACGGGGTATAAACAACCAGATTTTGCAAAAAAAAAAAAAGCGTTTAGCTCAAGGATCTTCCTTTACTGCGCTAATAGCATATCATCTCTCATGGAGGGGAAGACGCCGACCAGAACCTATCGTGCTCCCTGGAACTCTGTCGCGTGTTGTTGGCTAATGGAATTTTTATACGATAGTATCATATCGGAGTGTTGGGAAGTCGTGGTGAGGTGAAAGAAGTGCTAAATGGCCGGTGCGGTACCGTATATATATAGTGGCCGTGCCTTTTTTATGTATCTCACCTGCACTTTTTAGAGTGTTGAGCATAAAGCCGGTTGCCATGATAGCTTCAAAAATTCTAGCGATTTTGGGTAAGGTAAACAGCGGGTGTAAGTCGTTGCTTTGAAGGGGATGCCCAGTTTTTCTTTTTTTGCAGAATTTGGTACAAGAACTAGTGTAGACCTAGCCTTTTATTGGTTTTTGTTTGGTACGGTGGGGGAGCGAATTGGGTTTATAGGTTTTTTCGTTGGTATGTATGATACCGGAATTTGTATATTGTAATATGTTCTTGTGCCGTAGTTATAATTTTTTTTATGGGATTTGATCAGGTAACAGTCGTTTGGAGTGTTTATAGGAGGAGGAGGTTTTCGAAGGGCGGTTTTCTTCTACTAATACCGTACCTACCTCATGAGAAGATGAAAGAAAGGTGACGACGAAGACGACACCGACATCCTCCCGGATGAGAAGGGGCCGAAGAATACGGCAAGTTGAATTTTAAGAGCGCTTCCAGAACTACGGAGGCACGGCTCCTAAGTTTTGTACTGGCATGTTCCACAGGGGGTAAGCAAACCTCGCTTGTGGAACATACAAAACTTTGGCGCTGTACACTCCTATTCGCAAAGTTCTCGCGGAAAGAGAGGTATCGCAGCAATGTCTTGGCGGCAACGGATGTACCAGGACAATTCTCTGCCAAACATGCTCAGTTCAAATTATGCTGGGGACAGTAACAGACTTTAGATTGACTCACAGAGAGTATACTGGAGTGATTAAGGCACAGAGTGGCTATATGAAGTGGCGGCTATGAAGTTTACATGTATTTCTCATGGAGTAGATCTCCTACAAGGACGCCCGATGGGGAAAAATCTTGTACCAGTACTTTTGTTGCCGCCAAGACATTGCTGCAATACCTTTCTTTCCGCGAAAACTTTGCGAATAGGAGTGTACTGGGGGTAGGCAAAAGTCGGGCGCGCCCCATATACGGCAACTATGGTTCTCCCCCATACAAACCCGTTTTCTTGGCACTTTTTGTAAGGGCAGCAAAAGTCGGGCGCACCCCTAGAATAGGAAATAAACCCAGAGATTTCGTGCCACCGCGCCATACTTACCCTTAATACCAAGTACAAGTACCTCCGTAATAAGCGAACTGCACGTATCTAGTTCACCTGGCTGAGAGGGGAGGGTGCTGGGCATGATCACAGGTACAGTACAGTACGGTACTTGAGTACCAGCAGCGGTGCTAGAGTTGTGTTGTTGAGACTCGGGGGATTGAATTTGCGCCTTGGCACAAGCCTCCATATTAATGCGCCTGGCGCAACACTACCCGTGTGTAGCGCCCGGAGAGAATACAGATGAATACAATTGATTGTGGGTGAGAAAAATGAAAGAAAAGTGGAGATATACTCGAGTCGCAGTGCTGGGAAAGCATGACTTACCCTCTCTTAACAATGCGATTGTGCTAAGTCAAGACTCTTCTCGCTTTCACTACCCCCGGCACTTCACAGTACTACACTTAACCGTGCTCATAGTGAGATGGCGCTCATGGAAACAGCCGTAACCGCACCGCACGCACTACTCTTGGACCACCAGTTCTTTATGGAAGCAATGCAAAATGAAAAAGAATGAAAATACTAGTATGATGTAAGAAGCACTCAAACGCAAAAGAAATACTCCAGAGACTCGTTGAAATTCATCTTCCGGGATAAGTATGGAAAAATCATCACATGCCAAACCCTCAATTGAGGACAAACAAAAGAAAGCTATTATCATAATAATACACTGCACTATTTGGAGAGGATGGTTACAACTTTCTAGCGCAGTTCCTTTGTATGATATTCTAGCACAACATAGTTAGGCCCCACTGCCATGTATCTCGGTATTCCAGATATAATACCTTGCTGTCTATCCCGTATATGAACCTCCGAATCTCTTTACTGTATACTAATACCTATCCTATTGTTCCAGGTCGCCCGCTGTGCAGGAAGGGTCCTTGGATTTTGGCCATCCGGGGAATCGGGGTGTGTGTGCTGCACCGTACGATACTCACGACACGGAGCATATAGATAAGAAACCTCACTCCCTCCTCCACCCAGGTTGAAAAATATAAGAAGCGGTCCACTAAAAATATAGTCCCCCACCCACGTAAGAAGAAACATTAAGAAAAAGGATGGAGGAACAGCTGGTTTCAGTTTCTATTCCTTCGTATACGGCACAGAGTGAGCTCTACATAAACGCATGCATACCGGTGCCCCAAGAATGGGAGGGGAGATTACCGGATGAAAAGCTATCAACACTACTACGCGTGCGTTGCCTGTTGCCGTGGCGGGTTACTTACTCACCGCCCTGTCGTGGTGGCATCAAATTGGACGTAGTCTTTTCCTTCGGCACTTTACTCTACTCTATCCGCTTAGGCGGGGTCAGTGTGAGCTTGTTGTAGACTACTAGTAGATTACATAGACTTGGTCCTTGCCCTCCTGTCGATATACTAATGTTATACCACCTTGACCGCCCCCGGTGTTGAAAACGCGCGGCTACATTGGGCGAGGGTTAGGGGCTTGTATCACCGATTTGGTATAGTACTGGCGCGCGGCCAAATTGAAGCCGGAAACTTTGGATGTGCATTGCCACCTTCAGTGTCCCGCTTCGACTCGGCCGCGCGAGTACTTGGGAGCAAAATAAATACTCTAACGTTGCACGACAACGGCTGTTCTTCCACAACCCCCGCCCCCTGCCAGCGACCCCCTAAACTATCAACAGGTGAGTAATAGAAAAATGATAAAAATATTTATTTAATATCATGCTTGCTTGGTAAACAAAAAAAAAGGATGTAAGAAAGTTAGCCATGAAAAATTCCTATCATGTTGTCCTCACAATTTCTCACTCGCCGGGGAAGGCCCTCAATATAAGAATTTGTAGTTTCAACAGGAATTTTCTTCCACTCCGCTATCCAAGCCTTTTACTCGTATAATAGAAGTGCTCAGTACTGTACTTGGGTGACTGACTGGCAGTCTTTTCGTAAAGCGGACTCTCCTGTTAAGGAAGCAAGAGCAATTTGGTGGGGCTGCTATTCATTCCATTTCGATACTGGTTCAGCTTTTTAAGTTAAGTGCTTTGTGCTGTATTCTGCCCTGACTATATGTGGTAGGGGGATAAGGAATAGCTTGTAAAAATAACGGAGAGTGGTCTCTTTTTTGGTGTTGGGAAGAATTACTGCAAGTGATTGGCTCCTACTTGCGAATATAGAGAGGACTTCTTCGAGCTTAACATCGCTAACTCTTAGGATACATATTTACCAGTAGTGGGCTATACTGAACACTTCTGTTCAATAAATATAAGCCGAGTATGGAGTTTGAGAATAGAGAGAATGAGGATTAAGAGATATGATATCGATAAGTCTAACTAGGGACTAGAACTCTAAGGAAAGGAAAAGGAAAGCAGATGAATAGCAAATAGCCACCAAAAAATAGAAATATGCCCGAAATTGAGGCCTATATACATATAAATCGACAGAGGTCTTGTCTTCACTAATACTACACTCGGTAATTAAAGTACTAGGCCAAAAGGATCCGTACGATCGGTGGTTACCGCAAGACACCTCAAAATACCCCACTCCTACAATCAACCACCCCTCGACCACAATGCCTCCACACAAGACAGGCTACCTGACAGAGTTTGAGAAAGGGCAAATAGTTGCTCTGAGGAAAAAAAAAATCTCTTTGGGAGAAATTGGAGAGCTCTTAAACAGTCCAAAGAGCACTATTCAAACTTTCCATAACCGCTTCCAAAAGAGGGATGATGCAAAAAACTTTCTCATACCTGGAAGACCTAAAATTATCAATTCCAGAACCCACTGCCGCCTAGTCAGAGAGTCTAAGAAGGCACGCCGCCAGACTTTATCAGAATTGTGCAATGATGTTGCACCACATTCCTCCCTCCAAACAGTCAGGAGAGCTTTGGCCTCAGTCAACATAAAGAAATGGAGAGCTAGGAAAAGAGCTCTTCTAAAGGATGAGCATGCTATTAAGAGGTTAGCTTGGGCAATGAAGTATAAGGATTGGACAAAGGAAGACTTTGAAGGAGTCATCTTTAGTGATGAATCCTTGGTTGAAAAGTATAAGGATCCTAAGGGTATATGGGTATTCAGAACACCTGAAGAAAAGTGGCACAAAGACTGTATTCATGGGGTTACCAAGGGGCTAGGGATAAAGCTGATGGTTTGGGCTTGTATTTGGAGCAGAAATAAGGGTCCTCTGATTCCTATTTTTGACAAGAGTGTGGATAGATTTGTATATATTGGAGTTTTGGAGAATGGTTTAGTTGATATCTGGCAGGAGGTGGAGGACACAGTTGGAGATCCTATCTTTCAGCAGGATGGCACAAAGATACATACTGCAAGAGATACCATGGCTTGGTTTGAGGAAAATAACATACAGGTTATGGAATGGCCACCCAATTCTCCTGACCTCAATCCTATTGAGCACTGTTGGAAGAGGATGAAGGAAAAGCTGCACCAGCGCTTTCCCAATATCCACAAGACCAAAGGAGGCCCAGATACTATTAGAAAACATCTAGCAGTAGCTCTAAATCAGATTTGGACTCAGGATATTGAGGAGGATTTTCTGGAAAGGCTGTGGGAGTCTATGCCTAGTAGGGTTGCTGCTGTCTTAGATGCAAGGGGATGGTATACCAAGTATTGATTTTTTTGTTTTCTAATTTTACATATAGCTTTTCTTATATGTATTGTATGTCTACACATATTTTCAGTTTATCCTAAGTAGTTGTGGTTGTAGGGGTAATAAATTTATAGTGGTAGTGGGGTTGCCGTTGCGTTGCCGTACGGATCTTTTTGTACCCGTACTTTATTTATGGAACGGAAATATGTGTGGCGACGAAAAAGGCAGAAAGTATATGAGAAAAGCAAAGAGACAAAGGAGAGACACGATGAGAAAAGCGAAGAGACAAAGGAGAGATGTAATGATAAAATAGCGGTCGACTGCGAGCGAAAGGGTTGATTGGGTGCTGTTAGGATGGGCATTAGTGCTCCTTGAAGGGTACCGGAACTTGAGGGGCCACATGGAATATTGGTGAGGAAGTTTGGATGGTTCGGTTGGGGCGAGGTCACGATCTGTGGCCTTGGGATGAGGGTCTTTGGGGTCAAATAGCCCTTCCCGCTCAGTGGGGTCGGTTGACCGAGGGGTAGGTTGAGCGTTGAGGTCTGTGATGTCGGTATTGGGATTATTATACGGGGACTGCATCTCGGCTACAGACTCCTCCCCATGCGCGGTGGATAGCGGGAGAGATCTCTGGCCATCGTGATCGGCTCGGCCCGAATTGATATTGCCCCGGTCGGGAGTGATATCCTCTCGTTCTAAAAGCATCTTTACTACCCCTTCATGCCCGTTCTCCGCCGCCAATGCGATTGGCGTTTGGTCATGCTCGGTATCTGCCTGGTCGGGATTAACGTCCTCTCGTTCTAAAAGCATCCTCACTACTCCCTCATGCCCGCTCTCTGCCGCCCACGAGAGTGGCGTTCGGCCATAGAAGGTGTCTGCCCGGCCGAGATCGACGTCCTCTTCCAAAAGGATCTTTACTACCCCCTCGTGCCCATTCTCTGCCGCCCATAATAATGGCGTTCGACCAGAAGCGGGGTCCGCCTGGTTGGGATCGACGTCCTTTCGTGCTAAAAACATCTTTACTAGCCCCTCCTGCCCATTCTCCGCGGCCCGCGAGAGTGGCGCTCGGCTATATAAGGTGTCTGCTGGGCCGGGATTGACGTCCTCTCGTTCTAAAAGCGCCTTTACTACACCCTCATGCCCGCTTGCCGCCGCCCACGAGATTGGCCTTGTGCGATAGTTGGTGTCTGGCTGGTTGGGATTGACATCCTTACGTTCCAAAAGGATTTTTACAACCTCCTCGTGCCCTTTTCTCGCTGCCCATATGAGAGCAGTACTCTCCATGCAATCGGTTGCATTAACATCCCATTCCTTCATCTCCAGTACAGCACCAACTATCTCCACTATCCCGAGAAATGCTACTCCGTGAAGTCCTGTAAATCCCGTAGGTCCTCTTTCCCAGTCAAAATTAGGGCACCAATGTCCATCTCTCTTATAGTGCAATAACAGTAGTTGAGCAGATATATGGTTATCGAATCTGTCGAGAAGCCTCAGTGCAAGTATTTTGGCGTTTTCTGTCATCCCCATTCTGGCGTGCTCACCCCAGTAAATAGAAGCATATTCTAGAAGGGACATTGTCGGGGGGGCCACAACAAGACTTGGTGAAAGATCTCTGATACATCCGAAATTGAGGTATGTCAAGCAAACCTCAGCAATTGTTGAGTGGGGACTAGGGATTAGGGTCGGGTTACTTAAGAGATGCTCATGCAGCGTGAAGTGCACTAGTCGGACTGTGGACGAAGATGCCTCAACCGTGACAAGACCCAGGCAAGATGATAGGAGTGTTCGTAACATAGGGATGTTGTTCGAATCCAGATCTAGAGATCCCATCTCCACTGCAAGGGCATGACG
Source organism: Tuber borchii (assembly GCA_003070745.1). NCBI lineage: Eukaryota > Fungi > Ascomycota > Pezizomycetes > Pezizales > Tuberaceae > Tuber > Tuber borchii. The sequence goes on along the minus strand of NESQ01000318.1, from coordinate 13,087 downwards.
GAGCTCCTCGCCCCGTAACGGACGTTCCGAATACAACACCCACTTTAGGACCTTCAATCCAAGTAACGTCATTCACCCATTAGCGGCTCGCTACCGGGATGCGGCTCACCATGGCAACCACTAGAACATCAAATATCCATTTTATTATCTCCACAAATAGTAGTGCTAACATATTGAAAATTTTTTGCAAGGTACTTTTAAATATAGAGAATCAGAATCTGGAGTGTTTATTTAATAATGAAAAATAATGCTTGTTGTATACTCACTTTATTCCAAAATGGGTCAAATAGCTTATTGCTTATAGTAGTAGTAAAGAAAATTGAAACCAACTCCAAAAATAATTGTTTAAGCCAATAGTAAGATCTGATAGATCTTTAATTTAATGTATGAACTGCTTTGGTATTTGTTTGTAGCTATTGGGAAAGATATTGTGACTCTAAAATCAAGTATAGAGAAATCTATATTTTACAATTGAGACAGGATCATGTCTGCCTCTGGGGTTCAGATGACATTCTATAACTTTCCCATATACTTTACCTAGATGATATAAAAGACAATATCAACTTTCCATGGAGTTGGTCTAGCCTTTCTAGCTTTCTTTTATAGTTTATGGAAGATAATTTCGGGAGAAATACTACCCTCCAACCTCAACCATATAGGCTACACATGTAGGATACAGCTTAAAGCTCTATCATATAGTCTATCCATATAGTTTAACCCATGGAATAAAATTTAGCCTGCCCACACATGGGGATTTAGCGATTTCACACCTCAACTCTAAAGATACTGAATATTTTATACAAAATTCCTTATCTCTGCACTTAAAATGCAAAATATCTATATCCCTATGTCTGAGTTAACTATAACTTATCCCAGAGCTTCAAATATCTGAATAGACCATATAATAGAGCTTTAAGCCTTATCAAGCTTGTGTAGCCAATTTGGTTATCTCTTTAAGCTAATATTCTCCCAAAATTTCTTTCCAATTACTCTAGAATAAAGTTTGCAAGATGAAACCAACTGCCTTTAAAGTTTATAAGATATCTTATATCACTATATTAAAGCATATTAGGAATTATTGGAACATTACGTGAATACTATAAGCTGGTAGCATGCTGTCAGATTTATAAGAAATATATTTTTCTCTACTTGTTTTTATAGTCACAATACCTTCTCCAATAGCCAAAAACTATTTCTAAAGCAGATCATACATCAAATCCAAGGTCTATGGGGTCCTGTTATTCTCTTAACCTGTGATTTATATGCCTGATTTCAATTTTCTTTACTACTATTATAAGCAATAAGCTATTTGACTTATTTTAGAATAAAGTGAGTATACAAGGAGCATCATTTTTTATTATTAAATAAACACTCCAGATTCTGATTCTCCATATTTAAAAGTACCTTCCAGGCAAATTTCAATATTGTAGTACTACTATATATGGAGATAATAAAATAGACATTTCATTTTCTCATGGTTGCCATGGCGAGCCGCATACTGGTAGCGAGCCGCTAATGCATGAATGACGTTACTGATTTATTGCCTTTTTGCCCCTTTAGTCGGGTTAGAGTAGTCGTGTAGGCATCGCTCAGTCCATTGCCTCGTGCCATCTCTTCAAGTTTCTTTCTTCTTAGACTAATTGTTACTTCTCCAAGAATGGCATCAATGTTTAGCCAAACGAGGAGGAATCTGCACATAATTTTTCGTAAGCATACACCATTAATAGGATGGAAGGCTAAATGCTTCTACGCACATGTCGGACATCTTTTCCAGAATAACCTTGACAATATCCGCCCGTAAATCATTGTCCATTGCCTCCGGCTCGTCATCTCTGTCCAGCTTCATCTCCACATAATTCTTGATATCATCGATGTCAGGAATCACGGGTATCACTACTGCCTTAGCGAAATATCGCTGAATAGCCCCCTCGACATGGGGCCTCCCGGTGAGGAATATTCTCGTCGTAGGTGACCCCCGAACAATATCTCCTAGCGACCCAAGAAACTCTGGCAGACTTTTCGGTAGGCATTCGTCAATCGCATCGATACAAATGAAAACCCGGGCCAACGAAGAAATAGCCGTCCTCAACATTCGCATCAAATCCGCAAGTAGGAGCCCTCTGCCACCAATCTCTTTTTGCCCTTCATGAAACGCCTGACGTAGGTAAATTGGGATGTCGCCTCTACCCACTAGCTGCTTCAGAATAGCTCCCATCATGCTAGTGGGAGTCTGCTCTTGCTGAGTATGGAAGTCGCAATACAAGCATGCAACGGTGATATCTTCTTTCTTTGCCTGATCGCATAGGCTGTCGATCACTAGGGAGCTAGTATTTCTCGCTTGTCAGCCGTATTCGTTTCCTTTAAAGAATTCCGCCACTTGCCTCAGATAGGTCTTGCCCACTCCCGGATTCCCGGAGCAAAACAAGACGGCCTTGTCGGCTCCACCCTCACCCCCTCTCCACTCCCGAAACTCACTTGTTTCTAAAAGCCAATCTCCAACACCCCCGAATCGGTCGATGCGCACACTTTGATGTCTGTTGTTTGGCTCTAGCGGAGAGAGCCAATGCATAATCTCTGCATCCTCGTCGGATTTATAGACGGTGGTATTGAAACTGTCTGTTACGTTGCCGCAGTTGGCATTGCTGTCGCCGAATTTGACGGAGTGCGCATTTGTAGTGTAAGCCATGATGCTCTGTCTAAAATGTTGGTTTAAGGTAGAAATGGTGCGAATATGTTTAGGGGTATCGGAGTAGTTATATAGTTTCTGTGAGCGAAGCTGAAGAAAGCGAGGCGATGTAGAATTAAACTTAGGAGAGCTCTATCTCGAACATGTTGAGTGATTCTGAATCTGAGCTTAGTTTGATAGTTTAATTTATAACTATCTTCAAAAATATCAATATCAAAACAAGATTCAGCAGAACCAAATCTTGATATTGAGACAGGATCCGGAATCTCTGTTGTTTCTATCCATGGCTAATGACGCATTATCTGGCTTAGCTCGTTTTCGCGCCAAGATGTCAGCAGGGGGTGTGAATCTGAATTTCTCACAACTAGCCGTTAGTTGTTTCCTCTAAATAACTGGCATTCTTAGAAACGACGCCCTGTGCCAAACGTTTGTGAAAATCCTACCCCCAAAGGGCACTCTCTGCTCAAAGAAACCCGTATATTCGGCTACACTTTCTTTGGACCTCTTGGCATGACAACGAGCTTATCTAGATAATGCGGTATGAGACCCGGAAGAATTGCCTCGTGATAGTTTCTTTTTTTTGAGCACATGATCATATTCCTGGTGGCATGCTTGGGACTACGGTGAGAAGGATTAGACAGCTATTGAAGGTGGCGGGATCGTGAACGGTGAGTTGGTCAACTCACCAATTGTGCTATGGCAATCCCGGAACTCGAATATCTATGACAAGCTCGTGTCGGTTCGGGGGGTATTTCGGGAAGAGACATGCACGGTGTACGGTATGTGGAAATGAGAGGCATCATTTGACATCATTCTGAGTAAACATAATGGGAAACGACATCCCCTCTGAATCGTCATACGCCTCGACGCAAGCTTAGGTTGTCAAGCTCTTTCTTTTTCGATAGCATGACATACTATTATATTGCGTTCTCACCCTATGAATCTGGGCTCTGGGTGTGGGCCACCTGATATGACTCATGCTTAGCATATTGATCAGTACGATAGATACCGTACATTGTTCATCCTACAAACTTAGTCGCCCGCGTTAGTAATTTGATATCTTCATAGAGGCTTCTGCGAACGAGGCGACCCTCTAAAGTCAAGCAATAAGTAAACTCAATACTACCGATACTTTATTCACTCTGACCTATTATTTCCTCCCATTCCAGACTCAAAGTCTCACAAAAACCCCGTTATTCTTTCCCGCAGAAGATCTTCTTGAACGCCCTGCAATTCACTGCGATTACTATTCTGCCTTTAGATAGTTTGCCGTGCGACACGGAGGCCAGGTCGGGTAGTGCAAAAGCAAGGGAGTGCTTCAAGGTGGGGATGGGAGACAAACTACCAGATTTTGCAGAAAAATGAAAGAAATATTCAGCTCAAGGGCCTTTGCTCACCACGCTAAACGCATATCAGCTTGACTCTTTCTTGGAGGGACAACACCGACTAGCCCCTGTCGTGCCCACCGGAGTTTTGTAGCGCACTGTCGGCATAATGGATTTTGCGCAGTATGAGAGCGTTTGGAAATTCTGGTGATGTGAGGGAAGAGTTAAATGGCTGGTGTAGTATAGTATATATAGCAGCCGTGCTTTATATATATATCTCACTTGTGCTTTTGGAGTATTGAGCATGAAGTAGGTTTCTATGATAGCTATGCTAGTTTTTCAAAGATTCTAGCCATTTTGAATAATGCATAACTTAATAGCGAGTGCGAGTCGCCGCTTTGAAGGGGATGTCGGTTTTTGTTCACTGGACCCGATACAAAAACCAGTGTGGACTGAACTTTTTTTGGCTTTTCTTTGGTACTGCAGGGGAGTGAATTGGGTTTATAGATTATTTTATTGACAAGTACTAGAATTTGTACATCCTATGTCGCCGTATCATAGATAGAAATTTTCTTATAGGGTTTGATTAGATGACTGTCGCGGGAGAGTTCATGGGAAAAAGCTTTTTCGGAGGGCGGTTTTCCACTGTCACTTTGATCTACCCCTCGAGGAGACGAGAGGTGATGGCTAAGACGATACCGATATCCTCCCGAATGAGAAGGGGCCGAAGAATACGGCAAGTCGAGACGTGGCGGCGCTTCCGGAACTGGTATACCGGCAACGTACCCCGCGGCGACCCGAAATACACGGTGACCCGAAACAAACGTATAAAGTTGTCTTCAGAAAACCGGTTTATGCTCTCTACTGGTGGACTGGTAACCGGTTGCTTCGTGTCACCGTGTGTTTCGGCTCACCGTGGGGTACGTTAAGTGTAACGTATACCCCGTTCTTCGCCCGGCTGGGCGGGGAACTGAATAGACATATCGATGTGCCTAGCACAGCACTACGTAATGCCCAGGCAGATCGTAGGTGAATACGATATTATGCCTTTACAAAATTAACCGTACACCAACGAACAGGAAAAACTTCGGCCATGACAATAGCACCCCACCAACCTCATTGTTATGGAAAAGGGAAAATGAAAAAAAGTGAAGAAAAAAAGGTGGAGACATGCTCGAGCAACAGCGACTAGAAAACACAGCTCGCCCTCCCTTAGCAAGAGGATTGTGCTAAATCACACCTCTTCTCGATTTCACTACCCTCAAGCACCCTATTATGCCGTGATCGCCACATTAGCACAGCACAAGGCACCCCAAGCGCTGACAACGCTAACTAATATAATACATGCATTGCGCATCACGGTTTGTCAGGGCTATGGTGTGGTGGGACGTGCATATTACTGGGATCTATCGATTCTTAGCTATTCTAACAGCGAGATGACGCTCATGGAGAGAGCCGCAACCGCACCGTAGGAATGACTCTTAGATCATCAGTTCTTTATGGAAGAAATGAAAAATGAAAGAAAAATGAAAAGTAGCATGATGCGCGAAGCACCCAAACACCAAAGAAATACTCCAAGTCGTTGAAATTCATCTTCCGGGATAAGTGTAAGAGGATCATCGCAAACAAAACCCTCAATTGGGGGGACAAAAAAAAGTACAATACAAGTACTGTATAACTTACCGAATAGCGCAATTTGGTCAGAGTGGTTCCAAATATCTAGCGCAGTTCTTGTACCTTAAATGATATTCTAGTACGCGAGTACAGCACAGTCAGGCCCCACTACCCCGTATCTCGGTATTATGGATATAACACCTTACTGTCTGTCCTTTCTCTGAACCTCCGGATCTCTTAAATTCTCTTTACCATATACTAAAACCTGTCTTGTCGTCTCGGCTCACCCGCTGTCCCGGACAGGTACTTGGATTTTTGTAGTCCGGGGAAGCGTGGTGCCTGTGCTCTACCCGACCACGAAACGGAAAACATAGATACGATACCCCACTCCCCCCGCCCAGGCTAAAAAGAAAAGAAGAAAAAAAATAAGTGCACTAATAATACAGTGCCCAGCCCACGCGAGAAAATTGTCAAAAAAAGACGAAGGAAGAGCTTATTTTCGTTTCTATTCCCCCGTATACGACATAGAATGAGCTTGTGTAAATATATATATGCCAGTAGCGGATGAAAAACTATTACCTTAAAAACTGGAATAATTGGACCTCGCTCTAAGACGTCTGGAATTCCCTCCTTTGGATTAGCGGGAAAAAACGCTGAAAAACGGTTTTTGAACCCTCCGCTGAGACAGATAAAAAGAAAAAAAACGGCCGACCTTACTGCTCGCGGCTAGAATAAGTTCTGAGACAACGGGTGCAGCCACAATTCCCCTCAGCGCTCATCGGAATACCACATTGTTCCCTTTAACTTCTCTGCCGCTGCGGGTATATGTTGCTATTTCACTGTATAAATAGGAGGCCTTTCCGGCCCTCTAAGATAGAATTATCTAAGGCATCTCTTCTAAGCGCATAGTTCCGGTACATACCTTGATCTTTGAACTGTTTTTCAACAACTTCAGTTGATGCCATAGTCAAAATGAAAGGCTCTGTTACCAAACGCTAGGCTCCGAGAGGGAGGGCTCTAATATAGAGGCCTTGGTATTAATAGACATTAAAGTTGCGGTTGCGATGATAATAGCCATTTTGGTTCTCATGATTGTTGAATTTTGCGGGGGATTGTGGCTGCGCCCGTTGTCTCAGGACTTATTCTCGCCACGAGCAGGAGGCAACTCCAACGTTCTAATTAGCGCGAGGCCTAATTATTCCAATTTTTACGGTAATGCTACTGCGCGTGTATTGCGTGCTGCCTTAGCGGACTACCAGTACTTACCCTCCTTCGTGATTATTAATCAAATTGGACACAGTCTTTTTTCCCTTGGCTGCTTCACTTTATTTTATCTGCTTAGGCGGTGGTATACTTGCGGTAGGCTGCACTAGACAGAGCTAGTCCTTGCTCTCCCGTTGATAATACCACCTTGACGATTCCCGATGTTAAAAACACGCTGCTGCAGTGGGGGAGGGTTAGGGTTTTATACTAATATGATCGGTTGAGGTCTCAAATGCTAATGTACAGTCGTGTCACAAAAGTCCTGGCACCATGGCTAAATTTTACCGTGCAACTCAACTGCCACTGATGGTAGTCAAAGTAGAAATGCAATCACAAGAAACAGAACCTTTTAATTTCTATTCTTGACCTCTAATTGAGGCTGAGGAGGACATACAAAGTGGTAAATTTGGAGCATTCCTGTCCCATCGCTCAGTCTGGGGGTGCCAGGACTTTTGTGACACGACTGTACCCTACGGCGAGTTGAGATATTATACAAGTACACGGTGACAGGAAACAACCGGTCCGCCAGTAGAGAGCATAAACCGGATTTCCGAATGCCACTTTATATTTTTGTTTCGTGTTACCGCGTATCTCGACTCACCGTAGGGTACGTCATGGCATTTCATGTTTTATCCCTCCAGTACCGCGGCCTCCTGTAGGATTGGGTGGTTGTCTGATAATTAAATGAGCTCTTTTTCGTTTTTTTTCCATAGTGCGGTAGTAGATAGGATACGGGAAAGTTAGCATGGAGGAAAGAAGCATTGCCGCTAAGAGTGAGGTTGACTGCAGGTACGGTACCTTCTCCTGCCCCCGATCGCGAGATAACTCCGATCGCAAATCATGTAGAGGTTCCACTTACTCCTCTACCGGTACCTAGGGACGCCCAGGCAAAGAATCTGGGTTGGTGAGGTAAGGCAAAGAGTTAGTACCCTTCCGGATTAGCCTCGCTATTTTACATGCCGGGGAATTGGCCACAGCTCACTGCCGGCCATTAACCTCACTCCGGGCAGGAAAGTTTCTTTCCTCCATGCTTACTTTCCTGTATCCTACTAGATCTACCGTAGCACTAGAGAAGAAGAAGAAAAATCCTCTTAGTTATCAGATTATTTCTCGGTCTGATAAGATTTTGTTGCATTGGAGGGATAAAACTTGAAAAGCCGTGACATTGGGGACCTTAACTGTAATACTATATATCTGTGAGTCGGTATGCATAGCACTCGCGCATTGTCATTAAGGGCAGAAAAATTTGGGTGGCGAGACAAGGGTAGGAGTGCTGATTAGTGAAGGGGGAGCGGGAAAAATGGGTGTCTTATGGATACAATTATGTTAACCTTGGGCAGTTGCACTCTGGGTTTGGTTGTGATTGTGAATCTATGGATTTTATTAAGATCGTATAGGGCTAAGCTGAGGCAGTGAGGCTAAAGGAGAAGGAATGAAGGCTTTTGGAATAGATTTTTTAAGGGACTCATACAAACAAATAGATTGAACTACATACTGATACTTGAAGACACTTACTCTTTAAATCTAGATACCTGATGTCACCTAACTTAAGGCCTAGAATTTTTTCGATGCAAACTGTCTTCTAACTGCTCCGCATGATCTTGCAGATTTTTCTCTCTTCCGCCCGTTATCAGCACTCGCGGGTACAGTGCAAGTCGCTTAAACCTTCACATCAAAATAACCCAAACCGACTATAAAGCTTGATGAGGTATGGTATTCACAGAGGCTGAATTTTATATATCATGCAAGCATCGGACCACTGTAATACATGACTAAGGTCTAGCCAGCTCTAGGCCCTATGAGTTTTTGTCTTTCTTTCTGTTATTGAAGGTAAAATTTTGGGAGCCAACTATTATAATATACACTTAAGGATTTTTTGGAGAGTGTGAAATAGGGTTTTAGACAGATATTTACAGCATAGGATACTAGGTAAAAGTGCTCGGTACTGTATTGTACCGCATGTTCCGGTGAAATCGTTCTCATGCTAGGTCAAAAACGAGTGTAGCGAAATATAATACAGGAGCTCTATTGAGTAAACAGTACCCTTTGGGGGTAGTATTTTTAGAAGTATTTACAGCGGGCATCGACTTTGAGACTCTTTTTATTTATTTAAAGAGAAAGAAAATTAACTGAGAGGGGCTACTTTATGAAAGTTTTTTGACTCGCACCTTTATCTGACCTCTAAGCGCGAAAACAGGTTTCACCAGATTATAAAATACTAGGTTAACTGGTAGGGTTATCAGGAAGCGGACTCTCCTGTTAACCGGGAAACAGCAATTCGCTGCGGTGGCTACTTATTCGGTTTTAATCCTGGCTCAGCTTGTGAGTGTTTTGTACTGTATCCCGCTCTGAAAGTATGTAGCAGAAGTAAGTACAGTAGCTGGTATCGTAGTATAAGGGATAGTCTATAAAAGGGACTGATGATTAATTGGCAGCGTTGGGAAGAATTACTGCAAGAGATTGGCCCCCACTTGCGAATATGGAAGGGACTTCTTTAAGCTTTATTGTCAATTCCTAGGATACATGTTTACCTGTATTGGGCTATACTAGAAACCGGGGCTCAAAAACATAAACCAGGTAGTAAGTTGGAGAATTGAGGCAATGAAGATCAAGAGAAGTGCAACTAGAGTTCCAAGGAAAGGAGCAGAAAGTAGATAAATAGCAAATAGCCACCCAAAAGCAGAAGCAAAGCCCTGTACCAAAATCTATTTACATATAAATCGACAGATGTCTCGCCTTCACCAATCCGACATTGAGTAATTATTTATGGAAGTGTGGTAACGAAGAAGGCAGGAAGTATATGAGAAAAGCAAAGAGACAAATGAGAGATGCGATAATAAAATACCGGTCAACTGCGATCGAAAGAGCTGATCGAGTGTTGTTAGGATGGATATTAGTCTCTTTTGGAGGGTATCGGAACTTGAGAAGCCACATGGAAGGTAGTTGAGGAAGTGTTGATGGTTCAGTCGGAGGGAGGGCGCGATCTGTGGACTTGGGGAGAGGGCCCTTTGGGTTGGGTGGCCCTTCCCGCTCAGTGGGATTAGCCGATAGGAGCGCAGGTTGGGCGCTAAGCACTTTGATGTCGGTATTGGGATTATGACATCTGGATTGCATCGCCGCCATACACTCATCTCCATGCGCAATGGATAGCGGGGGGGAGCCCTGGCCACTGTGACCGGCTCTGACGGAATTCACATCGCGCTGTCTCGGTATATTTACTACCCCCTCATGGCCGCTCGCTTCCGCTAGTGAGAGCGGCGTTTGGCTACAGTTGGTATCTGCCGGGTCGGGATTGACGTCCTGTCGTTTTAAAATAATCTTTGCTACTTCCTGATGCCCACTTTCAGCTGCCCACGAGAGTGGCGTTCGACCATCTGTGTCTGCCTGGAAGGGGTTGACGTCCTCTCGCTCTAAGAGCATGTTTACTACGTCCGCACGCCCCCACTCGCTGGCCGCCCATGAGAGTGGCGTCCTGCCATATCTGGTGTCTGGCTGATCGGGATTGACGTCCTCTTGTGCTAAAAGCATCTCTACTATCTTGTCATGTCCGAACTGGGCGGCCCACGAGAGTGGCGTTCGACCATCAGCGTCTGCCTGGCAGGGATTGATGTCCTCTCGCTCTAAAAGCATCTTTAATACCTCTGGACCCCCCCACCCGCTCGCGGCCCACGAGAGTGGTGTTCGACCATCGGTGTCTGCATGGCACGGGTTGACGTCCTCTCGTTCTAAAAGCATCTTTACTACTTTTGTTGGACGCACCCACCCACCGGCGGCCCACGAGAGTGGCGTTCGGCCATATTTAGTGTCTGCCCGGTCGGGATTGACGTCCTCTCGTTCCAAAAGGATCTTCACTACCGCTTCGTGCCCGTTCTCTGCCGCCCACGAGAGTGGCGTTCGGTTAAAGTCGGTGTCTGGCTGCTCAGGGTTGACGTTCTCTCGTTCCAAAAGCATCTTTACTACTCCCTCATGCCAGTCCATCGCCGCCCAAATGAGTGGCGTCCGGCCATATTTGGTGTCTGGCTGCTCGGGGTTGACATCCCCTCGTTCTAAAAGCACTTTTAATACTCCCTCATGCCCACCGCGGCCCACGAGAGTGGCGTTCGGCCATCATTAGTGTCTGCTTGGTCAGGATTGACCTCCTCTCGTTCCAAAAGCATCTTTACTACCCCTACACTCCCCCTCTCCGCTGCCCACGAGAGTGGCGTTCGGCCATATTTGATGTCTGGCTGGTCGGGATTGACGTCCTCTCGTTCCAAAAGCATCATTACTAGCGCCTCATGTCCATCCTCCGCCGCCAGCGAGAGTGGCGCTTGGCCATAGGGGTCTAGATGGCTGGGATTGATCTCCTCTCGTTCCAAAAGCGCCTTGATTACTCCCTCGTGCCCTTTCTTGGAGGCTAACGAGATTGGTGTTCGGCTATAGTCGTCTACATGGCTGGGATTGACATCCTCTCGTTCTAAAAGTAGCTTTACTACCCCCTCATGCCCGCCCTCCGCTGCCCACGTGAGCGGCGTTCGGTCATGGTGGATGTCTACCGGGTCTGGATTAACGTCCTCTCGTTCCAAGAGCATCTTTACAACCTCATGGTATCCTTTTCTAGCTGCCCATGTGAGAGCCGTACTCCCGGTGAAATCGGTTGCATTAACATCCCATTCCTTCATCTCCAATGCAGCGGCAGCTATCTCCACTATCCCAAGAAATGCTACCCCGTGGAGTCCTGTAAATCCCGTAAGTCCTCCTTCCTCTCTAGAAAAAGGACCCCAATGTCCATCTTTCTTAGCGCGTATTAATAATAGTTGAGCAGATATGTGCTCATCAAATCTATCTAGAAGCCTAAGTGCAAGAATTTTGGCATTTTCCGTCATCCCCATTCTCGCGTGCTCCCCTAGTAAAAGGAGGCATATTCTAGAAGGGACATTGTTGGGGGAGCCAAGTCAAGAGTTGGAGAAAGATTCCGGACACATCCAAAATTGAGATGTGTCAAGCAAACCTCTGCAATTGTTGAGTGGGGACTATGGAATAGGGTTGGGTTACTTAAGAGATGCTCTTGTAGTGTGAAGTGCATCAGTCGGACTGTGGACGAAGACGCCTCAACCGTGACAAGGCCCAGACAGGATGACAGGAGTGTCCGCAATTCAGGGATGTTTTTCAGATCCAAATCAAGTGATCCCATCTCTACTGCCAAGGCATGACGGAGCTCCTCGGCCTGCAACGGCCGTTCCGAATACAACACCCACTTTAGCACTTTCAATCCGAGTACCGATTTAGTTCCTTTCTGCCCCTTCAGTCGGGTTAGAGTTGTCGTGTAAGCATCGCTCAGTCCATTGCCTCGCGCCATCTCTTCAAGTTTCCTTCTTCTCAAACCAATCGTCACTTTCCCAAGAATAGCCTCAATGTTTAGCGAAACGAGGAGGAATCTGCACAAATTCTTTTGTAAGTGTACACCATTGATAGGATAGAAAGCTAAATGCTCTTACGCACATATCGGACATCTTTTCCAGAATAACTTTCACAATATCCTCCCGTAAATCTTTGTCCATCGCCTCCGGTTCGTCATCCCTGCCCAACTTCATCTCTAGGTAAATCCTGATATCATCGGTGTTGGGGCTGACGGGTATCACTACCACCTTGGTGAAATATCTCCGAATGGCTCCCCCGACATGGGGCCTCCCGGTGAGCAATATTCTCGTCTTCGGCGACTCTCGAACAATATCTCTTAGTGACTCGAGAAGCTCTGGCAGATTCTTCGGTAGGCATTCGTCGAGCGCATCAATGCAGATGAAAACTTGGGGCAATGAGGCAATAGCCGTCCTTAACATTCGCATTAAATCCGCAAGTAGGAGCCCTCTGCCACCAATCTCTTTTTGCCCTTTTTTAAATGCCTCAAGTAGGTAAATTGGGATGTCGCTTCTGCCAACCAGCTGCTTCAGAATAGCTCCCATCATGCTGGTGAGTGTCTGCTCTTGCTGGGCAAGGAAGTCACAGTACATGCATGCAACTGTGATATCTTCCTCCCCTGCCTGATCGCATAGGCTGTCGATTACGAGGGAACTTGTATATCTCGCCCGTCAACCGCATTCCTTCCCTCCAAAGTTTTCCGCCACTTACCTCAGATAGGTCTTGCCTACTCCCGGATTTCCGGAGCAAAATAAGACAGCCTTATCGGCTCCACCCTCACCCCCCCTCCATTCCCGAAACT
>NESQ01000317.1:0-112412 GCA_003070745.1 Tuber borchii | reverse complement strand
AAAAAGTATATTGTAGAAAATAACTTAGATGATTGTGTGAAGAACTCTAAACCAAGAGGCCTTTTTTTTTTTTTTTTTTTTTTTTTATATCATGCGTTCATTATTTTAAGGTACAAAAAGCTTCATGTAGCGGTAGCTATGGAAAAAACAAAACCTATAAAGAACAAACATATAACAAAAGAAACCATTTCCCACGCCTTGGTCGTCTAAGTCGTGAAGCCATAAACCGTCGGCCTCGTCTGTCAAAAACATAAAAATATAGGAAAAATTCAACATACTTCGCAATTCATAAATTATTCAAAGGAAATTTTACAAACACAACAGGCGGGTCGTAGGGTGGGGGGCGATGGGAGGTTTACGCTGTGCGAGGGTGGTGGGAGCGGCTATTCTTCGAGGGGAGGGTCACAAGGGGGTACCGGTGCGGGTGTCTAGGATGAAGCTCTGGAGGGCTGAGAGGGAGGGAGGGTGGTTCCAATTGGGCTCTCGGGCGAGAGGCTTTCGACCGCACTTAGGTGGCAGTGTCTAGCTTCAGCTCTGGCGGGCAGCGTAGGATGGCGTGTTCGAAGGTTTCTGGGGCTTCTTGACACCGGGGGCAGGTGGGCGGGCGGTCTGGGTCGTCGCGCCAGGTAGGGGTGAGCCATCAGGTAGCTTTTGCCAGCGCGCATTGGTGTATGCGGCTGGCGGTGAATTTGTCGAGTCCCATGAAGGATGGGGGTCGTAGAGGGGGAATACGCGTAGTAGGGGGTGCCGGGAGTGATTCTTCCCAGTCCTGGAGTAAGAGTTTCTGAGACCTCCCTTTGGGGTGGCGTAGGTCGTGCCATGAGGGTCGGGGTGGGATGTCTTCTGTTGGGGGAGGGTGGCTCCCCCGATCTGGGGGAAACGAGGGAAGCCGTGACTGAGGGAAAGGCCAAGTGTGCGAGTTCGTTGATGGGGAGGTGTCTCCTCATGGGGGGAGGGGACTGGGGTCTTCCAGCTGAGGGGGAGGTAAACGGATGAGAGGCCGATAGTCATTGGCCGGCAGGTATCGGGGGCCCTGAAACTAGACAGGGAGGGAAATGTGGCGGGAGGCGGGCCGGCGGGGTTGAGCGTAGGGGGTGAGCAGCAGAGCGTGAGAGCCGCGGTGCGTCTCTTATGCCTGCAGTAAGGACCTATGGGGGGAGGCAAGCCTCCTCGACAGTATCGGGATGGGGGTGGCGAAAAAGCAGTTGGTGGTCGATCTTTGGACCCTGTGCCAGAAGGAGCTCATTGGGTGGTGGAGCGGGCATTTGGGACGAAGAGGTCTGCGCCGTATGTGAGGATTGGGAGGACAGTCCCATGGCGAGCCGGTGTGAGAGGAAGGGGGCGGACACCCTCTCCTGGGGAGGCGACTCTTTTAGGAAGGAAAAAACAGCGTTGGCCAAAGCCAGGCGTCTCTCAAAGTGATTGGTTGTGGTGAGGGCGGGGGAGAACCAGTAACCGAGCCACCTCACCTCCTCGGGGGCGGAAGATTTGGTCATTAAGGGTGACGGGGTGGTTGGATTTGAGGAACCTCTTTGGCTTGGGGTACGCCAATGGATGAGTTCTGTTTTTGGGATGGAGAAGGATACACCCAACGTTGCGGTGCGTCGGGATAGGGATGAGAAAAGGCCTTGCAGTCAGCGCACATTGGACCGGTAGGAGGGGAGGAGACTGTGAGTGAAAGTGGTCGACATAGGAGAGCATAAGGCCTCCCTTAATATCGGCATGGAGGGGTGCCACGTATATGAGAAACAATAGGGGAGAAATTGGAGAGCCTTGGGGGGTTCTGACCGTGACTGGGGAGGGGGTCCTGGGGAGCCTTGGTAAACTAGCGTGCACTTCCGTTCTGACAGGAAGGAGGAGACCCAGTCGACCATGTATTTGGGGGTGTTTTTGTCCAAGAGACGCTTGCGGAGGGTGAGGGCGTCGACGTTATCGAAGCCGGCTATGATGTCAAGTAAGAGGGAGGATACCTTGCGGTGGGTGCGTTGAAGGGTTTTGACTTCGTGGACCAGGGTGGTGCAGGCGTCGAAAGTGCCTAGGCCTGGCACGGATCCACATTGGTTGGGGTGAAGCAGGCCAAATGACGTGGCCAGCGAAAAGAGCCGGGCCGCCATGATCCTTTCCAGGATCTTGGAAACGGTTTTTAGTAGAACTATGATGCGGAAGGATCCTGGAGAGTCGTAGGAGGCTTTGCCTGGCTTGTCCAACACGACGCCATTGGCAATTTTCAGCGAGGGGGGGTGGTAGCCATACGCCAGGAGGGGGTTTAGGAGCTCTAGAAGGATGTCAGGGTAGTGTTTGTGGATGTGTTTCCAGACGGAGTATGGTATATCGTCCGGTCCTGGGGCGGAGGAGGGTGAGGACTTGGCAAGAGCCGAGGAGATTTCCTCTCGAGTGATGGGGGGTGCGTCGGGCACGGGCGAGAGCCTCCCCCTGGGCGGGGTTTGACCGAGGTGGGAAAAAGTAGGCGAGGAGGGCGTTGTTGATGGAGGTGGGGTCGTTGGCGTCTGGGAGGGAGGGGAAACGTACTGCCTGCCTGGGGGTAACCAGTTTCTTGGCGGTCCAGATGTTGTTGGGGGTGGTCTTAGCGAGGAAATCGGCCCAGTATGCTGATTTGGCTCGTTTGATGGCTTTGAAGTAGCCATTCCTGGAGAGTCTTGCCGTTTCCCTTGCTCGTGTATTTGAAGTTTCTTTGCTTTTCTTGTAGCTTTGTTGTATTCCTTACGGAGGGCGGTGAGGAGGGGGGTCCACCATGGTTTAGATTTGGCGGAGGGACGTGATGTGGGGGTGCCACTCTAAGTGTTGAGGTCAGGCAGGATAGGGAAGCTGAGAACCAGGAGTCAAACTGCTGGGGAGAGGGGTGTGGCGGGGGCGGGGGGACGTGGAAGGCCTTGAGGGTGGGTTCTAGGACATTTCAATCCAAGAGATCCCACTTGGCTTGGGGGGAGGGGTATGCCGGAGAGGGGCTGAAAGGGAGATGGAGATGGGGATGTGGTCCGATCCTGTGGAGGGTATGGATGAGGTATTCCAATTGTGTATGAAAGGGGTCATGGCGGGGTTGGCAAAGGCCAGGTCTATGACGCTAGGTCTGTGGGGGCCAGAAAGGGGGTACAGCGTGTATTCCCCTGGTGTGTTGATGCAGGTAAAGTTAAGGTCATCGGCTCTGTCAAAGTAGGGGTCGGCGATGGAAGCCTCCTGAGACGAGGGGAGGCGGAGGGGGTCGGTGCGGGGGCTGTGAATGTTGAAATCCCCCACTATGAGGTAGGGAATGTCAAGGGGGACAAAAATTTGGTCAGGTTTGACCGTGTGGGGTTGTGGGTATCTGGAGCGTGAGTAGACATTTGCCAGGCGAAAGCAAGCAAATTTTGTGCCGAAGCAACCTGAAGGGGTATAGATATCAATATGCATGCAGTCGCTCACGTCCGGCGTGAACACTGGGAGTATGGAGTTGAATTTCAAAAACTCTGTGGAAACATAACAGGCCACCCTGGGGAAGGGCGAGGGGGGGGCAAACGACTTGTACCCATTAAAGGTAGGTAGAAAGCCTTTGGAGGACGGGGGGTCTTGCAAGAAGACCAGTTGCGGATGATGGTGCATTGTAAATGAAGAAAATAAGGAAAGAAACACATCCCAGCTTCCCAGGCTGTTGTGTTGAATGAGAGTAATATTAGGCCTGGGGGCCAGCCCCTTCGTGTTATTGGGGGTTTGGGTGTTAGTCATGGCGGGGACGACCCCGACGGTTTACTGGAGTTACGGGAGGCGCATGAACGGCAGTTACGGGGCGGGGGGTGGCAGGGCTAGAATCGGAGGTTGGGTGGGCCTGGGGAGCAGTGGGTGCTGGCACGCCATCTTCTTCCACATTCATGGACTCTTGACTGTCCGAGGATGAGGAGGAGCCGATACACTCCGGAGGCGGCACAGGGCGGGCGGGGGGGATAGGGCGGGACTTGCATTCCTTGGAGTAAGCGGTGTGGTCGTTGCCCCAGTTGGCGCAGTGGGGCTGTGAGGTGGGGCAGCACTCGGCCACGGGTCTTTCGTTGCCCCCTTTGGGGCAGGTGGGGTTTTGGCATCTGTGGGCGGCCTTGGTATGGTGAAGCGCACAAATGGGGCAGGATGGGTGTTTTTGCTTGCACCGGGCGGAGGCGTGGCCGAAGCGGCAACAGTTGGTGCATTGTGTGTAGCGGTTGGCTGAGATTGCTTTTTCCACCTTGCGGCGTTCTGAGTAGAGGAAGATGGAGGGGGTGAGGGTTGGAACGTCGTCGGGGTCAACGGAGATAACCACCAAAAGCGCTTCTTTGGCGGTTCGAGTAGCTCAGTCAGGGTTAAGGTACCTGGCCGACTGGATCTGGACCGCTTTCGCGAAACCAATAGATGCTTTGAGATGGGGGTAAAGCTGCTCGTCATCTTCGGGCATCTCATCGGTGGGGATACTGTGTATGACCAGCTGTATAGCGGTTGGGGCGAGGAAAAAGGGGAGCCAGGGGTTGTTGCCTGTTGGGAAGGCTTGGTTGAGGCGTCTTGTGAGCACATCGAAGTAGGGGGAGTAGGAAGAAGCGGGTGTCTGTGGGTCGGTACAAGTGAGTGAGACTGCGCCTCGGTCGTTGACTTTGGCGAAAAAACCTTTCGGGAGGAGGCAGTTTGAGTCGGTGAGGGTATTGGCGACAATGTCGGGGAGGGAGCGAGCGATACGTCTTGAGAGGGCGTGGGGGGCAGGAGATGAGCGTGGTGCGTACAACCGTCTTGAAGCAAAGGGGAGGGGGGGGGCGGAGGCTTTTAAGGCTCTGTCCTCGTTACTCGCCACTTCTGTTGCTTTGGCTTGCTTGGGTTTCTTTTTCCCGCTCCTTCTGCCGGAGCCGGCCGCCTGGGCGTAGGTTGGTTGGTTTCTGGGTTTGTAGTCCGGGTGAAGGGTGGCGTCGGTGAAAGCGGACAGGTCGTATTCTCCGGCACGGTATTGTTCCGCTTCCCAGGAGTGGGGGAAAGCCTTGGCATACAGCTCGGGGTTACCGAACATTTTGCCCAGTCTTGTGTCGTAGTAGGGGCAGTGGATTGCGGGGTTAGTGGGGGCGGGGGAGGGGGCGGAGGTGGGGCTGTGAGGGATTTTTGCTGGGTGGTGGGGCCTTGTGGGGCGACAGGGTAGGGTGGGTGGGTGGGCTGATTGTTTTTAGCCGGGGCCGGGGGTCGGGTGGGTGGGGCTGGCGTGGGGGCCGAGACCCTATGTGACAGGTCACGTAGGGCCGAGGTGATCGGGGTGAGGTCTTCCGGCGTTACGGAGGCATTTGTGATGTGGGAGGAGAGGTCCTGGATTTGGGTGCGGAGCTCACCGTTCTCATTTCTAAGATCGTCGACTTGCTTTGTGATGGACTCGAGTTGAGTGGTGATGGCTACAATGCCAGAGACAGTTGAGCAGAGGATCGAGAGGATGGAGCCTTCGCCGGGGGTGATAGATTGCAGGCTGGAGTTGGAGAGGTCAGGGACCAGGTTGGGGGGGAGGCGTAGTTCATCCCTCGTCTGCCTAAAGATATCCGCGAGGAAAGCAAGAGGGGGAGAGGGTCTGGGAACTGGGGAAGGGGATGGGGGGATTTGTGTGTTCCGTGGTGTGGAGGCTCGCGAGATGGCGGCTGCCAGCTCTTGGTTGCCTGGGGGGATTGGAGGTATTTCCGACATGGGACGGAGAGGGGCGGGGGTGTGCTGGCGTTTGTCCCGGAAGCGAAACGAGTTTGTAGAAGAGTTTTGAAATGTAGGGGGGGGAAAGTAGAGGGCGAGGAGCTTGTCTAAACCAAGAGGCCATAAGGGCTCTCTTTTATAACCGTTCTTCCCGCAACTCATGACTCATGCTTCACATCACATGCCCCTATGACTCATAAGTGAGTCATAGTGTGAAATCCATCAGCTGACTCGTATGAGTCACTGCACAATAACAACTAACCAATCAAAACACAATAAACCTATCATGTGCGCGACTTGCGTCACATGCGTGAAACCCATGACTCGTAAATACAAGTCATGTGCGAGAGTCATAATCATATAACCACAATCGTGAGTCATGTAAAAACAATAAACTAATCATAATAAAGGAATGACACGCTATTGCGTAGTCATGTGAAATACTTAAACCTATGACTCATAAGTATGAGTCATGTGAAAACCTCTTCTGCTAGCCACCGTTTGTGACATTAGCTCCCTCTCCCACTGGTATCGGTCCCACGATGCTTAAAGTCCTAAATCCTTACCAGACTTCCTAACCGTCTGGCTTCCCTTCGCATTCTCCGAATGACGTCTTCGGAGTCTCTCCATCTCTTGCGTACAACTTCGAGGGTGAGGTTCCCAACCTCTAAGGCTCGTTGTTGTTCCGAAATTTTGTTTTGTTGATCTTCGATCAACGCCCATTGGTCCTTGAGGCGTGCTTGGAGCCAGTCTCGTTCGTTTAGTAACTCTTCGATCTGCCTCTGTAGGGCTTCCGGGTCCGGAACCGTAGTTGTTTCTGAATTTTCGCCCCCCTCTTCAGCCAACCGTGTCCTCACGGTTTCCCTTGCTTTCCTTGTTTTTTCGTCCCTTTTCGTAAGGGGTTCCTTTCTTCCTTCCGACCTGGGTAGTAGCCGGCTTTGATTTTCTCATTCTTATGAGACCGGCAGTCGTTTCGAAAACATTGCTCCCAATGTATCCTTTTGTGTTCTTCGTTCGAGGCCCGTCCTTTTCGTTTTGGTTCTTGTGGGTACCACCCTTGTCCTTGTTTCTCGCTAAGGTGCACGAAGCACCCATCGTCATAGCATGCCGTCCACGATAGTCCATTGTGTTTTGCCGTTTCAATGGCTTTCGCTTGTCTTTCGTCCAGTTCTTGTTCCGTTGGCATGTTGTAACCGGGCTAGTAGGCGGAAATGGCCCTGGGCTGGACTCGTCGTCTCCCCAGCCTTGGTCTGGTCTGAGTTCGACCTTGAGTTCTACCCAGTCCTGGTTTACCTGGGTATCGTTGGTGGAAGTGGTGGACTGCATGTTGTGCGTTGTTGAAGTTTTCCGAAGGGTACCAGATTTTGTCGTGTTCTGGTGAGTATCCTTTCCACTTGGCTCGATATTGGAGCTTTCCGTAGTGGAGTCGAGAGTCGACGATCTCGTCTAGTTCGTATTCTTGTTCGCCTTCGATTTCGATAGGCGGAGGAGGTTCTTGAGTTTGAGAGGGAAATCGTTATCTTGGTAGGGTTCGAGGAGTGAGATGTGGAATGTGTTGTGTATTGCCATTGATGGCGGTAGGTCCAGCTTATAAGCGCTCGTTCCAATTTTTGCCAAGATTTTAAATGGTCCGATTTTCTTGTAGTCGAGTTTCTTTGATGGTCTTGTGGTCTTGATATTTCGTGGTAGTAACCACACCATATCTCCTGATTGTAGGTTCGGATCAGGTTTTCGGTGTTGATCGTAATATTCTTTTTGTCGTAGTTGCGCTGCCACCATTTCGCTTCGTAATGACTCATGTAGTTGAGTCATTTCTTCTGGTTTCTTCTGATTTCCTTGGATCAGATGTCCTATCATCTCGTATTCGGGGTTGATTCCGTAGTTGGCGAAGAATGGTGTGTTCTTGATCGTTTCTTGATATCCATTGTTGTATGCGAACTCTGCCAATGGTAGGCATCCACACCAATTATCTTGTTGGTAGTTAATATATGCCCGTAAATATTGTTCCAATATGCATTTGTCCTTTCCGTTTGCCCGTCTGTCTGAGGGTGGAATGCTGTGCTTAATCTTCGTTCGATTCCGAGTTCTTCCGTTGTCTTTTTCCATAGGTCTGATGTGAATAGTGTTCCTCTGTCGGTGATGATATCTCGTGGTATTCCGTGTAACCTACTATTTCTTTCATAAACAGGTTTGCGAACTGCCGTGCGTCCAGATCTTTTCTGCATGGAATAAAATGACTCATTTTGGTCAGGCGATCGATGACGACTAGTATCGTATCATATCCTTCTGATTTTGGAAGGTCCGTGATAAAGTCCATTGCGATCGATTTCCATGGTTTGTCTGGTGCTTCGTTTGACTGGAGGAGGCCATATGGTGCATGTCGTATCACCTTGGTCCTTTGACATGTGTCGCAATTTTTGACATATCTTTTGATAGTTTCTCTTATCTTTGGCCAATAGTATCGTCTTCCGATGAGCTCGGTAGTTTTCGCCGTCCCTCCATGTCCTGCTTGTGGTTGGTCATGATATTTGGAGATAAGAGTCGTCCTTATCTCTTCATCCTCGGGGATCCATATCTTTCCTTGGTACCATAGGTATCCGTCCTTCCATTGGCATAGCCCTAGCGCTATTCCCTTCAGTTCCTTTTCTCCTGTCTCCAACGCTCGTTTGATTGTTTGGATTCCTTCGTCTGTTTTTGATGCTTTCGAATTGTTCCTTCGTCTTATCGTGGAACTCCAATAGTTCCATTTCTTCGATTGTTGCTTCTTCCCAGAACTGTTCCTTTGGTAGTAATATTCCTTCTTGTTTCGACAATTGTTTCTCCTTGAGGGTTTGTATGTCCCCCGTTCTCCTTGTGAGGGCGTCTGGTTTTCCCCCTTCTCTTCCTGGCCGATATATAATCCTGAAGTTATATTGGCTCAGCTTTCGTACCCATCGTCTTTGTCTGTCCGTTAGGGCCTTGGTGGTCATGAATGTTGTGAGGTTTTTGTGGTCAGTGAAGACCTGAATGCGATATCGGCTGCCTTGAGTATATCTCCTCCATTCTTCGAATGCTTGTACCACGGCTAATAATTCTTTGTCGTGTACGTCGTAGTTGAGCTGAGCGTCTCTCATTCCTTTGGATCTATAGGCCACTGGTCTCCATTTCCCGTCTTCGCATTGTTGTGATATTATGCCTGAGCATACATATTTCGACGCGTCTGTTTCGATTTTGATAGGTCGTCTTGGATCGAAGTGTACTAATACCGGAGTTGTGGTGAGTGCCTTTCGGAGTTCATTGAAAGATTGTTGTTCTTCGGCTTCCCATTTCCATTTGCCGTCGTATTTTTTGTGCGTTCGTTCTATAGTGGTTTTGCTATTCTGCTAAACCCTTGTATGAATCTTCGGTAAAAGTTGCAAAACCCTAAGAAGCGTTGAATTTCAGTTTTTGTCTTTGGTGGTTGCCATTCCCATATTGCTTGAGTTTTGACCGTGTCCACTTTGATTCCTTCCTGGCTGACCACGAATCCTAGGTATTCCGTTTCCTTTTTGTGGAATTCGCATTTTGAAGGTTTGACCTTCATTCCTGATGGTCGAAGAGCTTCCAGGATATTTTTGACGTCCTTTTGGTGTTGTTTTAGGTCATTCGAGTATATCAGGATATCGTCCAGGTATACTATACAACACATGTCAATGTATCGTAGTAGTACCCTGTTGATCCATTTTTGGAACGCGGCCGGTGCATTGCATAATCCAAATGGTACCACCAGATATTCGTAAGTTCCCAACTTGCTGCTGAAAGTTGTCTTATGTTCGTCGCCTTCCTTATTCTGATGTTGTGGTAGGCGTCCTTGATATCCAGCTTTGTGAAGTATTTTGCTGTGCTTAGCCGTCTAATGCTCTCCTATCAGTGGTAATGGATATCGATCCTTTTTTGTAACTTCGTTGAGTCCTCGATAATCCACACATAGTCGTAGGCTTCCATCCTTTTTCTTGAGAACATGATTGGCGATGCCCTTTCGGCTTTCACCTCTCTTATCCATCCTCTTGCTTCGTTTTGTTTGATATATTTGTGTAACTCTTGGATTTCGTCGTAGCTGAGCGGATATATCTTTTTTGGGAACTTTCTGCCTGGTTCTAGGTCGATGCCTAGGTCAATTCCTTTCCGATGTGGTGGTAATGTTGTTTTTTCTCCTTTCTCGAACACATCGAGATATTCATGATATTCTCTTGGTATCGTTTCTTGGAGGTTATGTCTTTCTTCCTCCTTCTTCCTTTGTCTTTCCTTGATTGCCAGTTCGGTACTGATATTGATCTTTTCCAAATAGATCTCATCTTGGACTGGGTCCCATCTTAGGATGCCCGTTGTTTCTCCTCTTCGGTAAAACTTCGAATGCCTTGCTGATATTTCGCTGATGTTAATCGGTCTTTGTCTTTTCCGCTCGTCTGTGCTTCCGAATCCTTTGGCTTCTCGTCCGTTTTCTTCAGTTCATAACTTCCTGTAGTTCTTCCATATTGACTTTTTCGATAATCAATTGTGCGATTCGATGCCCTGTTCCACTTGGAACTGGTCAGTGCCTTGGTTGACCAAGACTACCTTTAATCCCCGGTATAGTCCGCGTCTATTACCCCCGTGTTAATTGTGAGTCTGTGTTTGACTGCTAATCCACTTGCGGGCGATGCGCCGGTAGGTATTTTGAGGTAGTCCGATGGCTATTCCGGTTCCGACCATTTTCTGTTCTCCTGCAAGTATACAGACTTGCTATTGGCATACAGGTCGTGTCATGCTGCCTCCTTCGATCCTTTCGTAGGTATCTAGCCTGCGGAGATAGTTTCTGAACTTGGACTTGTGTGTCCTTCTTAACTTGTACTCTGAGTACTTGGTGATAAGGTTTTCTTCCAAGGCTTCGTCCTCTGGTACTGCATACGCAACGGGCGAACTGTTGAGACACCATGTCGTACATCGTTCGCTGTTAAACATGATCTTTTTCTGATCCCAATCTATTGTGGGATTGTGCGTTCGTAACCATGGCATTCCTAGGATGACTTCATGGTTTTGAAGGGTTGCCACTTGAAAGGTCGCCAATTCCCTATGGCTGTTGATGTCCATAGGTACTTTCGCCATATGGGTAACTGGACCCATAGCGCTTTGTTTTCCATCTGCGAGGTAAATCTTGCTTCTTTTCTTGGCCTTTGTTTTCGTAATTCCGTGTTTCGTACATATTCCTTCGTCGATAAAGTCTTCAGTGGCCCCTGAATCAATCATCGCGTTTATCGTAACTGATTCCTGTTTTCCGTATAGTTGTATTTTGATCATGATATGATCGTTTTCTCGTTCGAGAGATTCTGTGTAGTTGAGTGCCGCGTAATAGTTTTCCATGATGATGGGTTTTCGTTCTGGTCTGTCCCTAGTACCATCTCTTATTGGGGACTTTCGTCGTTTCCCGATTGCTCGGAGTCTTCCTTGACCTCGATCTCCTTAATACTGGGCTTTGCTGCCCAGGGTCCCACCCTTCTTCTGAATTCTCCTTGTTTGGGTGTCGTGGCGTAGTTTCTTCCATCTCTTAGTCTGTCGCAGTTTCGTACCTGGTGTCCTGCCCTGCGCATTTGAGGCATAGTTTTTCCCTTATTCTTCTTTTGAATTCTTCAGGGTGTAGTCTTGGTTTCCTTCTTGTTGCTCCAAATCCATTGGATCTCCTTCCGTAACGTTTGTCGGTTTGAAGGTTCCGTTCAGATTTCGTGGTACACTTGTCGTCCTTTCTGTGGTTCCCTTCTTTTGGATGTGTTTGACCGTAGCCAACTTGGTTTCTTTCTTGATTGCCCATTTGGCTAAGGTCTCCGTGCTGACGAAATCTCCACTATCTGTCCCCATGCTTCTTGGAGTGCTGTGTCATGCCTGTGAGTAGGCATTCTCCTGCTGTATGATCGTCCAGGTCGCCTCTGTGGCAGCGAGTCGGAATTCATTCCAATATTCCGTCATAGTTCTGTTTCCTTGTCGTAGTTTTTGTATTTGAGCCTTGCTTCTCCCATGCGTCGATGGCTCCGAATTGATTCCTAACTTCTCTGCGAATGCATCCCATGTTTCCCATTCATGAGAGAGTCGTCCTTCAGCATATGGTGTTATCCATGCTCCTGCATCTCCTCTTAAGAGGCTTGCAGCGTATAGTATTCTATCGGATGATGGCCATCCGTCCATCCCACAGCGATGAAGTAGACTTTAAGCTGTGCTAGCCATCCTCATAGTTTGGTTCGTTCCCTGTGAATGTTTCCGGTTCTTTGATCTTCGGTCTTCGATTGCCTCCTGTGAGGTTTGTATATTTGCTGAAGTTGGTCTGCATTGAGTTCCGGTACTTGTGTACCAGCATTTCCTTGGTCTGCATTTCTCCTTCCGTGTGTTTGCTGTCCTGTCCTAGCGACATCGTGTTCCGTCGAGTTCCCTTGTAGTGTAGTTGCTTCCGACCCAGCCGGCATGCTGGTTCTGGTGTGTCTGGGCTAGTTGCCCTTGATTCTCCTAGTGTCTGATCTAGTGCTTCTCCGAGTGCAGTGTATCGAATACTGCACTTCGATGTGTCTTCTTGTGGTGATTCCGTCGTGTCTGTTTGTGGTTAAGTGCTGCTTATGTTGACACAATCAAATGTTACAATCCTCCTTCCTTCGGGCGATACTTGCAACAGGTAACCTTTCTTGATAGTGATCTCACTATCTTCAGTATATACGAACAACGACAGCTGAGTATACAGACTCCTGTCTCGTATTATATATCGCTAAGCTCGTGAGAGATACTATCCTTGACTTCGTAAAGTAAAGATAAAGTATATTGTAGGAAAATAACTTAGATGATTGCGTGAAGAACTCTAAACCAAGAGGCCTTTTTTTTTTTTTTTTTTTTATATCATGCGTTCATTGTTTTAAGGTACAAAAAGCTTCATGTAGCGGTAGCTATGGAAAAAACAAAACCTATAAAGCACAAAACATAACAACAAAAGAAACCATTTCCCACGCCTTGGTCGTACTAAGTCGTGAAGCCATAAACCGTCGGCCTCATCTGTCAAAAACATAAAAATATAGGAAAAGTCCAACATACTTCGCAATTCGTAAATTTACAAAGGAAATTTTACAAACGCAACATGCGGGTCGTAGGGTGGGGGGCGATGGGGGAGGTGTTACGCTGTGCGGGGGGTGGTGGGAGCGGCTATTCTTCGAGGGGGGGGTCACCAGGGGGGTACCCGGTGCGGGTGTCTAGGATGAAGCTCCGGAGGGCTGAGAGGGAGGGAGGGTGGTTCCAAATTGGGCTCTCGGGCGAGAGGCTTTCGACCGCAGTTAGGTGGCAGTGTCTGGCTTCAGCTCTGGTCGGGCAGCGTAGGATGGAGTGTTCGAAGGTTTCTGGGGCTTCTTGAGACCGGGGGCAGGTGGCGGGCGGTCTGGGTCGTCGCGCCAGGTAGGGTGGGCCAGCAGGTAGCTTTTGCCAGCGCGCATTTGGTGTATGCGGCTGGCGGTGAATTTGTCGAGTCTCATAAAGGGATGGGGGGTCGTAGAGGCGGAATACGCGTAGTAGGGGGGTGCCGGGAGTGATTCTTCCCAGTCTTGGAGTAAGAGTTTCTGAGACCTCTCTTTGAGGGTGGCGTAGGTCCGTGCCATGAGGGTCGGGGGTGGGATGTCTTCTGATCGGGGGAGGGTGGCTCCCCGATCTGGGGGAAACAAGGGAAGCCGTGACCGAGGGGAAAGGCCAAGTGTGCGAGTTCGTCGATGGGGAGGTGTCTCCTCATGGGGGGGGAGGGGACTGGGGTCTTCCAGCTGAGAGGGAGGTAAATGGATGAGAGGCCGATAGTCATTGGCCGGCAGGTATCGGGGGCCCTAAAACTAGATAGGGAGGGAAATGTGGGTGGAAGGCGGGCCGCCGCGGGGTTGAGCGTAGGGGGTGAGCAGCAGAGCCTGAGAGCCGCGGTGCGTCTCTTATGCCTGCAGTAAGGACCTGTGGGGGGGAGGCAAGCCTCCCTGGACAGTATCGGGATGGGGGTGGTGAAAAAGCAGTTGGTGGTCCATCTTTGAACCCTGTGCCAGAAGGAGCTCATGCGGGTGGTGGAGCGGGCGTTTGGGACGAAGAGGTCCGCACCGTATGTGAGGATTGGGAGGACGAGTCCCATGGCGAGCCTATGTGAGAGGAAGGGGCGGACACCCGCTCCCGGGGAGGCGACTCTTTTAAGGAAGGAAAAGACAGCGTTGGCCAAAGTCAAGCGTCTCTCAAAGTGGTTGGTGGTAGTGAGGGCGGGGGTGAACCAGTAACCGAGCCACCTCACCTCCTCGGAGGGGCGGAAGATCTGGTCATTAAGGGTGACAGGGTGGTTGGATTTGAGGGAACCTCTTTGGCTTGGGGTACGCCAATGGATGAGTTCTGTTTTTGGGATGGAGAAGGAGACCCCCAACGCTGCGGCGCGTCGGGATAGGGATGAGAAGAGACTTTGTAGCCGGCACACATTGGACCGGTAGGAGGGGGAGGAGACTGTGAGTGAAAGGTCGTCGACGTAGGAAAGCATAAGGCCTCCCTTAATATCGGCATGGAGGGGTGCCACATATATGAGGAACAGTAGGGGAGAAATTGGGGAGCGTTGGGGGCTTCCGACCGTGACCAGGGAGGGGGTCCTGGGGGAGCCTTGATAGACTAGTGTGCACTTCCGTTCTGACAGGAAGGAGGAGACCCAGTCGACCATGTATTTGGGGGTGTTTTTGTCCAAGAGGCGCTTGGGGAGGGTGAGGGCGTCGACGTTATCGAAGCCGGCTTTGATATCGAGGAAGAGGGAGGATACCTTGTGGTGGGTACGTTGAAGAGTTTTGACTTCATGGACCAGGGTGGTGCAGGCGTCGAAAGTGCCTAGGCCTGGCACGGATCCACATTGGTTGGGGTGAAGCAGGCCAGATGACGTGGCCAACGAAAAGAGCCGGGCCGCCATGATCCTTTCCAGGATCTTGGAAACGGTTTTCAGTAGAACTATGATGCGGAAGGATGCTGGAGAGTCGTAGGAGGCTTTGCCTGGTTTGTCCAAGACGACGCCATTGGCGATTTTCAGCGAGGGAGGGTGGTAACCATACGTCAGAAGGGGGTTTAGGAGCTCTAGAAGGATGTCAGGGTAGTGTTTGTGGATGTGTTTCCAGACGGAGTATGGTATACCGTCCGGTCCTGGGGTAGAGGAGGGTGAGGACTTGGCGAGAGCTGAGGAGATTTCATCTCGAGTGAGGGGGGGTGCGTCGGGCACGGGCGAGAGCCTCCCCCTGGACGGGGGTTCCAGCCGAGTTGGGAAAAAGTGGGCGAGGAGGGCGTTGTTGATGGAGGTGGGGTCGTTGGCGTCTGGGAGGGAGGGGAAACGTACTGCCTGCCTGGGGGTAACCAGTTTCTTGGCGGTCCAGATGTTGTTGGGGGTGGTCTTAGCGAGGAAATCGGCCCAGTATGCTGATTTGGCTCGTTTGATGGCTTTGAAGTAGCCATTCCTGGAGAGTCTTGCTGTTTCCCTTGCTTGTGTATTTTGGAGTTTCTTTGCTTTTCTTGTAGCTTTGTTGTATTCCTTACAGAGGGCGGTGAGGAGGGGGGTTCACCATGGCTTAGATTTGGCGGAAGGTCGTGATGTGGGGGCTGCTAATCTAAGGATCGAGGTTAGGCAGGACAGGGAAGCTGACAACCAGGAGTCAAACTGCTGGGGAGAGGGGTGTGGGGGGGGCGGGGGGACGCGGAAGGCCTTGAGCGTGGGTTCTAGGACAGTCCAATCCAAGAGATCCCACTTGGCTTGGGGGGGATGGGTATGCCGGAGAGGGGCTGAAAGGGAGATGGAGATGGGGACGTGGTCCGATCCTGTGGAGGGTATGGATGAGGTATTCCAATTGTGTACGAAAGGGGTCATGACGGGTTTGGCAAAGGCCAGGTCTATGACGCTAGGTCTGTGGGGGCCAGAAAGGGGGTACCGGGTGTATTCCCCTGGTGTATTGATGCAGGTAAAATTGAGGTCATCGGCTTTGTCAAAGTAGGGGTCGGCGATGGAAGCCTCCTGAGAAGAGGGGAGGCGGAGGGGGTCGGTGCGGGGGTTGTGAATGTTGAAATCCCCCACTATGAGGTAGGGAATGTCAAGGGGGACGAAAATTTGGTCAGGTTTGACCGTGTGGGGTTGAGGGTATCTGGAGCGTGAGTAAACATTCGCCAGGCGAAAGTAAGGAAATTTTGTGCTGAAGCAGCCTGAAGGGGTATAAATATCAATATGCATGCAGTCGCTCACATCCGGCGTGAACACTGGGAGTATGGAGTTGAATTTCAAAAACTCTGTGGAAACATAACAGGCCACCCTGGGGAGGGGCGAGGGGGGGGCGAATGACTTGTACCCATTAAAGGTAGGTAAGAAGCCTTTGGAGGACGGGGGGTCTTGCAAGAAGACCAGTTGCGGAGGATGGCGCATTGTAAATGACGAAAACAAGGAAAGAAACACATCCCAGCTTCCCAGGCTGTTGTGTTGAATGAGAGTGATATTAGGCGTGGGGGCCAGCCCCTTCGTGTCTAAACCAAGAGGCCATAAGGGCTCTCTTTTATAACCGTTCTTTCCGCAACTCATGACTCATGCTTCACATCACATGCCCCTATGACTCATAAGTGAGTCATAGTGTGAAATCCATCAGCTGACTCGTATGAGTCACTGCACAATAACAACTAACCAATCAAAACACAATAAACCTATCATGTGCGTGACTTGTGTCACATGCGTGAAACCCATGACTCGTAACTACAAGTCATGTGCGAGAGTCATAATCATATGACCACAATCGTGAGTGATGTAAAAACAATAAACTAATCATAACAAAGGAATGACACTCTATTGCATAGTCATGTGAAATACTTAAACCTATGACTCATAAGTATGAGTCATGTGAAAACCTCTCCTGCTAGCCACCGGTTGTGACAGGTAATCCATGTCCCTGCGTCCCCTCGTACGAGACTTAAAGTATATAAGATCCTGTTGGCGTGATATCCCTCCGTCTATGCAATAACTGCGAAGTAGACGGTTAATTGGACTAGCAACCCTCGTAATTTGGTCTATTCGCCGGTCAAAGTTTCTAGTTTCTTAATTTTGGGGCGTTTCATTCCCCCAATGAGGCTGGTGAGTACGTGTTGTAGTTGTTCCGGGCTAATTTCCGGTACCTAGGTGTTCGTGTTAGCTGTGTTTGCCATTGTGTTATCCGTCGTGGCTACTTCTCCTTCGTCCATTCAGAGTGACATGGTGTTTCTTCTCGTCCCTCCTGGCAGTGTGGTCTCTTGTGACCATGCTGGTGATGTAGGTTTTGGGGTTGTTGGACTTGCCATCCCATATTCTCTTAGAGCTCTTTCGAGGGCCTCTCCTAGGATTGAAGTGTCAAATCCTGCGACTTCGATGTCGTCCTCTTGTGGTGATGCAGTCAGCTTCTGTTTTTTTTCTATTTAGGTGCTGCTATGGTTGACGCAACCAAATATTACAATCGACTGCTTGCCAGGTAATACTTGCAGCAGGTAACCACTATACCGAATAGCAATTAGACTTCCTTGACTTATTTGTAGTATTATAACTGAATCTTTAAGACCCCTATCCTGTACGGCTGATTGCAATGTTCTTTCACGAGCCACTCATAGTCTCGGACCCAGTAGTTCAAAAGATATAAAGAGTTGATATTGAAAGTATAGTATAGAAAATAACTTAGATGGTTGAGTGAAGAATATACTACGAAGTCGCCGTAAGGGCTCCTTTTATACCCCTTCTTCCCATAATCCTATCCCTCGTAACTCATACCTATACGTCACACAATCCTTTGACTCAAGTGAGTCATAGTGTAAAATCCATCAGCTGACTCCTATGAGTCACTGCGCAATAAACTAATAACCAATCAAACCTTGATAAAACAATCAAGTGTGCAACTCGCATCACATGTGTAAAACGCATGACTCACTACTATGAGTCATGTGCGAAAGCCATAATCATCTGACCACAATAGTGAGTTACATCAAAACGATAAACAAATCATAACAAAGGAATGACATACTATTGCCTAGCCATGTGAAATACTCAACCCCTTAAGACTCACGAGTTTGAGTCATATGAAATCCCGTGTAGTCTGCCTTGCTTAATCACCATTTGTGACAGGCGCAGATGAATAATCCATGGATCAGGACAACATTAAAGGCGAGAATTGAGAGGGAGGGGGGAAAGCGTGTTGAGAGAACTGAGGGATATATTAATCATGAGGACGCATTGAGACAGCAGTTGGGAATCAATCCAGAGGGGGATGATTGAAGTAGCTGGCGGCCTCGCAGAGAGAGATAGTCGAGATTGGGCCATACCGGGATCATGGGGGGAAATCTGGGAGTATTAGATCATGCAGCTATGTGGTGCGAACCGGGGGTTGGGCCATCACAGGTTGAAGAAACTGACTGACAGAAGGGAAATGCCCCTATGAGTATTCAGTGATCATATATGTATACTATGGGGTTGTAATAAGTGAATAAAATAAATGAGACATACCATGAGAGTCCGGAAGTGACAAAACGTGAAAATGTAGAGGCCAGCAGGAGGGCGTCAGGTGGATGCGGATAAGCTCAGCAGGAATGGATGTCTAGTCTGGCCGACCATTGTAGATTCAGATGGCAGGGAAATGTTATGGGCGGACAGTCAAACGCCACGGGTAACTGTGAGTAGGGGAGCCAGCGGCCGAGATGGATCTGGGTGGGAAGAGAGCCAAAAGGCCAAAGCGGGAGAAACTCCGCTGGTTTCGGTGCAAAACGCAAGGAGGTCGGCGGCGACGGGAAGATGAGCCGAGCTTGTGGGGGGGTTCGGACCAAAAAGGAATAGGAGAGGGGCTGCGAATATTCTCCCCTCTTCTGGCTTTTCGTCCAAACCCCCCCACATGCTAAGCTCATCTCCCTGAGGCTCCCGAACTCATCGCGTATTTCCGCCTCCTCCGGCGGAGGAAGTCAGAACAAAACAAGCTATCAAGAGAAGAAAGCAGGCAGGTAGGAGTATGTGGGAGGGGTATTGACTACTAAGAACGGAGGAGCTTATGCGGCGGGGGGAGAGTTCTTGGGGAGCACTACTGCGGGCTGCGTCCGATACGCCTAGACGCAAATGGGCTGTGTCTGAAGCAAGTAAGCCTGGGCGTTTGCATCAGGAACAGGAGTTTAAGTTATAAGTGTCTGAAGCATCGGGCGCACAGGACGAACCGGTCACACCAGAATGCAAGGTAATATTGTAGCTGATGAATATACAACACGTAGATGTTCAAGAGAGGTTGAAACCATCATGAATTGTTTGAGTTAATTTCAACATGAATCAAGAATTGACAGATCAGGCACATTAGTGCTTCTGTCATTATCTGGTTTAAGTTGAACCCAAAGGGATAAACAACTGAACCCACGGGATGGCGCAACAAACAATACTAAACCGATTCCACTGTGATTGTTCAAAGCGTCCGCGGCACCGGGCCCAGCTTCTTACCCTTACAGGTTAAGATCACAATCGCCACAACCTTCAAGGTACACTTACTCTCAGAATATACATGACTCCAGAAATCAACAAAGGTGAAATCTACCATGCTGGTCAAATATTCGTTTTATCATCGAAGATACATGCTTGCTGGCCGATACGACTTGGAGACGCACCTCGGAACAGCGCATACAGATCTCTATATCATACTTGCTTCTATCTTAAGAAATCCAGCTCTAAATGGCATTCACGACCCCAGACCTGATATAATTGACTACAATTAACCAATCGAGCACCCCGCTTCAGACTAAAAATCAGATCCCGCAAGTGATCTGGCCGGATATGAACACGATGCAATTAATGAAATTACATACGACTCCGATACTAACGCACTTAATGACAACATATCTTCATTTGCCACTGAACAGACGTATTATGAACGCACCAGAGAAGTAATTGGAGATATTGACGGATATCAGCAAGAACATCTCAAGCTGTCGGAGGACGCATGGGCTCCATTCATCAGTCCGAAGGGTTTTAAACTTGCATCTTGGTACATCGAGAGTATATCCTCGAAGTGAGAGATGATTGATTACTTTGCAAATGATCTCCGGAACTCAGTGTCAATTAGCTATAACTCCAAGTATATGCTAGAAAATCATCTTCGATTATTGAATCTGGATATCCTATATCTATGAGGGTTTGATGGACAAGTTGTCAGTGAGAGGGGCAAGAGCATGTTACCATTCTTCTATCACAAAACCTTGAACTGCGTGAGATATCATCTTTGGCAGATAGCCTACCAAGATGACTTAGTATATGTACCTCGCCGGAAATCAATCAGAATAGAGGGAGAATATATGCTGAGATGCATATGGCAGACTTCTGGTAGGACGTTCAAGGATAGCTTTCCGTCCTCCTTTCATTTAAGCTTGTTAAATGTGCATAGGAAACAATTCCCAATGGGGCAACGGTGGTTCAAATCATTGGGATGTCTGATCAGAGGCATCTCACGAATTTCTCGGTGGACAAGGCATGGCTGGTCCTTATTAATATCGGAAATCTTCCGTCGACTAGACATAACAAACCTGGATCAATGGCAGTTCACCTTCTTGCGCTATTGTCCACTCAGCCCAAACTCACCAGAATCGCTGCAGCAGACAAACTCCAGAGACAGATTAATGCTGACAGACTTTAAGACATATTTGAACTCATCTTGGAGCCCTTGAGTGATACACCGCTAGAGGTTGTCCCAATTGACTGTGCCGCGGGGAAAATCTGGAGATGATTCCCAATCTTGTCTGGGTGGATTGCAGACCATATAGGAAACACCACATTATACAAAATAAAAACCAACCCCTGTCCTAAATGTGAGATCCCAACTTATAAGTTAGGAACCAGCGCCAATCATCATCTCGCTAGAAATTACTCAAGAAATGAATGTTATAAACGCCATGGTATCCAGACGGGAAAAATAGTTTTGAAGGACTTGAAACAGTTTCGACACCTGAGCTGCAAATGCCGGATTTACTACATACGATGTATCTTTGACTATTCAAGTATATGATGGACTGAATACAGGGATTTCTCAAGAAACGTTCACGACAGCAGGTGTTCAACGATGCCTGGTAGGCTTTGCCACCATAACCAGGATTCTATGTACCCAAAATACTTACTGTTAAATTATGCAGTGGCAAGGAAAGGAGATAAGGATTCTAGGGCGGTGTCTATTGGGAGTCCTCGCCCTAGCATTGAGAGAGCCTGATAGCACACAAGTACAACCTTGCAAATGTGCGCTCATGTGCCTCCAGTGGCTACTTCATTTTAGAATGATGGCTTAATACCAAAGCCATACAGATGAGAGCATACAGTATATGGAAGACTAGGCAAACCGTTTTCACGAGACAAAAGATATCTTCTTGGAGTTTAGGATATAGAAACAGACACAGGCCAAGGCTGATAAGCTGCCCAAGGAGCTATGCTCCTAGCATACGCTAGTAAACCAGTCAGTTCCTGGAATCGAAGAGGCCCTAAGTACGCGAGGAAGACCGCCAGGAAGAAAACGACCAACATATGGACTTGATACATGCTGAATCCCATTTTAACTTTATTAAGATACATCTAATATGTCACTTTCACGAGCATATCTACCAGTTTGGCAATATTCCTATATATTCTACCAAGTTTGGAGAGCTGACTCACAAGGAGCAGATCAAGGACAGGTATAGACGTTCAAACAAAATTGACGCACCGCGACAGATACTCAGCAGCTACAGGCAGCAGCATGTGATCCGGATGAGACTTTCGAAATTAGAATTCCTCTGACATACCGGAACTGATCTACCAGCGGCAGAAGTCCAGCATTTAGAAAAAATGAGAACCGAGTCAGTCCCGCCTGCCTCTCATAGGATTCTGAAAGAATATCGAGATGAGATACGCAACATCGTCGATTTTAGCATCGTGTCTGATATCTTCCTGGAGACTATTTGTTGGGAATTGATATGATATAGCTGACTGAAGCTTCCACTCGAGTGTGGCCTCCTGAAAATCTGGCGGTACTTCGATCTCTACCAGTTGAACTAGGTATGACACTTGAAGTTCCAGTGCTTCTGCTCCTAAAAACCAATGTTTATGATATACAATTGGCCCAGTGCACTGGTACTTGACTCTTCCCTAACCAGTTGAGCAGGAATGATTGTATTTGGATATATGCTGGTTGCGAGCAGATGTATAGTGTGCGTAAGGGGCGTCTCCCGGCAAAGCTCATAGCTTTTTCAAACTCAGGAATTACACGCACTAGGAAACCATCTACTGCCTTGCAGGTGTTTAATTAATAAATGTGGTTAACTCAGGGAACCGATTATACGTACAAGGCCTTGTGACTATTCATCTGAGGGATGACGCCCGGCAACAGATGATTGTGGATATAGGAATCATCATAGGCGTAGCGCATCTCATACCAGAAACAGCCTAGCGCTGGCTTGTCAACAGCAGAATCAATTTAAGGACATTTAATAAGATCTCTTGAACCACGTAAGAGGGGGCTGGCCCTATATGATTTAACATGGATGTATATAAGTTAATAAACTTGGCTGTGGGAAACGATGGCGCCAGGGTGTGGCCAACGATGGGATCACGCTGTGGCAAATTACTGGACCAGGCCATGGGAAACAATGGAGCTAGGACAGGGAAAACAATAGAGCTAAGAGTTTGGAAAGATATTAGTATATAAACATATAGAAATTGCAACTAGTTGAAGAATTACGCTAGTCAGATGGTGGGTAAAATTTACAAGGAGTAATACTAGTATCGTGGACTAGGACAACCTCGCTCCCCCGAAACAGATTGGACGTCACTCCCCCAAAACTCATTGGACGTCACTCTATGAGTGGGAGACTGCGTCGGGAGGAGACCTCGAAGGGGGAGGGAAAGAGGTTGTGTTGGGGAGCCATCAGGACGGAGGAAAGAGTGTAGCACGGACGCGGGGCATCCTGACAATACATTAGGGCTAGGGGCAGTGTGAAGGCCCCAGGATGCCAGTGGAGTGAATCTAGCTTCCAGAGGCAACTGGTATTGAAATTGATATCAGGAAGCAGAGGACCCAGGCAAGTAACAAAATGGTGAGTGATACGTCAGAACTCAGCGCCCGTGCATCAGCTGCATATTATATTTTTGCTAATGTCCTACTAACTGAACTAGATCTAACGCAAGCACCTTGGACTAGGAAAGCTCCAGGAGTAGATCCTGTCTCTGGGGAAGGACGAGAAAGGATTACACAAGTGGTGACTTCTACTGTGTTCACGCCTGACAAAGGAGCTTGCTCTGAACCACGGACTAGTAATCGAAAGTCCTGTTCTGCTAGCTCTCGGACCCGACTAACTCGATCTCTAACCTGTTGTTACTCATAGGCGGTAAATGGTGAATTAGTACATCCGTCAAAATAGTGACCTCGAATTCCACAATTACAACTAGTAATTTGAGAGTTGCCGCTTCCTGTACTGTTGAAGCTCCCTTCTCTACTGTGCTGGTTACGAGATGTATGATCAACTGAAGTTTCATAGGCAGTCATAAATGCATTAACTTGTACCTAGGTTAGTAGCGGTAGACCCACAGAAGTCCCTGGAGTGGAAGGGGAGGATTAGCTTTACCAACACTATTTACCGGCGGGTAAAGTGGCAGGGAATAAAGAGAAGAGATTGGAGGTTCTGAGTCTTGTCCTTTCTCATAAGGCCTGAATGGATCAGGCTTTCCAATCTCTTGGAACTAAAATTTCACCACACTAAGAGCTTTGATGAAAGAAAATTTAGGCGAGTCTTTCAAGTCGAAGGTAATCCTCTGGCGTCCTTCTTGATCAAGTATCCCCTAGATGAATGCAATCACGAAGAAGGAGTCTATGTCCTTAGGAATTTTACGAGACAACCTTTCCACTCGGTGGACATAGTCTCAGATGTGCTCATTCTCGATCAGGGACAATGCGAGCAATTCATTCGGCACAGTGAAGAGAGAGAAAGCCTGCGAAGTCTTTACTCTATATCGCTCCTTGAACTCATGGACTATCCTCGCATAATCCTTCTTGTCGGCTTCTGGCAGTACATAGTACCACCAGTGCCAAGCATCGCCATCTCTCTCCAAATTCTATCTGAAGAGGCGGATCTTAGACTTATTAGTTGCCTCACTTATTCCAGGAGATATCATGAGGTCCCTGGAAAGTTCAGCGGTTTCGACATCTTGAAGATATTCATCTAAACTCTCTCCTTGGTCCGTATTCTCCCCATTACATGTTGTGATCTTAATGAGCCTAGACATCCTGCCTTTGTAGACAAACTTCTATCAGATACTTTTTGGGATAGGGTGGAAAATTCTGGTTTCTTATTCTGAGTAAGAGATGGTGGAGAGAAAAGAAACAGATAAGGGGCAGGAGGCGAAGAACTGCCGGAAAGCTCTCGATACCTGCAGAGTAGTTCTAGATTTGGATCGAATGCCCAGCTGTAGATAGAGGATTGTTTGTCTTCCAGATTGATGATTCATGAAGCAAACTTGCGGTGGAAATAGCAATGAAAAATGGGAGACAAGCCAACTAATCTTAGTGGTCTCTCTAGGATGATAGCTAGAGAATACGTTTCAGAGCTACAAATGAAACGATGACTTTCGTTCAGGGATACAATCATCTTCCAGGAAAGACAATATCAAAGAAAGAAACAAAAGGGGGAAGAGAACCGGAAATGATATCACAATCAGAAATGTCAATAATATCGACTGTATGCCATCGCCGCTCACACAGTAGGTATTGTTAATCAATTTGATAATGATAAAAGAAACAAATAGGATGATGCAGAATGTAGAAACTATCGATCACATACTATAGAGCAGAGTAGTCTATGCATACTGTTGTTTCCGGCTTTATTGCCTTTCTTTCCCTTCCCTATCTCCCGACTATCCAAGCCAGCTATTAGTAATCCATCTTCGCCTCACTATATAACCAGCTAGTTCCAGCCCGTTGAGTAAGTATAAATATAAGAAAACTAAACTAGTAAACATTAGGCCCATTTGTCATCCTACAGTATCTCTGGGTCGAAGCGGGCTGCTCACTCGCTACAATCTCGCATTTAAAAGCCACGACCTTCCGACACTCTAAGGAGTCTAACGACCCACTGGCAGCTCCAAATTAGTTTTCCGCCAGGACATGACCATAATAACTTTGATACTCAAAGGCCAGGAACCAAGTTCAAAGCATTTGAGATAATAGGTGAATTCATTTGGTGTCCTAGTAGTGAAGTGCTTCATGAAGAAGTGCAAGATATGAACTCGAATACTGGTCTAGCTTGGTCTGACTTCCTTCGCTTTCGGGTATTGGAAGAAATAAGATCATGGGAGCACTAGTATATCCCTAGCGTTCAGTAAGGGGCCCGTTTCTGTGGAACCGGGCGATAATAACGTGTGTTATGTACCTTAACCGCCCTGTTTTTTCCCGTGTTAAGCGAATTAACACGCGTTATTTTGACACCGTTCCACAGAAATGGGGCCCCTAACAAACTCTATATATCCCTTATTCCAAGGAGCACTATGGACGAAAACCCCTCATGCATGATTGTTACCTTAAACATAGATGGAATAAGCAGTCAAAAACACCTATCTGGCTTTCTCAGGAGGTTAAAAACTTTCAAACTCTACACAAAATCTTAGAAAAATTGTTTCCATTGCCAAAAGATAAAGTTTCTAGTGTTTTTGAATATTTCAATAAAGATGGTACTCAAATTCCTGTTACCAAAATAGTAAGTATTAAAGAATGGACTACTGAGCCCTCAAGACTCAACCACACACTAGAGGAAATGGATTCCCCCCATCTCCTTTCACCTTAATTTTATCTACAATCTTCTCCTTCATATTAATTTCCTTTTTCACCCCCTTTGCCCTCTAGTAGCTCTAAGGAAATAACAAATCATCGACTATCATCTGAATGTACTGGAAACCATAATATACACAGTATGGATAAACAAAGTAATGAGTCTGCCGTATTACTGATATTTGGCTCTAGCTCAGAGCTACCCACTCTTGACGAGCTTATACCTACAACATTGGCAAATACAGATATCGATAAATCTCTCAGTAATTCGCATCCTGCCCAATCATCTGAATTGGAAACCCCATTTTTTTCTCTTTCTACCATTCCTGATTCACCTGAACAACATTGTCTCTCCTCTATTCTAAGTTCTAGAGTTAGTCCAGCTCAAGTGCCTCCTCATCGTACTACATCCAAGGTTTTATATATTCCACCTTTACTTCTCCTCCTTTTCTTTTACTAAAATGCTATACATACTAACCGGTCATGATTATAGCGTAATCATATTCATGTTGCAAGTTCTTCTCCACTCTATTTACACCCACAAAGGCGAGAGATTGCTCAACCTGGTAGGAGTCGCAAGTTACGTCTACGAGCTGGCAGAGAGCAAGCCCATAAGTGTGTTCATTCTGGTTCCGGCTAAACAAAATCTACTAGTAGTCTAACTTTTGTCTTATCTTTTCTCTACACTGTGACAATGTATACGATATTGAATACCCTTTACTTATAATCCTGTTTTGTTTTTTGCTTTCCTTTGTCTCTGTTTTCTTTTCTTTTACACTTTGCTTCTTTTTGTTTCATTCAGGAGGGCCATTACGGCAAGAAGAATAACACAAACCTGAAAGATAAAGTAGAATGCATATCAATCTAATCATTTTCAGTCTTAGTATCATCATCACCACTGATTGCATGTTGACTATTAATTTATCGTCGTATTTTATAGAGTGAATTCCAAGAAATTTGTAGCGTTCATTATGGGATGTCTGGGAACCTGCAAAACCTGAACCCCTGACCATGTTTCCTGCCCCACCCCACTCGACGCCTCAGGGTGGGGCATCTTTCTTCAGCCTTCTAGGGACTATCTCCCACCTCACTCATTCCTCAGATAGGCCCTAGCAAAAAATAAGTAGGGTTAGGCTAGCAAGTGAAAACCCGCCAACGAACTCTACAAATTGGAATAAAAAAAATGCAAAACCCGGGTCTACAACGACCCATCCCACCAACCCTTCCACCCGTGATGCCAGCTTGCATATATTGTTGTTATCCTTCTTCAGTTGCTATGCTAGACAACCTAGAAAAGTCTGATAACCGCCTCCTACTACACCCTCTATCTTTCTGTCCCCTCATGTGCTGCTGGGTAGTATAGTGCAGCCTAGCCGCACCACTAACCAACTGATCCAATCAGCTGGCGACCAATAATTCATGCCCCCAAGGTGACTTGAACTCATGACCTAGTCAGTAGATATGAGGGGCCATCCCACACCTTACCAACTAGACCACGGATGGACAATAGAAAAACAATACCTTAGCTATATGTACTCAATGTTATCCATGATTACAAATAAGTTTATTACATATAATATATTCGCCTTACACGATTTGGATCACATTCCTTTTCCCTTACTTTTTTTTTTGTTTTGTTGTGGATTCGCTTATCCAAAACCTAGAGTCGATGTTGGAGTTCGGTGGCCCTTTGGGTTCTTATAGCCCGCTGTAGCCATTCTTTTGTACCCACTGATGCCAATCATAATTAAAAATAAGGTTTATCGCTTATAAAATGCTGATTGTTGAGGGACTTTTTTAGTTTTACGATTTTAATGATTTAAGATTTGGTTTTCGTGGCGGTTGTGGTCGCTATAGTCCGCCGTAACCTATAGTAATATCCTCGATAGGAATAACGAGGCCAGCGACATAGATGACTGAAGAATCGTCACCCTCTTTGTAACAAGTAAGCGTTATGTCCCCTAGAAGGATCGATTAGAACCCTAGTTTAACTTACGTTATTAGGTTGGCTTAGAGAAACAAGAGCCCGCATTGCTCGAATAATGATCATATCCGTAGTGAGTAGTGGCGTTATTGAAATGGTTTTTGCTGGTGGTATTCGTGCGGGAGCGGTTGGTAGGGGTGACTGGACTATTCCCTTGGCCACTTGTGGAATCCATAAAGTTAGACATGATGCCGATTTTTTTCCCACCAAGATAGATTGAGTAAAAGTAGAAAAATATTTCTCTGGGTGGAGGAAAAGTGGCAAGAAAAGCTGTTAGTGCTGGCGAGAACCATTATGGAATGAGGTTTGAGGAAGAAAGAGGCGGAGGGGAAGGCACACGGGGTGTGTTGAATTTGAAGTTGAACTATAGAGGAGGGGGGAAAAATGCCAGAGACTTAAGCGAGGTATCTAATTAGATGTTATGGAACCCGCCAGCAATTACCGATGCCTGTGAGGAAATTCAGGCAGAAACAAAGAAAAAGGAATATTTGTGTAGAGAGCAAGAACCGGGGGTTTTCTTTTCTATTCCTTTTTCTTCGTACGCATGGTCGATGTGAGACGAGTTAGGGAGGATGTGGTGGGAAGTTTAGGTAGATGCTATACGGAAGGTTGAAGGAAGACGTGAGAAGTGGTAAATACGGTAAAATGATTCTGTGTAAAGAGGGCATGGGGGAAAATGATTGCGCTCATTTGTCGTCGTTGACCCGCCCGCGAGTGACAGACGATGCGTCCTTTATCTCCCTCACTCGTAATAACAGACTCGGAGATAATGGCCGATACCATGGATCTTTCAGTCACCCCCCTTCTAGTGGACGTACTGTGTTCTTCAATAACGGCGCTCGGCCTTTCTCTATGGAGAGTAGCTACGAAACGAATGTGCCTCAAAATCAGCACGCCCTATGAAGAAATGGCAAGGTGGCAACATGAAGGGCCGCGGGGGGCAGAAACACAGGGGATCGCCTGGTATCATCGATCATCACATAGTCAATAATGTGATGCTCGATGTTAATGACACTAGCTAGGGGTCGTGACAGCATACTAAGTTGCCTTGGGGAGCCATAATTGAGAAAAAGGGGGGGAGAATGAGGGGAAGGCAATGGGAATTTGAATGGGAATAGCGATGGGAAGGTTGATGGGGGTGAGGGAAAAATAAATGAATCGTGGGGTGCGCGGGGTGCGGGGTGATGCGAGGAGTGTGAAGTGGCTAGACCATAGTATCCCTTTATCTCAAAGTTCTGGCTAACCTACTGTAGTATTTTCTCTTCCTTTTTCTTCAGCTTGTTCTTTTTCATTCCCGGAATCCCATCCCAGCCTTGCACTGTGGTTCGGTGCCTTAATTCCATGTTTTGATTTCTTCATGATGTGCCTCAGAGGTGGTTGTGATCTAAAGAACCTCCCATCTTTTCCGTGGTGGGCTTGCCCACTTTCACTGTATTTTTAAGGATGTCTGTCTACGCTTAGATATCGTATGGGGATACGTTAATAGCCGGTTGACTCGCGGTCGCGGATGTGCCCGGTGGCGCTGATTTGGATGGCTTTCCCGGCTTTAATGGGTTTAGTAGAACCTCTTTCCATTTGCTTTTTCTCCATAGAACGTGTATATAGTAAAGAATGGTGAGGTGGCCTAAAGCCTTAGAGGTGGGTATCCTAGCTAACTAAGCCTTCGCTCTGTCTACAGTACAATAACACCCACCACTCAGTACTTTTAGCTTCCGCGCTCTCATATTGTATAGTATATCTCTTCAAGGCCCCTGTAACATTGCCATATCATAAACTTTCCCTGTGATCTCACAGGTAACATCCTCTTCTGATCAATGCCGAGCTCGACTTTGGGCATACTGGCGGCTCTTCTAATGGGAGGGCTCGAAGCTTGTGATTTTGACACAGGTCACCCTTTCTCATTCACATAGTAAGAAGAGCGGCGTTTGACCTCAGATGTGCCAGAAGATGAATCAAATGCAAGGCTGCCGGTGCTCTGGTTTCGACTTTCAGAATTGGGTTTCTTGATACTTCTTTCCCCATCAGCCCCGATGTGAGAGTGCGCCCAGTAGATTGAGTTTGTTGCGTGCGGGTTTAGTTTGGGGGTGATTTGGCGCTTTGATTTGATGCAGCGGTGGGGGACGCACTCTTTTCCATAGCTAGGATCACTCTCGGTCCGGCGGCGCCCTCATCCAAAATTAATTATTTGTTAGTAAAAGGGGTGCCATGCTTGTCGCTTGAACAAGTACACTAAAGCTACATCGGGGCTCAAGACTAAAAAATTATGAGAGGATAATATGTTCGGCGTGGAGAGTGAGAGAAACGGGCTTAACAATCGAGAGAGGTATATCAAAGACAGACTTGTATTAGGTGACCTGACCTTCTTACAATTGTGGGTGAGCTCGACCCTTAAATACACAAAACAATGGTGACTCTTCCGGGAGTCTCCTTAACACGCAATCCTAATCTCTTCTCACACCAGATGTTTCCCCACATGCCCGCTATCCTTTACCGCTGACCCTTGACCGCCGCGTTCTCTGGTTCCAAAAACTTCGCCCCCACTCCTCGCACTCTTCACCGCTCTTGGTACTGTACAGGGTATCCTCCGACATCGGAATAAGCGCCGATGATTTTAACAAAGACGATATGCAGCCTACCACAAGTTTCGCCGACTGCCCACGGCTCGGCATGTGGAACATCACGAATTCAGCTAGACGCTTGTGCCAGAGGCTCTCGTAGGTATTTGCAATAGAGTCCTTACGGATATGAAGACCAACGTACTCATTAAAATGGACATACGTTTCCCACCGAGACATTCAAGGTTGTTTCTATAGAACCATATGAATCTTGGTTCCTTGCTGGAGAGCCGATGAAGTGTACGTTTCTTATTCCATCTCTGCGCTAGGACGAGGTCATCCTGGTGATAGTCATAGTAGAGCAATATTCGGTGATAGCCTTAACGTAGCACTCGGGATTACCTTTGTGGAGACCTGATTGAGTAAGCTGGTGTATGTGAGGCGGAGGTTTGTGGGGTTTATCACTGGTCTCAGCCTCGCTTGTTTCATCAGCGTTGTCATCCCTGTCGGTTCAGAATCGCTCCATTTCTGCTCTTTCTCAGCTCTGTTCGGTGCAAGCCCGAGGTGGACCTGTCGAAATTCGGTGGGTAGTGAGGGTCCGGCCTAACCTCTGGGGGTGTTCCCAGCAAACCAGGCTCGATAGGCGATCTAGTTGGTTGTTCGTGACATCGACGGGACAGTTTGATAAAGACGCGCATTGGAGGGGTATCGGGAGATGACGCAGGCTCAGGCTTGCATTTAACCATTGCGCGATTGCTACAAATTGAGCAAAAGAGGCGGTGAATCAGGGGAGGAGATTAAAGACATAGAGGGAATCCGACGCGAACAGGAGTAGAAGAGAGGACTGATGGGTGTTAATAGAGGTTCAATTGCAGTTTCACGGGAGAGACCTTACACAGGGGTGTGTTGACGCTGTCCCAGGGTGAGGGAGTGTTGTAGGGGTGCGGAAAAAGGAAAGATTCTAGCGGGGAGAGAGGGAGGGCCGGACAACCGGAGAGCGG
The DNA here is from genome assembly GCA_003070745.1 of Tuber borchii. NCBI lineage: Eukaryota > Fungi > Ascomycota > Pezizomycetes > Pezizales > Tuberaceae > Tuber > Tuber borchii. The sequence continues at coordinate 81,406 of NESQ01000317.1, read as the reverse complement.
GAGAGCGGGAGAACAGGATAGAGGTGAATGATTCAATGGAGGAATGGTCGGACATTTGGTTACTGGTGGATGACAGAGCGAGGGGTAAAGGCGGGATTTTGTTGAGGTCGAGAGAGTAAAGTGAAGGCGATAGCATTGTTTGATACTGCTGGCTATAGTACGAGTAACTTAAGCGAAATCCCCCCGCGGACTGGTGATCCCCCAACCCTCTCCCCCGTTGTCCATGCCCATCCCTAGCAGCCACAAGTCGTCGGACAGTCGCTCGACAGAAGTGTTCATGATTTGTCAGATATTAGTCATGTCTCGCCAAAAGATACTCCAGTATTATACCGTAAAATCTCACCCTTAATGAACTGGCCTGGACTAGGATATTTTACAATCAGCCAAATTTCTGAATTAATGATAGGCCAAATATCTCGTCCTTTCCAAAATTCTCAAAAGCTTAGTTTTCTTAGTATGATACCAGAGATTTTAAAAAGTCCTAGTCCAGGCCAGTTCGTTAAGGGGGAGATTTTGGGGTACTGGCAGTGGCCAACAATCGTGACACGGGGACCATGTTCCTTTGTGCGATACTCGAGCATTCTATAACTAACGACTTCTCCCTATTCTACTTTTAATTCCGACTATGGTGAATCAATCCGGAGATGTCCAATATGCATCCAAAAAAAACACCTAAAACTACATGGCGTGAAATAACAAATGTAGAGCAGGGTATGATCCTCGCTTTTTTCCACTGTGTTGGAAGTATTGTCCATGTAGCATCTCTTGAAGCCTATACCTTTATGGATTGAATATTGATGTATCTGACCATGTCCCTTATTCCCCTAATGTGAATCCTATTGAGCATGTATGGGTAGAGCTTAAGAGATTGCATCAACAGTACCCGACAATTGGAAATACCCTAGGTGGAAAATAAGCTGTGACGAAGTGGCTAGCTGAGGTACTTGTCTGGGTTTGGGAGACAATTCCTGAGAAGCTTTTTGAGAAGGTTTGTAAATCTATGCCTAATAGGGTGGCTGGAGGTTTGGAAGCAAGGGGGGGGTATACAACATTTTAGCTATTGGTTTTTACCTTTCTTATTATTAAATTATCTCTAATTTTATGTATTTATTTATTATCTGCACTAGTTATCATTTCCCTTTAATTTGTGATAGTTGTGGGTTGATGATGAACGGGTAATCATTCATGGTCGATAATTGATTGTTGGGCGCCTGGTGTTGTAACTGAGCTCAGCAGCCCCACTACCAGACCCCACCATATTGCGCAACTGAAATTAAACATGTCTCAAATCATGAACACTTCTGTCAAGTGACTTTACATCGATTTCGGGGTTTGTTGCCACTGTTTGGGGGGAGGGGTTCAAGTTGGTGTAGCGGGGGTGACGGTAGAAAGATCGCACCGGGGAGGGTGTATTTTCTGTTGATAATTAGTCGAAGGGTGGGGTGGGGGTGAGTTTGTGTTGTAGTTTGTGTGCATAGGGCTTCATTAATAGTATTGTTAAATGTTGTCGCTCAAATTAGATAGCCCAGGAGACATCTGACAAATGTTGAGCTTAAACTCATTCTCTTCAGCGGGTTATACAGTGTCTAATTCTCCACTGCATTGAAACCACTCTTGTTAAAATTATTCTTAAGTAGCAGCACACCTATACAATTGTACCCTAATGAAGGCATAAAAGTGGGGTGGAAGTTGGCATTTAGATCGTGTGCCCAGGATCATTTAGGGTCAGTAACTTAGCAGTATCTTGGCAGCAACAAATACAGTAGAATTCCTTAAATAAGGCGAGCTCACCATATTCAACATTCAGGTTGCCTCAAGTTTGCTGATTCGATTGAGCACCCCTACCCTGTTGCTTTGTGGGCCTGACATTCATTACGTCTTAGTTGAGCGCCGGCGCCCCTGTGCATAGACCAAAAGCTCCAACTCAGAAATCCAATCCCTTGGCAACCATGCCCGAGGCAACACCGGGCAATGCCAAGGAATACACCATAACACAAACTTCTTGCTATCTCATATATGGATAAGACAGGCAGGTTCTTCACCTTCCAAATTAAGTATAATATCTGCGCTCATTGGCAATATAGCGATTCATTAGCCAAATCGAACTTCAACTCGACATAATTGGAGGATACATAGTGATGGTTACCCTGAAGGGGTATTCCACCTTCCATGGGTCAGTCCCGCATTAACCTAGCATATGGGGGGCATGAGAAATCTTTTTTTTTTTTTTTTACTCTTTGTTCTAAAAGAAAATTGGCAACTGATGTGCTACTCTCATCATATGTACTGTACAACTTTATAGCCTTGTATTTAGTTAATTCTCTCTTCTACAAGGAAATAGGCGACTGAACTTTCTGTGTGAGTATGAGGCTGGTGCCAAAAATGATGAGCAGTTGCAACAAAAACAACACTTAGAATTCGGATACAGAATACTCTGCAGGCAATCTCTCAACTACAAAGAAAACTAATAGGATGAAAGTAAACTAAATATTATAATGAAAATTGACTTTAAAGAAAATATAATCAAAATTGTGTTTGCATGCCTCTTCGTTGTTTGACCTGTCTGAGCCGATCGGGCATACTCTCAATATACCCGTTCCAATCTTCCGGTTCCAGATTCTCCCACTCCTCTTCTACAGCCTCGCGCATTTCCTGAATAGTTCCCGGAAAGCTATCGCGTACCTTGATGCGTTGCTTCATCAAGCGCCAGACGTTTTCGATGGGGTTGAGGTCTGGGGAGGCAGCCGGTCGAGGATGTAATGGTATGCCTAACTTCGCCTTGACCCCAACCAAGGCACGGCGGGTCCCATGTACTGGTGCTCTATCTTCGACGTATTGGGAGGCGAGGGATACTGAATAACCTAACAAACTGTGGAAAGCGGGGGAGACGATAGGTTCTAAGACCTGTTGTTGATAGTTCTTCATAACCAGCCCTTTTTTCCCACTACCAACAAGAAAAACAAGAGGTGACTTCCAGTCATGACTGATAGCTCCCCAAACATGAACAGAGCTCCTTCCACTATGAAAGGTATGTTGTAGACAATGATCGTGGTAGCGTTTGTGCAGTAAACGGGTGACCCAAGTGGATCCTCGTTTTGATGTATCGAAGAAACACTCATCTGAGTACATGAGTTTTCTCTAAAAGTCAACTGGTTTTTGCCAGTGCTCACAGCCGTACCTCATCCGTTCACGCTGATTCTGTCGATTGATAAAAGGCTTTTTGCAGGCTTTACAGCGTGAATAACCATAGCGCGAAAGGGCCCTCTAAATTGTCCGTCCTGATACAGATAGCCCAACTTCCTGACCAAGCCGTCTCCAGCACAACTTTCTCCCTTCCCATCCGCTTTGAAGCCGACCCATCAACCGACGAATATTGTGTTTGTCCAAGCGGCATTGGCGCCCAGGTCGTAATCTTGTCCGTCTAAACCTTGGTGTATGACTCCATCGTGAAACTGTCGCACGTGGAACGTTGGTTTCATGGGCCACTTCTGACTGCGATAATCCTGTCTCTAATAGAGTAATTACTCTAGTTTGTGTCGGTGTCGTCCATTCACCCATTGGAAGCTGCCGTGGTGGGGTATTCATTTTTTAAAGTATTGGTAGGTGGTTGCGATGGTGAAAAATTTGCACGTTGCTGCTCATCATTTTTGGCACCAGCCTCGTACTTGTAACTGGTTAGTATTGGTATGTTACTATTCCTGGTAGCACATTATTTCCTTTTTTTCATCATTAATGCAGCTGGCTGAAATAGGTTAGGAACTTTGGTGTCATTGTCAAATAATTTTATTTTCGCTGCTGGGAGTGGGTGTGTGGTGGCGCTACGGGAGATTCTTTGGGGCTAGGGTCTCTTGCTCACTTACGTAACCGTCCACCCAACGATTAACCCCGCTCCCTTGATTTCCACTTTGAGGGTGATGCAAAACCGTTAGCTGCTAAGGCGGGATCTCATCTATCATGCGCAGTTCGATTCTAGTCAAATATGACCTTGTTTTGCCGATCTAATTCTAGACCCGCGTCATCTTCGGGTGAATGCTTTAAGCGATTTGAATTGTAGGATTGTTGGCTGCGAGTGAGGCAGAAGTATCATACACGACTGCGGGGTGTAGAGACAACTATCATTTGATCACTTTCCGGCGCTTGAAGACCCATCATGCGAAATTTCTTCCTTCACAGCATTTGGAGAAAAATTGACAATACATTCTTAATTTAGCAAATCTTCAAAGGGAACAATTGAGAGAAGAAACAGAAAAAAATTAGCTGACAGATAGTAGGAAGTTTCTGCTGGCTTCTAGTAGAATCGGCCAACCGGTAAACTATCCCCTCGGCTGCTGAGACATTCCAGTCCTGTTTAGAATGTTGAACACTAGCCTATCTGAGTAACCGGGTGCAAATCTACGCGGTCCCCCCATCGTACATACGCTAGACTAAGTGAGGGTTCAGCGAGGCATCAGTTGATATCAAATTTCGGTTCACATCAATCAAAACTACTAACAAATCTTTGCCAATCCTCGCTCAGGGAGCTGTCTCGCTGGACCTTGATTCCTTGCTGCAACCACCACAGCTTTTTCCCAAAATCCACAATTCACAACCTCCGACGCTAATACCACTTAACTAGCAGCAATTTTGCCCGTATCTGCCGCCCGCCTCTAGAAAAAATGGCTGCCGTACCTGCTGAGAACGTAGGTGAACCCCCGACCTCCCTCCCCACCGGCCCAGCCATTGGGATATACCCCACCAGAACAGAGACTTGGTCCCTCCCCAACTCCTCCCTAGCCTCCGCGCCCCTAAGCCCACAACTTAGCCCACCACAAGACATGAAATACTATCTCACCGAGGGGTTAAAAAGTGTGGAGCACCAGCAATACCGTGATAGCGAGTCTTGCCTAGGGGCCCTTGACTCGCAAGTCAAAAAATTACGTTCCGATAAGGCTGGCCAGTACCTAGTATTTGCCCCTGTGACGCAAGACCAACTTGTGATGATCGAGCGTATTCGCCATGCCCACTATAATGGAGTCCGCCTCCACTACTTCAACCGTGAAGAAACATTGATAGTCAAAATATTTGCTGGCCCAGTCCAGGCGGAGGCACTAGGCAGAGTTTCAAAAAGTGAACTTTTGATTTGCTTTCTTTTTCCATACAGAAGTCGCGTGTTAAGGAGGCCTTGCTACAACGGTCATCACTAGAATTGTCCTTGTTACTAGAACAACTACACTAACCATACCAACTTTCTATAAGTGCTAAGTAGCTCAGCTATCCCTTAACCTCTTTTCAAGCACTAGTTTTTTTCTACTACCTAACTACAAAAAGTATTAACGGTGGTTTATCCTCGGCTACGGGGAGGTCAAGTTCGTTAATTGAACAGGTCAGTCTTCCGTGAGTGAGCCTATTGTTTTAATGAGTGGTATTTGAACTAATCAAGATAGGGAGACTTTGCAAAAAAAACTCAGCGGAGAAGATACCTCCCTTGCGCAAAAAATCACAACTAAGACAATACAGGTACTAAGAGTAGCTCTCATAGACTGCAATAATTCATGTTAGGTAAAGCTATCTAGTGAGTAGATAAAACAATAAACGGAATCCTGTCATCCATCCAGGATCTCGTACTCAGTATTCCCCCGTTCGAGCATAGGTTTTTCTCGGCCGCTTAACTCTATCAGGTACAAACGGTGGTTTATCTTGAGCTAAACAAAGATTGGGGTCTTTGGTTGGCTTGGTCAAGCATCTGTGAGTAAGCCGATTCCTTTAATTGATGATACTCAACCGGGAACTAATCGGGATGGGTGTCTGGCCAATAATAAAACTAACTTTGAACGAGATTGGGTAGAGACAGAGATAATCAATATTGGCGTTGTTCCTGCCAATTTTAGAAAGTGGATGAGGTATTACGATTTATTAGTGCGCGCTTCAGCCCGGACAAATTCTGCTAAGTTATTATCCGATTCTGGTCTATCAAAATATACTTAAAGTCACAATCTCTCTTACTAATGGCGTTACATTTCTCCGAGATCTTCCGGGAATTAGCTAGCTTGTCGAAGCCAGCTATACCCCTCATGAATAATTTGAGTATCAGTCGAGTCTTTCTTGCATCGCGAAAGTGTAGGCATAAAGAGGGCTGAAACGTTCTCTGGTTCTTCCTTCCTTCGGTCACAGGGCTTTCCAGCCTATAAAGTTAGTTGAATGCATAGTGAAAAGTGTTTATCTTGGTATGGCAGTGTTATGGTTCAAGCACATAACTCAAAAACCTTGAGTTTTTTCATAAGGTCTATAGCTCTCAATGCTCCCTTATCTTGTCCGGGATGTGTTGTATTAATGCTACTGCAATAATAGGGTCAATCGTGAATGGCGGGTTGTATGCATAATGTTCGCATTGCTATCGCCGCTGACAGCAGCACGGGCGACCGAATATCACACCCAAAATATTTACTCCGGTTTCCAGCTTATTGTACCGGATTAGCTAGTAATGAGGTACGAAGTAAGCGCATATCAATAATGAGCTTAATAACTTCCATCAGAAGTATACGATAGCACGCGGGCAGCTGCAGGCCGACTTAACGATATGGCGCACTTTATACCAGGCCAAAATACTAAACACACTAAAATTTACAAAGCCACCTGCATAAAGGAAACACTCAGTCCACTGATTCCAAGATAATGATGTCAGCAATAGGGGACACAATTTATATCTGCACATAGGGGCAAGTTGACGAGCGAGATGGGCACTCTAAGTACCGCTGTCTATCCACGGTCATGGAAGATAGTGATGCCAAGGATCAAGGCAAAGGAAAAACTTCCTAGGATTACCTATGAAATCAGAAATTTGTTTCGAGGGAGAGGGGGGATAAGATCATTGAAGGCCAAGAGGGTAGAATATAGCTTCCATCCCTAGAAGGCTTGGGCAGTTCAAGCAGTTAAAAGGGATGCAAACTGGATTCCAACGTCTCCTATTTGCTCTCATTCGCCTTGTTTATATACTGCTTTGAATTTGTTTGAATTTTTCTTCTACTTCTGTTGTCGAGATATCCAGGTTGCCTAAACAGAGTAACTCATTCCGGGATTGTAGTTTATGGTTATTGTTAATAATTTCTCTCCCTAACCTCGCACATCATAATACTATCGTGCTTAATTATTCCTAAGCACTAAAGTTTTTTATTTATGGGCTTCTCAGATATATTACCTTGATTTTATTAAGATCCCGCCCTTACTTTCGGTGACAATTCTTGATTTTGAATACTCTTACAATCTTCTTTAGTTAAAGGTATAGCAGGGTCCACAACCGGAAGGAAGGATCACAGCGCGTAACTTCACACTAGCCGACAGATGTAACCGGTAATACTGTGTTGAGAAATAAGGTTTTTCTTTGTTCCGTGGTTGGGAAGCATTCTCGATCTGCTGGTCACTCAGGCAGGATCCTTCGGCAAAATTCACTGATAACGTGGACATACACAAATCCATACTCTTGGCAGCCGCTACAGCAGTGGTTTCTGTTTATTCTTCGAAATTATCACGGTGGAAATATCCTAATTATTGCTCATTATATCTATAAAAACTGGCAATATTTATGGCAAGACGTAGCCGCTATTAGATTTGTCAGCAGTGCGATCAATTATGTAGCCCTGGTGACGGAGATGGATAGTGAGATATACCCGTCGACAATGATATCAGTTCCGGTAGTGTATGTAGCAGCATCGCTGGCAAGGTAGAGATAAGCACCCTTGAGCTCATTCGCTAATCCCTCACGACTACACTCCCTTAGCTCTGCACACTCTGGGCCCTCGAGGGGAGTTCAGAAAACTTACTGAAGAGGGATTTTCTCCTTCCAAATATCCTTGGTCTCTTTGGGCACGAAGTCGCTAATCTCGGTAGCAATGTAACCTGGACTGACCGAATTGGCTCTTGCGAAACCAGCCCACTCGACAGCCAGCCCCTTCACATAGTGGATAACTGCAGCCTTGGCTGCGTTGTAAGCAGTCTGCAACTGCGGAACGTTGGTGATGTGGCCACTCATACTAGCGGTAGCAATGAATGAACCGGTTCCTTGGCGGTGGAAGTGTAATCCTGCTGCATATGCAGAGAAGTAAACACTATCGAGATCGGTCGCGATGATTTTACGGTAGTGGTCAAATCCCTCCTCACCAGCATCGAGGATAGCACCTTTGGTCCAAGGGATTCCTGCATTTGCAACGAAGATGTCGAGGCGGTTGTTGAACTCTGACACAGCCATGTCAACGGCCTCTTGGACCGCTTTTTGGGAGGTCACATCCACCTGGTAGGCGGCGGCTAGATTGGATTTACCAATGTTAGTTCCGTCGCAAACGAGGGGGAGAACCCAGGAACTTCGAGCCCACCTTTGACACCCCATTTCTTGCCGATTGCTTCAGCTCTCTCAACAGCTTTTTTGTTGCTGTTGTACCAGATGACAATATTTGCCCCTGCTTCAGCAAGCGCGTCTGCCACTGCCAATCCAATACCGGCACCGGCTCCCGAAACAATAGCGGTCCGGCCCTTGAGGGAAAAGAGAGGAAGAACAGCATCACCGTCTCTTGGAGAGTACCTATCGATGGTTGTCATTGTAGAAGAGGGATATTGGAATGGGGTTTGATGGTTGCAGGAGACGATAAATGGAGGATGGAGAAGGATGAGGACAAAGGGGAAGAGAGGAGCGTTAAGCAAGAATGAGAAGTAGCGGGATATGCGTAGCATATTATTTAGCAATTTATAATCGAAAGGGTTTTTAGACTAGTTACCGTACTCACAGAGTAATTAATAGAATTAATATCGTAAGGGAAGTGAAGAAAGTACGTTCGAACACAGAGCCTCAGATCACGTGATTGGAACTTCTGCAAGATGAATTCATTCCGCAGTTAGGCTACGAGAGCCTCAAGTGAAAGACATCCTAATTTGGTAAAGCAACTTCGCTACGATACCGAAAAAAAGAATGTCAGGCACCTCGTCCCCCGCTGCCCCACCCCGCTCCTTCTCCCCTCACCTAACACAAACCTATCACCAAAGCCATCATCGACCGAAAAACAATTACTATATCATACAATGGGGTCTACCGTTTCTCCTCTAACCGAGCTCGTCCTACCGAACTTCGATTCCTACCTGCAATCTCTCGCAGACACGCTTTCAACCACCCCCAGACAGCCAGTTTCTAACCCCACATCCTCTTTCTGGTTATCTGACCCCCCACCAGTATTCACGCATCAATCTCCTACCTTTCCAACTGCCGTGGATGTAGTGATTATCGGTAGTGGGATAACTGGTACCGCCGCTGCAAGAACCTTGCTGTCTAACTCACCAGACCTACGGGTTGCTATGCTGGATGCGCGCGAAGCTTGCTCAGGTGCAACTGGTCGCAACGGGGGTCATATTAAACCTAACTCTTGGGAATTATTTCCGAAGCTAGTAGCAATATTCGGGAGGGAGAAAGCGAGGAAGGTAACAGAATTCCGAATGGGTATTCTGGATAAAATGATTGCGATAGCAGATGCGGAGGGTGTCACGGAGGAGTGTCAAATCAGAAAGGTGGAAGCGGTGGACGTGTATTTTGATGCTGAGAGCTGGGCTACTGCGAAGAGTTGTTTGGGTATTTACTTGGAGGAGTTTCCGGAAGAGATTGGGAAATGGGAGACGTACGAGAGAGAGGAAGCATGGCAGGTGAGTATTCAATTCATGCGATTCCTTTGGCGAGTGGATTGGTCACATCCCGAGATCTTGGTCCGGCCTATGGGCCAGCTGAGGAGGGATGGATAACTTGCAAGGTGTTCGCTACGACATGGATTGGATGGGCAGTTCGACCCCTCTGAGACATCACATCTCGGGGATAATCACCATCGCATCCAATTCATGACCCTGAGACCGGTTTCTTTCCTTACCTTCATGAACCTTGGCATTATCACAACCTAGAGCAAGGTCAGAACCGTGCTACATAGCATCCCCCCCGAGAAAGTGTTGCTTTCAACCACAATTTTGCTATTTCGAGATGTGACCAGATCCACCAACGCCCACAACTTTCCTAGACCCATTTTCACGGCCGACTAACATTCTCAGGAATTCGATATTCCCCACGCTAAAGGCATAATATCAGGCCCTGCTGGTGCCCTGTGGCCCGCTCGCCTTATACACCCTATCCTCGCCCGCCTGCTCTCCACGCACCCTACATTCACGCTTGATACTCGTACCCCCGTTACATCTATCGCCCCTCCGGATTCCACAATATCACCCTATGTCGTGCATACTCCCCGAGGAGAAATAACGGCAACTCACATCCTCCACGCAACTAATGGCTACACAGCGAACCTCCTCCCTGGTCTCACGGGGGCGCTGCTACCAGTTCGTGGAACCATGACTGCGCAATCCCCACCGACAAAAATCCTTTTCCACCGTAATCGGAGCTGGCAATTCCAGTGGGATCAAGGCTACGATTACCTGACTTCACTTCCTGACCGAACGGTAATGTTCGGCGGAGGTCTTCGTCAGGCGTTAACAACTGAAATTGGGACTGTCGATGATAGCGTTGTCAATGTATGCACTACCGTCCACCTTTCTGGTGTCCTGCCTGCTATCGGAGTGGATACGAAAGTTCAGAAGATCTGGACTGGTATTATGGGATTCTCTGGCGATGTGCTTCCCTGGATTGGTGAAGTGCCGCCGGAGATCTCCGGACGCCGGCAGGGTACCGGAAAGGAGTGGGTGGCCGCAGGGTATACTGGGGAAGGAATGTGCATTGCTTGGGGAGCGGCGGAGGAGGTTGTAACAAGGATATTGGGGGTAAAAGGTGGGGTGGGGGTCATTGAAGAGATGGATGTTACCGTCGAGAGGGTTGAGAGAGCGAAGGGTTTGGAAAAGCTGGTGGGAATGTTCTTTGGCTGAGGGAGTTTTTTTGTATAGACAGGGGCGGTGAGGAAATATTTTTAATATAATAGCGGCGTAGGGGCACCCCTTGTTGTAGCCGCCGATTGTGACAATTAATCATGTTCCGTGAGCAAATCCAGCGGGGTGAACGATGGCGAAATAAATAGATGGCCACCCTAGAAGCGAGGCACTATAAAACTCCTGCCATTCTCTATCTCCGCCTGTCACGGATATCTCTGGCAATCGCAGCATCAGCCCAAGGTAAAATATAGTAGGTTTAGCCCGGCAAGTTAACGGGAATGTACTTAAATGGTACCGGTATTAGAGTAAAAGCCAGCTGTAATTGTACGGTACTCGAGTAAAAGCTAGCTAAGGAGATCCAGCACGGCTGAATGGCTTCAGGTAGGCGAATACGGTGTCAGAAAAGCGCCAGTACTTCATACTGTAGTAGGAGCTATTGTCCCTGAATCCCAAGATTGGCAATCTAACCGAGATAGCGAATTGGGACAACCTCCACCACAATCTGTCACTCGCAGGATAAGAGTATATTGACCTTTACCGAAAACCTTCCCCCGAAGCTATCCACGCGACGAGGGCCAGCTAGGTTTTTTCGTGTATTGTGTATATAATCTAGAATACAAGAATCATTGAAAAACTCCTTGAAAAACACTTAGCTAAGTAACTGCCCAAGGGTAGAGGTGGTCTGAGGAAGGGGGATTGATTGACACGAAGGAAACTGGGAACAGCGAAGGACCGGCGTCACTTTGGAGTTATCCTGAGAGATATCGTTATACGAGTACGGTGGGTCATTTTCATGTGTTTGATCCCCGCTTCTAGGGCGTTAACTCGACCCTCGAGGTCGCGGCTCTTCTTGCCTAGCTCCCCCTCTCGAAAATCAAGTGTCTGATATTCGTTTCTGTCTCTATTAGTTTCGCTTTGAGTGCTTTGAGCTCTTCGGAAAGCTTCTCCGCTTTCTCTTCTGCTTGTCTGACAGTAATTTTGATCACTTTTTTTTCGCCTTCTAGGCCTCCAACTTTACCCTTCATCTGTTCTTCACGTCTACCATCTCGTCGTTGACTCGCATTAGTTCTTTGACACGCCCTTCACTCCCGATCAACCGTCGCCTTAGCAATACACATTCGGTTCTCAATTGTCTGGCGGCGAACGCTGCGAGGGTAGCTTTGCCGGGTGTCTCATCCAAACCAGCTTCCTCAGAAACACGTCTAAGACCCGTTTCTGCCTCCTCAGCAGCGTCGTCGAGGCCCTCTCATTCGCTGCCTCGGAGTAGTTACCTCTCGAATGTCACCATGGCCGAGGCGAAAATGGTGGTTGGAAAGTGTACCGGCTATACGGAACAAAGAAACTAACCATAGTTCCGTTCCCGGTCTCTCACAGAGAGGAGGCCCGCTGAATACATTTTCTTCTCTTAAGCGGATTCCAATCTACCTATCTCTCCGCCGAGGTAAGAGCACTGTTTATGATAAAAGCTGGTATTCTAACCAATATAGGCTAGTCAGACCCTGTGCTTGCAGCAGGAGGAATCTATGGTTACAATTGGGGGACGTTCTAGTGGTGTTTTTCGGTCCCCCCCAATTCCGTCTTGACACCTTACCTCATCAACCTCGAGGCAAAGATTTTTCCCACTTTTTCTGCACAAATCTTGTCTATTGGCCCCCGGTCTACAAGAATGGAAGATCTACCGGTCAGTTCATCGCTGCTGAGTCCGGAGGAGCAAGCCAGAATTCGGCAGGAACGTCGCGCCAAAGTTAAAGAAGGAGGGAGCTCAAGATTTCATCGCATAACTAGGGCCCAGGGTCAAATATTCCGCAATGAGGGTAGGTTCAAATAATAAAGAAAAGCAAAAACAACCTACTGCGATAGTCTAGCATACCAGAGTTATCACAGTCTCTCCTTGGTTTTTTCAAGCCCTTTTATTCTAACCGGTATTCCAAACATGCAGAAATCCCCACTGTTCGAGAAGCCACCCCGGATCCCCCCGATTTAGACATTTCCGCAGACTACTACAAGCCAAAAACTCGGCAGCAAGGGCCTCCGCCATCACCGCTTCGGAGCAGTTCTCTCGCTAAATGCGCAGGGTCAGCAGGGTCGTCTTTTCGGCGTTGTCAGTAATTAGTGGGATCTCGACCGGGGCGGTTGATGATGGAGAATGACATGTTTGGCGGTCAGACTGGCGGAACGGGGAGTAATCAGGACTTGGTGGGATGGGTGGCGGTCCGGGGATGGGTATTGGTATACATCCTCCAGAGGTTCAACAAATGTAGCGGAAGGAGCAGTGGTGGGGGAAGTGGTGGAAAGCATTACATGTGCTGAGGAGTTTGTGTCTGGCAGGCTGGGTCCTGCGGGGAAATGGCTGGAGCTTCAATGGATCTGCGCTTGAGAGAGCTGAATCAGCCAATATGATTAAGTTAGAGAGGGGGCTCCAGTATCCAAAACCCTATTTTATTTTGTTTGTTCGCGTGTGCGCTAACTTCACTCTCTGTATAGCCTTTGTTCACCATTATAGAGTCAATCCTGCAATCTTCTCGATTCTTCCTTGAAAAAGTAGGGGAAATGTGCTGATTCTTTTATCTCGTGTCTATCACTAATATACACTTCTGTTTTGTTATATATACGGGAGGGTCGCCCTCATCGGGGATCTTGGCTTACTAGGATCTTAGCTTCCTTCCTCATCCGTTCGGAACCTCCTTGGCAACTATCGCTCGATAGTGCGATCTAGACTACCCTCATTGCGGATGCCGGCATGCGTATATTTTATCTCGGCATGGTTTCTTGGTGGAATTCTTGATCTCTACGTCCCTTATGCAGGGTTTATTATACCTTTTACCCTCTCCTTCTAAAATTCGTTACGTAGTGTTATGGAAGCCTCATGTAAGATGGCTGGCGAAGACCATAGTTGTGGGGGGGAAATAGACTTCTAAGAGGCTCTTTTCCACGAAAAAAGAAATGAGAAAAGAGTGACAATATGAGTACGTTGAAGTGGGGTTCACATATTTTAAGATTGAGCAGAAACACGGAAGGGAAGAAGGAGATGACACTAAGCCAGCCCCCAATGCCCCCAATAGAATTGCTCTCCGCCCTCCTCTCCACCCTCTTCCGCCTATTTATCTTCTGCTGCTCCTCCATCCGTGCTTTGTGTATCTCGTATTGCGCAACGATCTCCGCATTCACTTTTGACGTGGGTACTGGCTTCGCCTTAGTCGAGCTTATCATAGCACGAACAATATCGCTCTCGTGTTTGTGCTTTCCGTCATTAGTCTCTGTCTCGCCTCAGTCTACCCCCATCCCAAACCGTTACAGAAGCCCCAGTCAATCATTAAAACAACAAAACGAAAGCGAATAAAAATACTAGAATCTCTTTTTTTTTCATTCACCCGCCCTCTCATCACCCAACTCAAAAACGGGATCTTGGTAATCTAACCCAGTTGACCCCCCCAGACCATCCCCTTCACCAGAGACCGAAATGGCGTCCGACACTGATTTGGATTATTTACACGATGCACGAGAATTCTAGCTGGTTCTCATTTAATGGATAGCTTCTGGGGAGTCTCTTCGTAAAGGGGGAGATAAACTTATATGAGTGACAGATTATGGTGGAGGTTATTGAGATTCGAAACTGTACGATAGCATACATTTCCGTCACATAGTTCCTTTCGATACTACTAAAGAGAGATTGCATGGTGATGATTCCCATACGAAGTGGGATATTTATTAGCTGTTCTACCATGAAGGCTCAAGAAACCCCAGCCAAGCACTGAAACAACATGATCAAAGTGAATAAAATAAGGGAAACTTTTTTTTCATCCACCCGCCCTCTCATCGGAGGTCAAAAACAGCATCTTGCTCATCGAGTTCAGAGAAAAACAATTGAACACGATCAGTGCCATAATTCTCAACTTTTTTAACATTGTTCATGTCAAGGAAATCAGTGCCGAGAACATTGATATTGCTAATGGGGGAATCCTGGGGGGCTCGAAAAACAGGGCTGGGTTGTCCTGCAATGGTAACCATTGATTCCCCGTCCTGCTTCAGGCCAAGGGCCTCACTAGCCTATATTGGTTAGAATATCAGCTTCTTTGACAAACAGTGCACTTACCTTGGTGGAGAGATAGGTAGATCGGAATCTGCGCAGGAGAATAAAATATATCCAACGGGCCTCCGCTCCGTAAGAAACAGGAGACGGAACAATGGCCCTCCCCTTACTTCCGTAGATAAAACCGGGACACTTTCTTAGCACCTTTTTCGCCTCAGCCATGGGGACATTCGAGAGGTAAGGAGTTCCGGTTTTTGCAGCAATAAATCTCATGATTTCCCCTTTGATATCGGTGGTGTCGACCATGTCTTCCTCCGAATCGATAACGAAGTTGTGAGTGTAATCGCATAAATCACGGCGGTTTTCTTCCTGCGGACCCTTGCGGATCAAACTGGCATGGCGATCGGCACCGAAGGACAATGGTTGAGTAATGTTGCGGTTAGTAGGGAGCATGGTGTACCGGGAACTCCCTGTATGAGCCAAGCGGGCTGCCGTGATAGAAGGGTGAAAGGGTTTACGGCCAACCCGGAAAACAAAAAGACGATTGATGAGTGGGAGCATGCTGGGAGGTTTTGCTTGTGTACTTGATGAAAGAGTCGATGCTATTCGTTCCAGTTCGGGGTGCCACTATTAAGTGATACCGCGTTGCGGATGCTGAGCGGAAGAAAATAAATCCTGAGAGAAGTAATGGTAGAGGCTTCACATACTGGCACGGTTAGCCTTGTTGGCACTAAGTTACGAGAGTTCGTGCCATGCTTGCCACAACCCTCCAAATAGATGTTTCTGGCAGGGCACCAGGAAGCTCCGATACGATACATGTACTGTACAAATAAAATAAAATTTTAAGAATCAAAGGAGAAACTCTCTGCAAGCCCAGTTAATATTGAATACCGCCTATTTGCCATCCTTCCTAGTGCAGGGCCTTTGAAGAAGGGTGATGTAGTTGAAACACAAGCTCAAATTAATACTGTTCTCATCCAAGCTACAGGAAAGATCGTGGGGGTCTGAGGTGTTATCTCGAGGGATAGACGGCTAATTGTCGAGCTTATTTCACAACCCCTCTGGCTCTAGTATAGTCCCGTATGAATCGCTAAGTCTACGGTGTCAGAAAGGCTTCCCCATCCTTCTTAGAAGCTATTTTCCACCCCTTTTTTTTCTTTTATTAAATTCTTCAATTGTTTACGGGTACAAGAAGCTATTGTCCCTGTAACCCAATGAATTATTATAATATTATGTGCGTACTAAGTACACGAAGGATTCCCGAAACTGGTAATATAACCGAGGGACAGTTGTGAATCGCAGCAGCTACCGCCATAATCCATCACTCGCATGACAAAGTTTAAATCCATCTTTACCATGACACTCCCCTGAAGCTATCCATCTGATGAGAACTAGTTACAATTCTTGTGCATTGTGTAAATAATCTAGAATGAAACAGTCATCGGAAAACTATCATACTTAAAATTCGCTTGACCAACTAACTGTGTTATATCCAAGGATAAAGGGGGTCTGCAGAAGGGGATTAATGAACACAAAGGAAATTTAGAAAGGAAAGAAAGACCTCACTTCGGAGCGATCGCGAGATATCTTTGTATGTGTAAAGTGGGACATTTTCATGTCTTTGCTTCTTGCACTATTTTAGAGGAGGGGCTGTCGATGGTAGCCGGCAAATGATATCCCTAGAAGCTGGATGAAAGTGGGGGTCGGCTGGTGCAAAAGCAACATTGCAGATACCGGTACTGTATAGTACCACTATACCACTACTTTCATTCGAGTCGGGCGAGAAATAGCGAAGGCTAGCGTTGACTGCCAATCACGTACGAATCCTCTGAGCAATATTCCCCAGACACTCGAGACCAGTTGAGAGAGAGCAGTTTGGGTATTTAATTAGAGGAGTTTCCGGAAGGGATTGGGAAATGGGAGACGTATGAGGGAGAGGAAGCAATGTAGGTGTGCATTCAATTCATGCGATTCCTTTAGCTAGTGGATCGTTCAATTCCGAGATCTTGGTCCGACCTTGGGCCGGCTGAGGAGGGACTGATAGTTTGTAAGGAGTTCGCTACAACATGGATAGGATGGGCGCTTCGATCCCTCTGATATATCACATCTTGGGGATAATCAGTATTAATGACCATCTCATCCACTCCATGACCGTGAGACAGGTTTATTTCCTTACCTTCATGAGCCTTGACATTGTCACAACCCAGGGCAAGGTTAGAGCCGGGCTACATAGCATCCTCCCTTCGAAAGTGTTGCTTTCAACCACAATTTTGCTATTTCGAGATGTGACCAGATCCACCAACGCCCACAACCCTCCTAGACCCATTTTCATGGCTGGCTAACATTCTCAGGAATTCGATATTCCTCACGCTAAAGGCATCATAGCTGGCTCTGTTGGTGTCCTGTGGCCCACTCGCCTTATACGCCCTATCCTCGTCCGCCTGCTCTCCACATACTCTACATTCACCCTTGATACCCCGGACCCCATTACATCTATCGCCCCTCCGGATTCTACAATATCACCCTATGTCATGCATACTCCCCGACTAGAAATAACGACAACTCACATTCTCTATGCAACTATGGCTACACAGCGAACCTCCTCCTTGGCCTCATTGGGGCGTTCCTTCCCCTTCGTGAAACGATGACTGAGCAATCCCCACCGACAAAAATCCTTTTCCACCGTAATCGGAGCTGGCAATTCCATTTGGATCAAGGCTACGATTTCCTGACTTCACTTCCCGACCGAAAGGTAATATTCTGCGGAAGTCTTCTTTAGGCGTTAACAACTGAAATTGGGACTGTCGATGATAGTGTTGTCGATGTATGCACTACCGTCCATCTTTCTGGTGCCTGCCCACTATCGGAGAGGGTACGAAAGTGCAGAGGATCGGACTGGTTTTATGGGATTCTCTAGCGATGTGCTTCCCTGGATTGGAGAAGCGTCGCCACATATCTCCGGACGCCGGCAGGGTACGGGGAGGGAATGGGGACGGAATGTCCATTGCTTGGGAGGAGACTGTAACAAGGATATTGGGAGTAAAAGGTGGGGTGTGGGTCATTGAAGAGATGGATGTTACAGTTGAGAGGGTTGAGAGAACGAAGGGTTTGAAAGAGTTTGTGGGAATCTTCTTTGGGTGAGGGAGTTTTGTATAGACAGGCGCGGTGAGGAAATATTTTAATAATAATATTATTATTATAATAGCGGCGTAGGAGCACCGCTTCTTTTAGCCGCCGGTTGTGACAATTAATCATGTTCCGTGAGCAAATCCAATCCAGCGGGGTGAACGATGGCGAAATAAATAGATGGCCACCCCAGAAGCGAGGTTCCTGCCATTCTCTATCTCCGCCTATCACGGATATCGCTGGCAATCACAGCATCACCCTAAAATATGATACATTAACGGGGATGTACTTGCACGGTACCGGTATAGAGTAGAAGCCAGCTGAGGAAATCCCACGGGGCTAAATGGCTGACCGGTAGGCAATACCGCGTCAGAAAGGCTCTACTTCTTCTGAGGAGCCGTTGTCCCTGAATCTTGGTGATCTAACCGAGATAGCAAATGGAGACATCCTCCACCACAATCTGTCACTCGCATGACAAGTTTAAATCTACCTTTACCGAAAATACTCCCTAGAAGCTATCCATCTGATAGGAACTTGCCGGAACCCCCGTGCATGGTATAAGTAATCTAGAATAAAAGAGTCATTGCAAAATTACTTAAAAAGATACTTAACCGTGTAACTCTGCTATCCCCAGGGGTATATAAATTGTAGTCCGAGGATTGATTGACAAAAAGCAAACTGGGAAAAGCGAAGGACTGACGTCACTTTGGAGTTATCCTGAGATATCATTGTATGAGTACGGCGGGTCATGTTCTAGTCTTTGATCCCCCTTCTAGGGCGTTAACTCGACCTTCAAGGTCGCGGCTCTTCTTGCCTAGTTAGCCCTTCTAATGCTCATTTCTGTCTCCATTAGTTTCGCTTTGAGTGGTTCGAGCTCTTAGGAAAGCTTCTTCGTTTTCTCTTCTGCTTGTGTGATGGTAAGTTTGATATCTTCTTTTTCCTTCTAGGGCTCCAACTTTACCATTCATTTTTTCTTCGCTTCTACCCATCTCGTCATTGACTCTCATTAGTTTCTTGACAGGCCATTCGCTCCTGATCAACCGTCTACGCAGCAATGCACATTCGGTTTTCGATTGTCTGGTGCTGAACGGTGAGAGGGTAGCTTTATCGGGTGGCTCATCCAAACCAGCTTCCTCAGAAACACGTCTAAGACTCCTCAGCAGCATCGTCAAACCCCTCCCATTCACCGCCTCCAAGAAGTTACCTCTCGAATGTCACCATGGCCGAGGCGAAAAGGGTGGTTGGAAAGTGTACCGGCTATATCTACGGAACACAGAACTGGACCATAGTTTCGTTCCCGGTCTCTCACAGAGAGGAGGCCGGCTGGATACATTTTCTTCTCCTGAGCGGATTCCAATCTACCTTTCTCTCCGCCGAGGTAAGTGTACTGTTTATGATAAATACTGGTATTCTAACCAATATAGGCTAGTCAGGCCCTGGGCTTGGAGCAGAAGGAATCTATGGTTACAATTGCGGGACGGTCTAGTGGTATTTTTCGGTCCCCTCCAATTCCGTCTTCACACCTTACCTCAACAACCTTGAGGCAAATTTTCCTACTTTTTCCACACAAATCTTCTCCACTGGCCCCCGACCTACAGGAATGGAAGGACTACCAGTCAGTTCATCGCCACTGAGTCCAGCAGAGCAGGCCAGAATTCGGCAGGAACGTCGCCAGACCAAAGTTAAAGAAAGAGGGAGCTCAAGCTTAAATCACATAACTGGGGCTTAGGGTCAAACATTCTTCAATGAGGGTAAGCTCAAACAGTAAAGAAATGCAAAAAAAACTTACTGCGATAGTCTAGCATACTGGAATTATCTCATTCTCTCCTTGGTTTTTTTAGGGCTTTTTATTCTGACCGGTAATCTAAAAATGCAGAAACCCCCGCTGTTCGAGAAGCTACCCCGGATCCCCCAGAAGTCCACATTTCTGCACACCACTAACAGCCAAAAAACTGGCAGCAAGGGTTTCCGCCATCATCGCTTCGGAGCAGTTCTCTCACCAATGCGCAGGGGCAGTAGGGTCCTTTTTTCGGCGTTGGCAGTAATCAGTCGGATCTCGACCTTGGGCGGTTGATGATAGAGAATACCATGTTTGGCCGTCAGACTGGGGGAACGGGGAGTAGTCAGGAGGAACCGATGCTCCAGATGATGCAGCAGCTTATGGGCGGTAGAGGAGGATTTGGTCGGATGGGTGGTTTGGGGGGTCGAAGCGGTCTGGGGATGGGTATGGGTATACATCCTCCAGAGCCTCAACAAATGCAGTGGAAGGAGAAGTCGTGGGGGAAGTGGTGGAAGGCACTACATGTGCTGGGTAGTTTCTATCTTGCGGGCTGGGTCCTGTGGGGAACTGGCTAGAGCTTCACTGGATCTGCCCTTGAGAGAGATGAATCAGCCAATATGACTAGAGAGGGGGCTCCGGTATTCATAGCCCTATCTTATTTTGTTTGCTCGCATGTGCGCTAACTTCACTCTCTGTATAACCTTTGTTCTGGTGCTTCACCACTATGGAATTAATCCTGCAATCTTCCCGATTCTTCCTTGAAAATGTAGGGGAAGTGTGATGATTGTGTTATTTCGTGTCTGTTACTAATATACACTCTTTTTTGTTATATAATACAGGGTCACCCACCTCGGGGATCTTGGCTTAATAGGATTGGAGGCTTCCTCCGTCCTCCGTTCGGAACCTCCTTGGCCAATATTGCTCGATATAGTGTGATTTGGACTAGACTAATTGCGGATGCCGGCGTGCATATATTCTGTCTCGGCATGGTTTCTTGGTGGAATTCTCAATATCTACATCTCTTATGTAGGGTTTATTATACCTTATACTCTCTCCTTCTAAAATTCGTTTAATCAGTGTTGTAGAAGCCTCATATACGATGGCTGTCGAAAGCTATAGCCTATAGTCGCGGGAGGATATAGACCTCTAAGAGGCTCTTTTCCACGGGAGAGGAAACGAAAAAAGAGTGACAAGATGAGTATATTGACGTGGGTTCACATATTCTGAGATTGAGCAGAAACACGGAAGGGAAGAAGGAAATGACGCTAAGCTAGCCCCCAATGCCCCCAACAGAAGTCCACTCCGCCCTCCTCTCCACCCTCTTCCCCTTATTGATCTTCTGCTGTTCCTCCATCCACGCTTTATGTATCTCGTATTGCGCAACGATCTCTGCATCCTCTTCCGACATGGGTACTGGCTTCGCCTTAGTCGAGCTTATCACAGCGCGAACAATATCGTTCTCGTGTTTTTGCTTTACGTTAATTGTCTCCATCTCGCCACCGTCTACCCCCATTCCAAACCGTGAGTTAGTCGGCAGTCCCCTCCGGGAACCGACAAGCGAGGAGGGGTGGATGGGGGAGGTGAAAGTACCGAATTCAATAACCAACGTAGCATCACCAGCACTCACCCCCCCTCGGGCTACTTGGGTGTCTTTCCACTTCTAAAATTTTCAGCGTTCATTTCCAGAGCTTGTCTAAAAGGGGCCACGGTGCGATCCTTTCAGGTGCCTCCTTCTGGTTCTGTATCTCTCCACATAGTACTTGATACGTCCCTGCGGAATTATTGAAGATTGTTCTCTATTTTTCAAAAGCTCTTTTTTATGATAATAATTTAACTTGGGGAACATGGCGGAATTGTTTCAGGCTTGGGTCGCGCCCTCCTCCATAATTTTACGGATTTTCTTTTCAAGCTTAGGGATACAATCTTTCAAACCTTGAACGGTTTGTTGAACATCTGGGTACTCATGTTTCCAGTGGAAGCCAAGGGTTTCTTTCTCTTGTCTGACCAGTCGATGTTCTTATTCGAGCTTACTTAGAAGTTCCACTTCACCTTCAAGTTGGGTAATTTTTGTTTGGACTTTGGAGTGCTTCCGGTGTAATTTACGAGTACTCGAGTAACTTAGCCGAAATGGGGAGAGATCTTGTGGGGCTTGGCATGACTGAATTGCCCACTAACTAAACACTAACCCATGTACCCACACCTTAGCCAATACCTGCAATCTGGCTGCATCACCTACAACCCACCTACAACCCACCCTGTGTTTTCTCCATCGCCTGCCTCTTATTCAACCCTTGGGAAGCGCAGTGCTAGATACCTTAGTCATGTCGGCCGAAGATATATTTGGCGAAGTTCTACAAGCGAGCAAAACCCATCATTCCTACCTCTTGGTTCGTGATCATCTCAATCAGGAAGATTTTGAACACATTCTCAAATGCTTACGCGATCGCACGACTTATCTTGAGACATATTCCTTCCGGTAAGTTAATTCCTTTCACGTGGTTTATCTTATTTTTTGACTAAACATGGTGTACAGCATCCATTGGTTTTCTACTGAGAATAGGTTGAAGGTTGTAATGCCTTCCTTCATGCACTAGTGTGTCAGAACCTGGATGAACAAGGCAATAACCAGCGTTACTGATAAAACATAATCTCAGTTATCTCGACGAAAGTAAAGTTGATAGCCAAGAGGAGGGGAGGGAGAGTAAAGTACGGGTACAAAAAGAACCGTCCGGCAACGCAATGGCAACCCCACTACCACTATAAATTTACTACCCCTACAACCACAACTACTTGAAATAAACTGAAAATATGTGTAGACATACAATAAATATAAGAAAAGCTATATGTAAAATTAGAAAACAAAAAAATCAATACTTGGTATACCATCCCCTTGCATCTATGACAGCAGCAACTCTACTAGGCATAGACTCCCACAACCTTTCCAGAAAATCCCCTTCCATATCCTGAGTCCAAACCTGATTTAGAGCTACTGCTAGATGCTTTCTAACAGTTTCTGGGCCCCCCTTGGTCTTGTGGATGTTGGGAAGGTGCTGGTGTAGCTTTTCCTTCATCCTCTTCCAACAGTGCTCAATAGGATTGAGGTCAGGAGAATTGGCTGGCCATTCCATAACCTGTATGTTGTTTTCCTCAAACCAAGCTATGGTATCTCTTGCAGTATGTATCCTTGCACCATCCTGCTGAAAGATAGGATCCCCAACTGTATCCTCCACCTCCTGCCAGACATCAACTAAACCATCCTCCAAAACTCCAATATATACAAATCTATCCACACTCTTGTCAAAAATAGGAATAAGAGGACCCTTATTTCTGCCCCAAATACAAGCCCACACTATCAGCTTTACTCCTGGCCCCTTGGTAACCCCATGAATACAGTCTTTGTGCCACTTTTCTTCAGGTGTTCTGAACACCCATATACCCTTAGGATCCTTAGACTTTGCAACCAAGGATTCATCACTAAAGATAACTCCTTCAAAGTCTTCCTTTGTCCAATCCTTATACTTCATTGCCCAAGCTAACCTCTTAATAGCATGCTCATCCTTTAGAAGAGCTCTTTTCCTAGCTCTCCATTTCTTTATGGTGACTGAGGCTAAAACTCTCATCAGCAAAAAAACAGCCTGCCCGCTGTGCCTCATGTCGTTGAGTTTTACGTTTTGGCATATCGTGAGTCCTATGATCGTGATATTAAAAATCCCGTTAGTTTGACTAAAGAAGATGATAGTAATTCTGTTTTCTGCAAAATATGAGCAATTTTTATTAAGAACTCACGGACCTTTTACATACCGAAGTTGAGAAATTTGAGTTCATAACATACAACCATGTAATGTAAAATGTCTATGAGATATTGATAAAAATAGCTCATATTTTGCTAAAATTAAGATTAGTATCTGATGATTAGTGGACACAATCGGAAGCATCATGATTAATTGGGGTTACTCGCGATTAGCCAGAACGTAAAACTCAACGACATGGCTCACCGTGGAGCACAAAAGACAGCTTTTTTTTTTTCTGATGCTCTTGACTGTTTGGAGGGAGGAATGTGGTGCAACATCATTGCGCAATTCTGATAAAGTCTGGCGGCGTGCCTTCTTAGACTCTCTGACTAGGCGGCGGTGGGTTCTGGAATTGATAATTTTGGGTCTTCCAGGTATAAGGAGGTTTTTTGCATCACCCCTCTTTTGGAAGCGGTCATGGAAAGTTTGAACAGTACTCTTTGGACGGTTTAAGAGCTCTCCAATCTCTCCAAAAGAGATTTTTTTTTTTCTCAGAGCAACTATTTGCCCTTTCTCAAACTCTGTAAGGTAGCCTGTCTTGTGTGGAGGCATTGTGGTTGAGGGGTGGCTGATTGTAGGAGTGGGGTGTTTTGAGGTGTCGCGCGGTAACCACCGATCGTACGGATCCTTTTGGCCTAGTACTTTACTATTCAACCGCAAGAATGAGAAAACACGTAATCAAAATACTTGTCGCAAATCATGTTCACATTAAGTTCTTCACCCTCTTGATACTAAACATTCCGAACAAACGTCTCACCAATCCGTGGTTCGGGTTTGCCAATCCTATCAGACTGGAGTTCGTTAGTCGTAAATATTCACAGGTTACACAAGAAATTTGCTCATAACGATAGACAACACTCCTACTCGTACCATCCCTTAACCTGTACGATCGTACTAGGGAGGTTTTGCTTAGCGTATTCAAGTGCCAAGACCCCCGTTCTCCGCTGTGACAACCCGTCACATGTTGATCTGTCGATAACGAAATTTCTGTTATCCGGGATTGGTACCCAACTTATACCGGATAACAGTGGGTCTAAAATAAAAATAACACTAGCACCGCTGTGTGTATCTCAGCACAGCCTAAGTAATTATAGTACCTAAGGAAGAATTTTCTCACGGTAGCCTGCGCCATCTTACGGCTCGCCAAGCAGCTATCTACTTTTTTTATCCCCCAATCTTCTTCTATTAAGGAGGTTTTGCGCTCGGTATAAAATAACGATAACGACGGAGCCTTGGCGCCAAAGTTGGGGCTGGTAGTCCTCAAATTCCGAACGACGGAAGGAGGTTTTGCAAATAGAAGAAGATTGGGGGATAAAAAAATAGATAGCTGCTTGGCGAGCCGTAAGATCTGGTTGCCGCAGTCTGCCGTTGAGAAAATTCTTTCTTAGGTACTATAATTACTTAAGCTGTGCTGAGATACACGCAGCGATTGCTAGTGTTATTTTTATTTTGGACCACTGTTATCCGGGATAAGTTAACTTGGGTACCAATCCCGGATAACAGAAATTTCTATCAACACATCAACATGTGGCAGGTTGTCACAGCGACAACGGAAAACGGGGGTCTTGGCACTTGAATACGCTAAGCAAAACCTCCCTATTAGCAAAACCTCCTTCCGTCGTTCGGAATATGAGGACTACCAGCCCCAACTTTGGCGCCAAGGCTCAGTCGTTATCGTTATGTTATACCGAGTGCAAAACCTCCCTGCTTTTGGTGCTAATAAGACCATTGGCGTTAGATATCCCTTAAACCGTTTTCAAGCACTCGGGCTAAGTGAGGGTAGAGCTGGTAGTGGAAGCGATCGGTACTCATTTAGAACTATTCTGAGCACTACACGACTTCTGAAGTACGAAGTTTTTCATATCACGATTACCCAAATAGGCTATCTCAGCAGTGAAGGGGACTTTCAAGCTACGGCATAATACCATGATGAGACGAATATCCGCCCTAGCCAAGACACAGCCAAGCTCCGGAAAAACGCACTGCACTGCATAACCTCATATTTCTGGCTTTGCGTGCTTAGCTTAAAAAAAATCATAAAAAAAAGAACGCACAGCGGTGCTTAACCTCGACATTTACCTTCTCTTGTCTTCCATATTGTTTCCTTTAACTTCTCTTCTACTGCGGCTATATGTTGCTATTTCACTGTATAAATAGTTGGCTTTTCCGGCCCTCTGAGATAGAATGAAGAACCTAAGCATCTCTCGCACGCGCATGTTTCCGGTATATATCTTGATCTTTGAACTGTTTTTTCAACAGAAACTGTCAGGAATTGAACGTTTTG
The DNA here is from genome assembly GCA_003070745.1 of Tuber borchii. Lineage (NCBI taxonomy): Eukaryota > Fungi > Ascomycota > Pezizomycetes > Pezizales > Tuberaceae > Tuber > Tuber borchii. Next base: position 55,520 of record NESQ01000317.1, on the reverse strand, counting down.
TAGTGCAGCGGAAGATTGTTGATTAATTTTTACTAGCTAGCTAAGCGAAACACGACCGGTATAGATATACTCTATTTCAATGAAGCAACCTATGGTGTAGAAAACACACTTCCATGTAACGATCTAGTTCTATCCACTTAGGCTGGTATATATCCTTCCCTCCTGATGCAAACAGCAGCAGTCTCACGGAAGAGTGCAAGGTCAAAGGGAATTTGGGTTTCTGGCTCCATCCCATCTGGACAATCACCAGAATAAAATTCGGCGAACGAGATGGTAGGGTTTTGGATAACAAGCTGTGGGATCGGAAAAATATCCTACATTCACAATTCCCACATTAATAAAGAAAGCTGAAGTCTGGGCATCGGGGAGAGGAATAAAACTTACATAATAGGTAGGGGAAATGGTGCATCCGAGTCCATCTGGGTGAGCACGAGAGACAGACAAGACAAAGTGAATACGGCCACTTTCATTTGACTGATGGTACTTGGCCTGTAGCACAACCCTGACCGCATTTCCAGACCCCTCTAGCCAAAGCCTTGCATCGTCAAGATGGCGAGTAGCGGACTCTTGCCAGCCAGATTCGACAACAACTGAGGGGAATGAGGCGCACTCTCCCCTACTAGGACCAATACGTGGTACAAAAGCCATGTCTGGTTCCTTGAATGAGCCTGCATGTCGACCAACGAAATTCTGACACTCTAGGAAACTAGATTAGCTAGGCTGGATTGGAAGGAAGAAGTATTAGCAACCTACCAGGAGCCGGCATCATGTCGATTGTGTCATCCCAGGCATTAGGTAGGAGCCCGGACCTGGCCGCTCTTCCAATCGCCTTGTACATCCAGGATCCGACACACTCGTGCAGGAAGGTAGGCATTACAACCTTCAATCTATTCTCAGTAGAAAACCAATGCATGCTGTACATCATATTTAGTTAAAAAAATAGGATAAACCACATGAAAGAATTAACTTACCGGAAGGAATATGTCTCAAGATTATTCGCGTGATCGCGTAAGAATTTGAGGATGTGTTCAAAACCTTCCTGATTGAGATGATCACGAACCAAGAGGTCAGGATGATGGGTTTTGATTGCTTGTAGAACCTCGCCAAATATATCTTCGGCCGACATGACTAAGGTATCTAGCACTGCGCTTCCCAAGGGTTGAATGAGAGTCAGGCGATGGAGAAAACACGGGGTGGGTTGTAGGTGGGTTGTAGGTGATGTAACCAGGTTGCAGGTATTAGCTAAGGTGTAGGTATATGTGTTAGTTTTAAGTTGGTGGGCATTTCATTCATGCCAAGCCCCACAAGCAGTCTTCCCAACCGTCCCGGGCAGACGCCAGTGCCCTATAGTCCCGTCCGTCCCGGGTAGCGTTGGCAAGGACGGCCGGGCAAGGTGTCCGTCTAGGAAAAAGACTGCAGTCCTGTAGATGATGGCCGGACCCTGCAGTCTTTTGGAACGGTATCTGCTGGTAAGCCCCTTCCGTCATCTATAGGGCCCGGGCGTCATCTGCAGGGCACGGCAGATTTTCGTAGCAAGGGCAAAGGGGATACGAGTAAATTGTTGGAATATTTTTGGCTACTCACGACATACATATTTTCCCATTCGCACTATCACAAGAAACGGAAGCACCACGATCTGCTACGCATTGTTTCTCATTACCGGTTTCACCACAGTTAGCTTCACCCCCAATCACCTGCATATGTAGTGCAACAACTCAGGGTACTAGTTCACCTACAGTACTAGAGCAAAAGTATCCGTCCGATGCCCTTTTTACACCAAAAGTGCCCATCTTTACCACCTTCTCTCATTGCGCAATGTCTATGAGAATCAATGAAAATTTATCCTTGCATTAGCAAACCTGTAGATAATATGAAGAAGGTTACAGAATCCTTAAATATTACAAAGTGATGGAGAAAATGTCATTTTAAGTATCTGGTATTGGTTGCCATGTACTTTTTTGTATGGAGCCCTATACAAAAACTTAAGTCCATCAGCAAAAATAAGTCTCTGCGCCCTGTGCGCCCTGTGCATCTGGCGCACCTGGCGCATATAACGTCAACCGCGAATCAGGACGCAACCTTGTACTCGGTTAACTCAGGGCGCACCTGGCGCAACACCACAACTTTCTGAACCCACCTGGCGCAACACTACATTTTCCTGAACACACCTGGCGCAACACTACATTTTCCTGAACACACCTGGCGCAATACCACATCTTCAGGAAAGAGTCAAGGGAGTCCCCTTATCCACTCCTGACCTAGGTCACAGCATATATCAAGTTCATAAAGCCCTTTTAAATGGTTTATTTTATCTACTAGTTATTTACATAAGAACTGCCCCATCACTACCAGTTGAAAAACCTGGCATTATGACCCCCGCCTTTCAGAATACTCTATAGCGCGATGGAAAATGATTGTATGGAGACGCCCTTTTGGCGGTGGACAGCCTGAATGCTGTAGAACGCCGTCCTAACAGGGCTTCGCGATCGCATGCCTAACGCCCCCAGAAGCTGTCTTTAAAGTGAGCGCTCTCCAACCACCCCGGACTAAAAAAACCCGGCATAATGACCCCCCCTTCAGAAGACTCTGTAGCGCCATGGAGAATGCTTGTATAGGGACGTCCTTTTGGCGGTGGACAGATGGGATGGCGTAGAACGCCGTCGTAAAAGGGCTTCATGATCGCATGCTTAACGCTCTGAGAATCTGGCTTTAAAGTCAGCACGCTGTAAACACCCAGGACTAAAAACACCCGGCATAATGATCCCCCTTCAGAGGACTCTGTAGCGCCATGGAAAATGCTCGTATGGAGACGTCCTTTTGGCGGTGGACAGATGGGATGGCATAGAACGCCGTCGTAAAAGGGCTTCGCGATCGCATGCTTAACGCTCTGAGAATCTGGCTTTAAAGTCAGCACTCTGTAAACACCCAGGACTAAAAAAACCCGGCACAATGATCCCCCTCCAGAGGACTCTGTAGCGCCATGGAAAACGCTCGTATGGAGACGTCCTTTTGGCGGTGCACAGATGGGATGGCATAGAACGCCGTCGTAAAAGGGCTTCTTGATCGCATTCCTAACGCCCCCGGAATCTGGCTTTAAAGTCAGCGCTTTCCAAACATCCAAAAAAACCCGGCATATGGACTCCCCCTTCAGGACACTCTGTAGCGCCATGGAAAATGCTTGTATGGGGATGTACTTTTGGCGGGGGACAGATGGGATGGCGTAGAACGCCGTCGTAAAAGGGCCTCGCGATCGCATGCTCAACGCCCCCGGAATCTGGCTTTAAAGTCAGCGCTCTGTAAACACCCAGGACTAAAAAAACCTGGCATAATGATCCCCCTTCAGAAGACTCTGTAGCACCATGGAAAATGCTCGTATGGGGACGCCCTTCTGGCGTTCGACAGCCTGGATGGTGTAGAACGCCGTCGTAAAAGGGCTTTATGATCGCATGCCTAACGCCCCCAGAATCTGGCTATAAAGTCAGCGCTCAAAAAACCCGCCATAAGGACTCCCCCTTCAGAGAACTCTGTAGCGCCATGGGAAATGCTTGTATAGGGACGTCCTTTTGGCGGTGGACAGATGGGATGGCGTAGAACGCCGTCGTAAAAGGGCTTCGCGATCGCATGCTCAACGCCCCCGGAATCTGGCTTTAAAGTCAGCACTCAGTAAACACCCAGGACTAAAAAAACCCGGCATAATGATCCCCCTTCAGAGGAATCTGTAGCGCCATGAAAAATGCTCGTATGGAGACGTCCTTTTGGCGGTAGACAGATGGGATGGCGTAGAACGCTGTCGTAAAAGGGCTTCGGGATCGCATGCCTAACGCCCCTGGAATCTGGCTTTAAAGTCAGCGCTTTCCAAACATCCAAAAAAACCCGGCATATGGACTCCCCCTTCAGAACACTCTGTAGCACCATGGAAAATGCTCGTATGGGGATGTCCTTTTGGCGGTGGACAGAGGGGATGGCTTAGAATGCCGTCGTAAAAGGGCTTCGTGATCGCATACCTAACGCCCCCGGAATCTGGCTATAAAGTCAGCGCTAAAAAAGCCCGCCATAAGGACTCCCCCTTCAGAGAACTCTGTAGCGCCATGGGAAATGGTCATATGGAGATGCCCTTTTGGCTGTTGGTAGATTGGATGCCGTAGAACGCTGTCGGAAAAGGGCTTCGTGATCGCATCCCTAACGCCCAGGGAATCTGACATTAAAGTCAGCGCTTTCCAAATAGCCAGGACTAAAAAAACCTGGCATAAGGACCCCCCTTCAGAGCACTGTGTACTAGGGCTATGGGAAATGGTTGTTTTGTGAAGACTTTAGAGTAGGCTGGGGTTGAGATTAGTGAGGGGGTGGTGAAAGTGTGGTGATAAAAGTGCGGAGTCGCGTCGCGTCAAAGGCTAAGTGCCGAGAAACCACAACACCACTGGCAGAGAGTGTCCTAGCTATCACTCGCTTTCACACTGGAGTGAACTGGCATTTTCGCTCTCTGAATGATCAAGTTCTGAAAATAGAATACTAGTAGTACCTTTGCCCGGTGTTAGTGTCTTTAGTGCAAATTTAAGATTAAGATTATGGTGGCTTTCTCACTTAGCGCTCATACCAACCTATCTGTCTTTGCCAAGAGTAGCCCCTATTTTTGTATGAGAGAAGGCTGGAATACTAGTCAGAAGGCGGGTATTAACTAGGGGGTACTCAGGAAGTAGAGTAGTTGAGTGGTCTATCCAGATGTGCGATGGTGTTGTAAAGTGCGTCCAGCAGGTTGGGGGGTAATTTAGTGTGGCAACGCACCCCAGGCGAAAAAGAGCGCTGCAACCTGCGTCAGGGCGCACCAGGTGCTGAGGGTGCAAAAGTAAGATCACTTGCCTCAGGGCGCAACACTAGCGTATCTGACGCATGGTATATTTTTGCTGATGTCACTTTTACACTAGTTGAAACAATCATGAACTCTGAAGACAGCTTTGATTCCTTACACTTCTACTTGTAGAGTTTTGAATAGGCAGTGATTCCCTAGCCAATGGAGAGATTTCAAGTGTTTTTATATAAGCAGTGTTGAGAATTGTTTGTTTAAAAAAGTCCATTTTTGCTGTAAAAAGGGTATCGGATGGATACTTTTGGACCCGTACTGTACAATGAAAGACAAACACTTCTAATGCCGAACTACAGTCAGTCATATTCTCAGTTACCTACTCAGCTACAACCTTGGGAATCCAATACTCATCTCAGAAGGAATTCAACCCAAAGGGAGGAGTGGCAGTATAGTGGACAAATTATATGTGAGATTTGGCATGCACAGGAAGCATGCTAAGATGCAAGTTTTTCTCTAAGGAGGATATAAGGCAGCTTGTTTGTCTGCTTGTTCATTTCATTATCCAACTGTTCATCGCATATTCGTTTCCTCTCTCTCCTCCATTACCCAGTTGTTGTCGTGTTCTTTTCGTTGCCATCTTTTGTTTAGTTACATCTTTTCTCCTGCCTTCTTGTTAATACCAATAAAAGCTCTGTGTTGTTCAGCAATTCGATATTGCATCCACTGCGTGAGCCCAACCTGTTGTTGAACATAAATGAGTGGAGAAACGCGCGGACGAAAGTAGACCTCTGTTGTCAGCAATCTAAATTCTTGCGCAATAGAGAGTTTGCGCATGGGGACCTAGGTGGCGGTTAATAGGAAATGGACCTAGGTCCAAGAATGAGTTTGCGCAATAGGTGTAGGTGGCCTGGTAGCATGATGGAGATTGAGTAGGGTAATTGCATATCTTCAAATTCGTTCCCTTAGGATTCCCGGCTACACAAGTTGGGCACTAACATTATACACTACGATAAAAAGTGTGATAATCTGCTGCTGGGTGCCCAATATTATCACGGGTAAAATCTTTTAATAAAATGTAAAAAGAGAGCTGTGTTGCTGTACTGCAGCCATGTGATTTCTTCAGGTCTGAAAAGCCCTATTTTACACTTCTTCCAGGTCTCGCTACCCACCTAGGTGTCCAAGACTTTTAGGTTAACAGAAAATAACATGTTTTCCTGCCACCTAGGTCTCCTTGCGCAAACTCTCTAATGACCTGTAATCTGAATCCTAACATTCCCACTAGCTAGTTAAGCTAGTGAAGCAATGAGCATTGTTGAATGTTGAGCCCGAGTGTATGAGTGAGTGGTTGAATAGCAAAACCTTCGTCACCGTTGTGTGGGCGATCATATTTTTATGCTTGGCGTTTCGTTTCATCCTACAGCCACAATCACACCTTATCAATCGAAAGCCTATAGGGCCCGGCCGTCCGTCCCGGGCACAGGTTAGGACGGACTACAAGTTGGGCGTCCGTCCCGGGCAGTGGCAGAGAATGCGGCGTCCGTCCTGTCCTAGGGGAAAGACGGACGGACTGGACGCTTGGGAACACTGCCTATAAGATCTCCCCCCATTTCGGCTAACGTATAGTATTGGACTGGGAAGCGGATCAGACGGGGAAGTGGATTAGTAAAAACGCACTGGAAGAGTAGAAATATGGAAATCCTAGTTGATGCACAGCAGTGGGAAAACGAGATTGAGAAGGGTAGGAGGTATCTCTGATAGCACACTGTTTCGGATTTGCTTGTTTTTGAGATGAATTCAGAGGATTTATTTTGTTGATCTTCCCGTAGTGGGGGTTTATGCAAAATTCATATACAAACCGGTTCACTTCTGCGTCTGATCCACTTCCCGGTCCAGTACATTTCTCGTGCACTCGTATATTACACCGGAAGAACTCCAAAGTCCAAACAAAAATTACCCAACTTGAAGGTGAAGTTGAACTTCTAAGTAAGCTCGAACAAGAACATCGACCGGTCAGAAAAGAGCAAGAAACGCTTGGCTTTCAAAGGTTGAAAGATTTTATCCCTAAACTTGAAAAGAAATCCGCAAAACTATCGAGGAGGGCACGGCCCAAGCCTGAAACAATTTTTGCCATGTTTGGCAAGTTCAATTCTTATCTCAGAAAAGATGTTTTGGGAAATAGAGAACAATATTCACTGATTCGGCAGGGACGTATCAAGTACTATGTGGAGAGATACAAGAACCAGAAGGAGGCAGCTGAAAAGGATCGCACCGTGGCGCATTTTAGGCAATCTCCGGAAATAAACACGTAATTTTAGAGCAAGTAGAAAGAGTAGAGGAGATGAACAGCTTCGCGATGTTAGAATCCAGCTACAAGACAAGCTAAAAAAAAGGAAGAGTCGCACCGTAAGTTCCAGAGTCAGAGGTACGAGAAGTGAAATCTACGAATCTCATAAAGGACCAAAACCCATTGGTAAAGCACCTACAGGCAGAACTCAAGGAGATCATGAACCTCCTGTTTGTCAATCAGGGTTCGTCCAGAATGATTGAGGAGGAGGAACACGATGAATGGGTTGAAGTATAATCTCCTGAGCTTAGTCAATATTACGACAGCGAGGGTCTCGATCAGATTCTCACTAAACTACATGGAGGCGGTGAATGAGAGGGCTTTGACGATTCTGCTGAGCAGGGAGACATGAGTCTTAGACTGTTTATGAAGAAGCTGGTTTCGAGAAAACTACCCACCAGGGCTGAAGCGGAAGGGGAGTACGGTCTGCTTTTTCGTGTATCATAAGATGAATGTAGATTTTCATTACGGTCAAAATTACGCGCTTACTACCATTGTCATTGTCGTTGTTCAGGTTGTTCGGCTAATTTTGTCCGAGCATAATATGGGCGGAAGCGACCCAAACCGGTAAGTTGAAAAAGGTGCTTGAGAGCTACATACACATGAGTCAAGTTCCCATTTAAGATAACTACAATTTTAGTTCCTACCATCTTATTATTCTAGACACTCTCTCGACTAATCTATAATGTCTGGAGGATATTGCCCTGAGAATTTCTACGTGGTTGGTAGTCAACGCTAGGCTTCGCCTTTTCTCGCCCAATGAAAATAGTGGTATAGTGGTACTGTAGAGTACCGGTATCTTCAATGTTTCTTTGATACCAGCCGACCCCTACTTTCATCCAGCTTCTAGGGATATCATTTGCCGGCAGTGTTCGCAGCCGTCCAGTCAGTCCGACTTTGAGTTCGGACGGGACGGACTACGGTCGGTAGTCGGTCTTTTTAGAGGGGCTATGACGGACTACGCCCGGGAGGGTAAGGACCGGACGGACTATAGGGGACTATATTCCTAGCGCTTGGACCTCCGAACCAATCTTTGTTGTATCATGAGACATCAATCTTGCCATCCCCCACAGTCCCCGGCCGTCCTCACCCATGCCCCGCCGGGCCCCCGGACGCCTGCGAACACTTTTTGTTGGCTAACCTCGAGAGCCCCTTCTCTAAAATAGTACGAGAAGCAAAGATATGAAAATGTCCCACTTTACACATTCAAAGATATCTCGGGATCGCTCCAAAGTTACGTCGTTCCTTCCGTGTTCCTAGTTTCCTTTGTGTCCATCAACTCCCTTCCTAAGACCCTCTTTACCTTTTAATATTACTTGGTCAAGTGTATTTAAGTATGATAGTTTTTCAATGACTCTTTTATTCTGGATTATTTACACAATACACAAGAATTGCAGCTGGTTCCCATCTGATGGATAGCTTTAGGGGAGTCTCATGGTAAAGATGGATTTAAACTTGTCATGCGAGTGATAGATTATGGCGACAGCTTCTGCGACTCACAACCGTATCTCGGTTAGATTGCCAGTTTCAGGAATCCTTCGTGTACTTAGTACGCATATAATAATTCATTGAGTTACAGGGACAATAACTTCTTGTACCGTTAAACAATTGAAGAATTTAACAAAAAAAAAGAGGACTAAGAAACCATGCCGAGAGAGAATATAACCACGCCGGCATCCGCAATGAGGGTAGTCCAGATCACACTATATTGAGCGAGAGTTGCCAAGGAGGTTCCGAATGGAGGAGGGAAGAAGACTCCAATCCTAGTAAGCCAAAATCCCGGAGGAGGGCGACCCTATCCCTTCGATCGTAGACTAAATTCGTGACTGTGACAACAACCACAACTCCAACGCCTCAAATTAAGAGGAAAAAAAAAATCATTTCTCACAGCCCTTAAAAGTAACCGAACAGAATGAAAATCATAAAAGCAATTGTGGTGACCAATTAAATCCAAGACTTTATCGCATTTTTTGGCATTTCCATGGTTGGTCCATATGGCACGATAAGCAGGTTGTTACGACGGAAGGGATATATAACAAAAAAGTGTGTATATTAGTAACAGACACGAAAGAACAGAATCATCACATTTCCCCTACCTTTTCAAGGAAGAATCGGGAAGATTGCAGGATTAACTCCATAATGGGGGAGCGCCAGAACAAAGGCTATACAGAGAGTGAAGTTAGCGCACACGCGAGCAAACAAAATAAAATAAAGTTATGAATACCAAAGCCCCATCTCTACTCATATTGGCTGATTCGGCTCTCTCAAGCGCCGATCCTGTGAAGCTCCAGCCAGTTCCCGGCAGGACCCAGCCCGCCAGATACAAACTACTCCGCACATTTGGTGCCTTCCACCACTTCCCCCACGACTCCTCCTTCCGCTGCATTTATTGAGGCTCTGGAGGAGGTATACCCACACCCATCCCCGGACACCTTAGACTCCCCAAACCACCCATCCTCTGAGGACCGCCATCCATCTCACCAAGACCCTCTCCACTGCTGCATCATCAGGAGCATCGGGTCCTCCTGAATAGTCCCCGTTCTGCTAGTCTGACCGCCAAACATGTAATTCTCCATCATCAACCGTTCAAGGTGGAGATCCGACTGATTACTGCCAACCCCGAAAAGAAGACCCTGTTGCCCCTGTGCATTGGCGAGAGAACTGCCCCGAAGCGATGATGGCAGAGGCCCTTGCTGCCGGGTTTTTAGCGTGTAGTACTGTGCGGAAATGTCTACACCGAGAGGATCCGGAGTAGCTTCTCGAGAAAAGGGGGTTTCTACATTTTTGGATCACCGGTTAGAATAAAAAGGCCTAAAAAAACTAAGGAGAGACCGAGATAATTCCGGTATGCTAGACTATCGCAGTAGGTCTTTTTTTGCCTTTCTTTATTGTTTGCTCTTGCCCTCATTGCAGAATGTTTGACCCTAAGCCCCGGTTATATGATTTAATCTTGAGCTCCCTCCTTCTTTAACTTTTGCCTGGTGACGTGCCCGCGAATTCTGGCTTGCTCTTTTGGACTCAGCAGCGATGAACTGGCAGGTAGATCTTTCATTCTTGTAGATCGGGGGCCAATAGACAAGATTTGTTTAGAAAAAGGGGAAAAGATTTGCTTTGAGGTTGTTGTGGTAAGGTGTCAAGACGGAATTCTGGAGGCTGAAAAGCAGCAGTGGAACGTCCCCCAATTGTAATTTTTGTAACCATAGATTCCTCCTCCTACTCCAGGGACAGGGCCTGACTAGCCGACATTGGTTGGAATCCCAGCTTTTATTATAAACAGTGCACTTACCTCGGCGGAGAGATATGTAGATTGGAACCCGCTCAGGAGAAGAAAATGTATGCAGCGGGCTTCCTCTCTGTGAGACTGGGAACGAAACTATGGTCCAATTCTGTATTCCGCAGATATAGCCGGTACACTTTCCAACCACCCTTTTCGCCTCGGCCATGGTGACATTTGAGGGTAACTTCTTGGAGGCGGTGAATGGGAGGGGTTTGACGATGCTGCTGAGGAGGTAGAAATGAGTCTTAGAAGTGTTTTTGAGGAACCTGGTTAGAATGAGCTACCCGACAAAGCTACCCTCGCACCGTTCGGCACTAGACAATTAAGAACCGAATGTGTATTGCTACGTAGACGGTTGATCATGAGTGAATGGCCTGTCAAGAAACTAAGGCGAGCCAACGAGGGAATGGGTAGACGTGAAGAAAAAATAAAGGGTAAAGTTGGAGCCACAGAAGGCGAAAAAGAAGCTATTGAAACTTACCGTCACACAAGCAGAAGAGAAAGCGAAGAAGCTTTCCGAAGAGCTCAACCTGCTCAAAGCGAAACTAATAAAGACGGACATGAGTGTCAGACAATTGATCTTCGAAAAGGTCTAACTAGGAAAGAAGAGCCGCGACCTCCAAGATCGAGTTAACGCCCTAGAAGCGGGGATCAAAGGCCCGAAAATGCCCCGCTGGGCTAGTTCCATCCACTTAGGCTGGAATAAATCCTTGCCTCCTGATGTAGGTGCGGGCGACATCACGGAAGAGTGCAACGTCGAGGGGAACTTCGGTTTCTGGGACGAAATCATCTGGACAATTACGAGAAAAAAATTCGTTGAACGTGATGATCGGGTCTGGGACGTTCACTCATGATCAACCGTCTACGTAGCAATACACATTCGGTTCTTAATTGTCTGGCGTCGAACGGTGCGAGGGTAGCTTGGTCGGGTGGCTCGTTCAAACCGGGTTCTTCAGAAACACGCATAAGACTCATTTCTACCTCCTCAGCAGCATCGTCAAACCCCTCCCATTCACCGCCTCCAAGAAGTTACCCTCAAATGTCACCATGGCCGAGGCGAAAAGGGTGGTTGGAAAGTGTACCGGCTATATCTGCGGAATACAGAATTGGACCATAGTTTCGTTCCCAGTCTCACAGAGAGGAAGCCCGCTGCATACATTTTCTTCTCCTGAGCGGGTTCCAATCTACATATCTCTCCGCCGAGGTAAGTGCACTGTTTATAATAAAAGCTGGGATTCCAACCAATGTCGGCTAGTCAGGCCCTGTCCCTGGAGTAGGAGGAGGAATCTATGGTTACAAAAATTACAATTGGGGGACGTTCCACTGCTGCTTTTCAGCCTCCAGAATTCCGTCTTGACACCTTACCACAACAACCTCAAAGCAAATCTTTTCCCCTTTTTCTAAACAAATCTTGTCTATTGGCCCCCGATCTACAAGAATGAAAGATCTACCTGCCAGTTCATCGCTGCTGAGTCCAAAAGAGCAAGCCAGAATTCGCGGGCACGTCACCAGGCAAAAGTTAAAGAAGGAGGGAGCTCAAGATTAAATCATATAACCGGGGCTTAGGGTCAAACATTCTGCAATGAGGGCAAGAGCAAACAATAAAGAAAGGCAAAAAAAGACCTACTGCGATATTCAAGCATACCGGAATTATCTCAGTCTCCCTTTAGTTTTTTTAGGCCTTTTCATTCTAACCGGTAATCCAAAAATGCAGGAACCTCCGTTGCTCGAGAAGCTACTCCTGATCCTCCCGATTTAGACATTTCCACACACTACTACACGCTAAAAACCTGGTAGTAAGGGCCTCTGCCATCATCGTGTCGGAGCAGTTTTCTTGCCAATATACAGGGGCAACAGGGTCCTCTTTTCGGGGTTGGCAGTAATCAGTCGGATCTCCACCTTGAACGGTTGATGATGGAGAATAACATGTTTGGCGGTCAGACTAGCAGAACGGGGACTATTCAGGAGGACCCGATACTCCAGATGATGCAGCGGTGGAGGATGACTTGGTCAGATACATCGCGGTCGTGAGAGGATGGGTGGTTTTGGGGGTCTAAGCTGTCCGGGGTTGGGTATGGTTATACCTCCTCTCGGGTCTCAACAAACGTAGCGGAAGGAGTAGTCGTGAGGGAAGTGGTGGAAGGCACTACATGTGCGGAGTAGTTTGTATCTGGCGGGCTGGGTCCTGCGGGGAACTGGATGGAGCTTAACAGGATCTGCGCTTGAGAGAGCCGAATCAGCCCATATTAGTAGAGATGGGGCTCCGGTATTCATAACTTTATTTTATTTTGTTTGCTCACGTGTGCGCTAACTTCCCTCTCTGAATAGCCTTTGTTCTGGTACATCACCACTATGGAGTTAATCCTGCAATCTTCCCGATTCTTCCTTGAAAAGGTAGGGGAAATGTGTTATTTCGTGTCTATTGCTAGTACGCAATCTTTTTTGTTATATATAGGGTCGCCCTCCTCCGGCCGTCTACCCCCATCTCATACCGTTAGTTAGTCGGCAATCACCTCCGGGAACCGACAAGCGAGGAGGTGTGGGTGGGGGGGGGAAGGTACCGGATTCAATGACCAACGAAGCATCAGCAGCACTCACCCTCCCTCGGGCCACTTGCCTGTCTACGTTTGGTTTATGATATTTTAAGAAGGGAAGGTAATGGCGCCAGAATTTCCTATAGGTATTGAGAATTAGACATGTTTAGTCCGGTGAGAATAAGAGGGGAGGGATTAACTATATAGAGGATCCCTTTTGGCCATATTAATATTTTGGAAACTGATTTGTCTTACACTAACGATGTTATAAAATTTGAGAATTATGTCGATCGTTGTCAAATGTTTTTCTCTGGACTAGATGACCAAGATCATGTTTTTGAGTTGGGTGATGAGAGGACGGGTGAATGAGAAAAAAAAAGAATCCATTATTTTTATCCCCTTTAATCATGTTGTTTCAGCTTGGCTGAGGTTTCTGGAACCTTTATGGTAGATCAGAGAAGCAATACTAGCATCCCACTTCGTATGCGAATCATCACTACATGCTGCCTCTGGGGTAATCTCAAAGCGAACTGTGTGACGAAAATGCATGCTACCATAAAATTCTCACTGAAATTGATACTAGGGAAGCTCGCATGCTTACCACTCAGGCTCAACCATCATCTCGAGACATGCTCTTCGTCCATCCACCAAGTAATGGAACGAAGGAACCATAGAATCAAATAAGTTTTATATTAGCCCCAGTTTTCGGCTTGGGTCGCTCCAGCCCCATATTGTGCTCGGACAAATTAACCGAACAACTTGAACAACGACAATGACAATGGAAATAAGCGCATAATTTTCACCATAATGTAAATCTACATTGATCCTATGATACACGAAAAAGCCGACCGTACTCCCCTTCCGCTTCAGCCCTGGCGGTTAGTTTTCTCGAAACCAGCTTCTTCAGAAACAGTCTAAGACTCATGTCTCCCTGCTCAGCAGCATCGTTAAAGCCCTCTAGTTCACCGCCTCCATGTAGTTTAGTGAGAATCTGATCGAGACCCTCGTTGTCGTAATATTGACTAAGCTCGGAAGATTATACTTCAACCCATTCATCGTGTTCCTCCCTCAATCATTCTGGACGAACTCTGATTGACAGACAGGAGGATCCTAATATCCTTGAGTTCTGCCTAGTGTTTTCCACGAGCGGAGAAGCTTGAGGGATCGAGCCGAGCCAGCTCCAGCCTGTATAAACTTAAACTCGAGCTTTTGCCATATTTCGTTCTCTTAACATTTTATCTCAAATCTTGCAACGGGTAGGGGGAAGGGAACGGGGCTCAAAAGGGAGAGGTCTTTGGAGGGGCTGGTGAAAGCGGGAGATGACAGGTATCGGAATTAGAATCCTAATTGATGCCTGGAAAGAAGGAAAGATACGAACTTTAATATTGTAAAAGGTTTTCCTTCTGGGAATCGGTTTGCACGCTTGATTGGGGGCCTAAAGGCCAGCGGGCGGCTTAGTATAGTAAGGTGTAAAACAAATGTTTTCTCGTACTCTATGGCTTGCACGATTCTTGATTCACTAGACAGATATTTCTTAGAAATAAATTATGTAGAGCTAGATGCAGAGGAGGAAATTATAGGTTGAGGAGGTCTATAGACTCTTCTATGAACATTCTACTCATACTTGATTCTGTTGTTTCTTTGTTTAACACCTCAACATTTTATTCTCTACTTAATCTACCGAATCTTTCGCCCTAGACCTTCAGGTTCTGCCTGTAGGTGCTTTACCAATGGGTTTTGGCCCTTTATGAGATTCGTAGATTTCACTTCTCGTACCTTTGGCTCTGTAACTTACGGTGCGACCCTTCATTTTTTTTAACTTGTCTTGAAGCTGGATTCTAACATCGCGAAGCTGTTCATCCCCTCTACTTTTTCCACTTGCTCTAAAATTATGAGTGTTTATTTCCAGAGCTTGCCTAAAATGGGCCACGGTGCGATCCTTTTTAGTTGCCTCCTTCTGGTTCTTATATCTCTTCACATAGTACTTGACACGTCCCTGCGGAATCAGTGAAGATTGTTCTCTATTTCCCAAAAGCTCTTTTCTATGATAATAATTCAACTTGCGAAACATGGCAAAGATTGTTTCAGGCTTGGGCCGTGCCCTCCTCGATAGTTTTGTGGATTTTCTTTTCAAGTTTAGGGATAAAAACATTTAGCCTTTGAAAGCCAAGCGTTTCTTGCTCTTGTCTGACCAGTCAATGTTCTTGTTCGAGCTTACTTAGAAGTTCAACTTCACCTTCAAGTTGGGTAATTTTTGTTTGGACTTTGGAGTTCTTCCGGTGTAATATACGAGTGCTCGAGAAACGTACTGGACCGGGAAGTGGATCAGACGCAGCAGTGAACCGGTTTGTATGTGAATTTTGCACAAACCCCCACTACGGGAAGATCGACAAAATAAATCCTCCGAATTCGTCTCAAAAACAAGCAAATCCGAAATAGTGTGCTCTCAGAGATACCTCCTACCCTTCTCAATCTTGTTTTCTTACTGTTGTGCATCAATTAGGATTTCCATATTTCTACTTTGTTAGTGTGTCTCTACTAATCCACTTCACCGTCTGATCCGCTTCCCAGTGGGGGCAGATCTTGTGGGGCCTGGCATGAATGAAATGCCGACCATCTCAACCCCTGCAGATAGGTGAAAAAAGTAAGAAACATCGTATATTTCACACCAAAAGTAGGGACTATTCGGAATAACCATCTACTCCCCAGAAAAATTTTAAAATCCAAGACATTGCATAGAGAGCTTCAATTATCCCTGGGAATTACATAAATAGGATTTACAAAAATTCTTGTCCAACAAGTCAGAGTCTATAACCACTAGAATTGAAATGACCTTATAATTTACACCCTGACAGGGATTATTTGGTGAGGAAACCAGAAAATTTTCAAGTCACAGGCCTATTTGAAATAACTAAAAGAGCATAAATAATATCTGTATTTCAAAACTAGAGAGAAATAAAGTTGAGAAGCAATAGGACTCATGTATCGAATCATTTTCACCTTAATGGTAAACTCCAGGTTGATATTAATGTGCGAAAACTCCCTATTTTGGTGTGAAATATGCGATGTTTCAATACTTTTTTCACTGATCTGCCTGTAAATGAGATTGGAGCACCCTCAGCCGCAGTGTTGTAGACACCTAAAACCACCCTCTAGTTACTACATTAAGTGGGCATATTGAAAGGGCCGATTCCTGACTCCATGCACCGTCCAACCTTAAGTAACGCCCGATCTTGGCGGAAAACCGGATAATACGAGATAATACGGTAACGTACGGTAGCATACGGTAAACTTACCAGGCGCCGTTTACCGACCTTCATAAAGCTTCAGATCATGATCTTGGATGTTAGTACTAGAGGCATTCAGCCCCGCAGTCGAAAAGGGGTTTTCGAGTGCCAAGTTTCTAGTTGATCTGCAAGTTTTGTACGCAAAAAGGCGCTACACACGCCATAAGTTTTCGACCCGAAAAACCTGTATAATCGTTTTTCAACCCCGGGGCTGAATGCCTCTAGTGCGATGCTCATATCTTGCCAAGAATGCCTAGCCAGGCCGATACTTTGCGGGGGATTGATTGCTTCCGCTTGGCGTAAACATACGATGGAAGGCAAAACCACCTGACATTTGCACTCGAGAGAGTGTTTTCTAGTAACTTAGCTTCCTAGCGTAATTTACGGTAATTTAGTGTATGGTATCAATCATGTAAGGTACGGTAACGTACCGCATTATTCGAACACTACATTTCGGCTATTCGATTACTCGTAAATTACACCGGAAGCACTCCAAAGTCCAAAAAAAAATTACCCAACTTGAAGGTGAGGTTGAACTTCTAAGTAAGCTCGAACAAGAACATCCACTGGTCAGACAAGAGCAAGAAACACTTGGCTTCCACTGGAAACATGAGCACCCAGAAGTTCACCAAACCGTTCAAAGTTTGAAAAGATAATCCGAATTTTAAAAAGAGAGAGCAAAAGGTATAATAAACCCCTACTACGGCGGTCGGTAAGGACCCAAACCGCCACCGAACTCAGATATCGATTTTGGGTTTTCGGATAAGCGAAACCCACAACAAAAAAAAAAAAAAGGAAAATGTTATAAAATAATTTTAATTGTCTAAGGCGAAGCGAGTGTGACCTCTAGTCTATGAAATGGTTACTGGGCTCTAAAGAAGAAGAGGTTGTTATTAGGAAAGGAGAAATGGGGGAGAAGGGAACGAAAGTAAGGCACTGTATAGAAAAGCAAATATGAAGAAATGATTTAAATGCAGGAATGTATATGTGACAAGCAAGTATTTATTTTAGAAATGAGGGTATGTAATAAGACATACTACACTATTCCATAGTATAAGCTAGCAAGCCCATCCTATAGCGAGAATGCCCATCCAAATAATCATATAATGGATGTATGGGCGCTCCCACTCGACTGTGGACTCGCCCAACTGTAGATTACTATATAAGTTTCAAGCAGGCACAGAGATCAATGAAACAACCAATAGGAGCAACTCCAGGTTTATACTAAAGTACCTCCGCAAAAGTGTTGGTGAAATGGGCTTTTTACACCAAAAACGTCGATTTTTAGCTACCTCTAGTTTATCGACCACAAAGAATTTTCTAACCTAACTTCTTATATGTAGTTAGATTGCTTATCTCCTAATACTACCAAACTCTTAATAAATCTGGCAAAGAATTGGAAAAGCTATGTAGTTCTAAAGTTTTGAGTTGGTCAAAAAGTGTCATTTTACATACAAAATTGGCTTTGCAACGGGTATGATCAACTTTGAAAACATACAGCTTAGAGCCATATAGTAAATTGACCCAATAAGTGGTGCCAGGTGAAAGCTACAATGAATGTGAAAATAATTAGGTAGGTCATGAACAGTATTTAAAGGAATTGCTGGTGTGGGGACTAATCAAACATTGCTAATTTTGGTGTAAAAAGGCGGTTTCACCAAGACTTTTGCGTAGGTACTTTATAAGAGAAAGAATGAGAGAAAGAAAGAAGAAAAGAATTTAAGTTATTCATTTGTTTGGTTTGCGGACTGAATGCAAGACCTTCCGGAGTCCAGCAAGTACACTTGTTTGTGGCGTAGGACTCATTTTTTTAGTGAGGGTTCCACTTCTGGGATCAGTTGTACCGTCATTTGCACCGCATTTACTACTCAAATTCCTACCGTGGCTAGTGTAAACCACCCAAAAATAAGGTTAATTCCAGTTAGGAATGACGGGCTATAACTTAGGCGAGCAACAGGATGCTCATACCCCGTTCACAATTTCGAAGATAGAAAGGTTCTGATCTTGGTAAAACCAAGATTCTCCTTTGACATCCAATAATTATACGCCAGCACAATGGAGGGTTGGGAGAACCTATTGCCAATTGGGCAAAGAAAGTGCTCTACCGCTCCGGAGGGGGAATAGTGTCTCGGAGGACGACGGAAAATCATATTGCCGGCAACGCGTTAAGCTCGAGGCCATAGCTCCACCACGAAAGGTCCGTGAGCTACCTCCCACACAAAATAGCTCTGAATCCCCCTAAACACGAGGTCTCTCATAAACACTAGTTCTCACCAAAACACGAGATCCTCAAACTTCTCTACATCACGCGTTCTTTGTTGCCCGCCCACAACCCTCTCGCCCCACAAAGCGCCCTGATTGTCAGCCGGGGACATATAAGTGGCAACCATCCTGTGCGACGGGGGCAGCGATCATCTCACCGGTGCCTCCCTGGGTGGAACCGCCTCTCGATCATAGGAAGCAAGCGTCGGCAGTGAGTTGGATATTGGTCATGCGATTTAGGAGTTATGTGTTTTTCTTTCCTTGTATCTATAAGTGTTTCTTCTTAATGTATACGTCTTTCTACTTTGGAAAATTGGACCTGCCTATCCCGTACTATAGGGGATCTCCAAAGCACCGCTCAGGCAATCTGTAGAAAGAAAAAAAAACCAATCTCACAGCTACCATCTAAAATACAACCAAATACAAGCTTGGGCAGACCTATCTCCAGTTTCCACTCAGATCAAGCATCTTCCTTAGAAATAATCTCACCAATCCACGAGCAAATGTAGGCCTATCGCCTCTTCATTCAGAGTCCTAGACTCCCCCCTCCTCTTGATGATTCCAGATACAGTTAGGGCTAGAGCTGATAGAGGTCGTCGCTGTGTTTAGGAAATATCTATGAATAACAGCCCTAATGTAAGACTTCTGGATAAGAAACACTGTTTGCAAGCGGCCAGGCCAGGCCAAAGTGAGGCAGACTTAGGCTTTTCAGGCCAGGCTTTCGGGAAGCCTGCGGGCTTTACGGTATCTAGCGGGGCCAGCAGGCTTTCGGTATATTCCTTATAACAGATTATTATTTTATTAAGGGCTAGCTCAGACCTACAGATATCTGAAGATACCGGCAGATATCTGTTTGTTTTTCACGCTTGGGCCACACCATTTAACAGTAATAACATTCTAATACGGTCTAGATATCCGGATAGCCACAGAGGAGGGAGCTTTTAGTTGTCTCTCATTACTCGATTTGTTTATTGCTATGATACGGCAACAGAACCCTCCTAATCACCACGCCCTTTCAAAACGAAATATCGCTAAATTAATTATTAATTTCTCCTGAGTATTTATCTATGTATTTAAATTTTCAATTTATGCTTGGGTTTTCATAATAATCGTGCAAAGGTTGCGGGATGTGGCCGCAACCCCCAGATGATCGCCGGCTGACAACCTTGGGCACTCCTCCTGAGTGTCTGCCAGCTCAACACAACTTTGCAGCGCAACACAACTTTGTAGCTCAATACAACTTTGTGGCTCAATACAACTTTGTGGCTCAATACAACTTTGTGGCTTACAATAGAAACCTGGTGGCTCAACATAACTTTGTGACTCAATATGAAATAAAAACTGTGTTAAATTTAATATTCTAATTTAAACCCATGTTTGCAATCTTGCTTTTCAATTATTTATTAACTCTTATATTTCTTAAGGAATAAAGTCGCATTATGCACGAGTGTCATGCTTAGCCACAAAGTGATATTGAACTACAAAGTGGGGTTGAGCGATAAAGTGGTGTTGAGCCCCAAAGTGGTGTTGAGCCACAAGTTGCCTATGGCAAGCAAGAAGGTTGTATTGAGCTGCAAAGTTAGGCTGAGCTGGCGGGCGGTCTGGAGAAGTGCCCCAAGTTGTAAGATGGTAAACATGGGGGGCTTGTAGTAGTACACTGGCACCCAACTATGGCACAGTTACTTGAGCCAAGTTGCCTTCTGCATTATGAGTTCGTGATATGTAACACTTAGCCATTCATCTGGTTATCATATCTTAATCACCTTATATTACTAATAAGCCCTGCAGATATCTGCAGTCAGGCAAGGCGGGGCCAAATTGGCCTTGAAGTTGCCTTTGTGATTGTAACTTTTAATTTTTTAATTTTTTTCATCTGAGTTTTGCATTGTTTACGTACAACTACTAGGTACAACCAGAAATGCAGCGTCAGCTATGGCCAAGAAAAACCCACGTCTCTCGTCCCTCATGGGATCAAAACTACACTCCCAAGACCCTATAGTATGGGCCCAACCACACCTCTCACAGCCTAAAAAGCATAGTTGCTCCCAAGAGCGAAAGCAGGAGGATACAGAAAACTCTTCAGACAGCTTCCTAGAACAAATGAAGAGGTAAAAAAGGAAAGCCCACATACATGGGCAAAAAATGAACAACCACAGAAATAGAAACCTATCAAAGAATAAAACTCTATCTCCATATGGGCCGGCCAATAAAGGGGTAGAAGTACCGATTAACCGAATCAAGTCCGCTGAGTCCAAGGCTTAGACATCGATCAAGTAGGCAGTGCAATTCCCTGACAGAGCGTGACTGAGGAAGCAACAGTGGTAGCCGCAGGGGGCAATAGCCAAATCAGCAAAAAAAAAAGTCTGTCTTTTGTACTCCACAGTGAGCCATGTCGTTGAGTTTTACATTTTGGCTAATCGTGAGTGACCCCAGTTAATCATGATGCTTCTGATTGTGTCCCCTAATGATCAGATACAAATCTTAATTTTAGCAACATATGAGCTATTTTTATCCATATCTTATAGACATTTTACATTACAAAGTTGTATGTTATGAACCCAAATTTCTCAACTTCGGTATGTAAAAGGTCTGTGAGTTCTTAATAAAAATTGCTCATATTTTTCAGAAAACAGAATTACTATCATCTTCTTTAGTCAAACTAACGGGATTTTTAATCTCGCGATCATAGGACTCACAATATGCCAAAACGTAAAACCCAATGATATGAGGCACATGGGGCAGGCTGTTTTTTTGCTGATGCAGGAGGTACTATAGTACCAGCCACTGGCAACATAAGCAAAAATAAGTCCCGGCGACCTGTGCACCCTGTGCATCTGGTACACCTGGTGCACATAATGTCAACCGCGAATCAGGACGCAACCTTGTACTTGCTTAACTCAGAGTGCACCTGGCGCAACACCACAACTTTCTGAACCCACCTGGGGCAATACTACATTTTCCTGAACACACCTGGCGCAATACCACATCTTCAGGAAAGAGTCAAGAGCGTCCCCTTATCCACTCCTGACCTAGGTCACAGCATATATCAAGTTCATAAAGCCCTTTTAAATAGTCTATTTTATCTCTAATTCTACTACTAGTTATTTACATAAGAACTGCCCCGTCACCACCTGTGGAAAAACCCAGCATTATGATCCCACCCTTAAGGTGATAGCACGATGGAAACTCCTTCTATGGAGACGCCCTTTTGACGGTAGACAGCCTGGATGGTGTAGAACGCCATCATAAAAGGGCTCTACGATCGCATGCCTAACGCCCCCGAAATCGGGCTTTAAAGTCAGCGCTTTCCAAACATCCAAAAAAACCTGGCATATCGACTCCCCCTTCAGAAGACTCTGTATCGCCATGGAAAATGCTTGTATGGTGATGTCCTTTTGGCGGTGGACAGATGGGATGGTGTAGAACGCCGTCCTAAAAGGGCTTCATGATCGCATGCATAACGCCCCCGGAATCTGGCTATACAGTCAGCGCTCAAAACACCCGCTATAAGGACTCCCCCTTCAGAGAACTCTGTAGCGCCATCGAAAATGCTTGTATGGAGACATCCTTTTGGCGGTGGACAGATGGGATGGCGTAGAACGTCATCGTAAAAGGGCTTCGTGATCGCAGGCCTAACGCCCCCGGAATCTGGCTTTAAAATCAGCACTTTCCAAACATCCAAAAAAAACCCGGCATATGGACTCCCCCTTCAGAAGACTCTGTAGCGCCATGGAAAATGCTCGTATGGGGATGTACTTTTGGCGGTGGACAGACGGGGTGGTGTGGAACGCCGTCGTGAGATGGCTTCATGATTGCATGCCTAACGCCCCCGGAATCTGCCTATAAAGTCAGCACTCAAAAAACCCACCATAAGGACTCCCCCTTCAGAGAACTCTGTAGCGCCATGGAAAATGCTTGTATGGAGACGTCCTTTTGGCGGTGGACAGATGGGATAGCGTAGAACGCCGTCGTAAAAGGGCTTCGTGATCGCATGCTTAACGCTCTGAGAATCTGGCTGTAAAGTCAGCACTCTGTAAATACCCTAGACTAAAAAAACCTGGCATAATGATCCCCCTTCAGAGGACTCTGTAGCGCCATGGAAAATGCCAGTATGGGGATGTCCTTTTGGCGGTAGACAGAGGGGATAGCGTAGAACGCCATCGTAAATGGGCTTCGTGATCGCATGCCTAACACTCCTGGAATCTGGCTATAAAGTTAGCGCTAAAACAACCCACCATAAGGACTCCTCCTTCAGAGAACTCTGTAGCGCTATGGGAAATGCTCGTATGGAGATCCCCTTTTGGCTGTGGGTAGATTGGATGGCGTAGAACGCTATCGGAAAAGGCCTTCATGATCGCATACCTAACGCCCCCGGAATCTGGCTTTAAACTCAGCCCTTTCCAAACATCCAAAAAAAACCCGGCATATGGACTCCCCTTCAGAGGACTCTGTACTAGGGCTATGGACAATGGTTGTTTTGTGAAGACTTTAGAGTAGGCTGGGGTTGCGATTAGTGAGGGGGTGGTGGAAGTGTGGTGATGAAAGTGTGGTAATGAAAGTGCAGAGTCATGTCGCGTCAAAGGCTAAGTGCCGAGAAACCACAACACCACAGGCAGAGAGTGTCCTAGCTATCACTCACTTTCACACTGGAGTGAACTGGCATTTTCGCTCTCTGAATGATCAAGTTCTGAAAATAGAATACTAGTAGTACCTTTGCCCGGTGTTAGTGTCTTTAGTGCAAATTTAAGATTAAGAGTATGGTGGCTTTCTCACTTAGCGCTCATACTAACCTATCTGTCTTTGCCAAGAGTAGCCCCTATTTTTGTATGAGAGAAGGATGGAATACTAGTCAGAAGGCGGGTATTGACTAGGGGGTACTCTGGAGGTAGAGTAGTTGAGTGGTCTATCCAGATGTGCGATGGTGTTGTGAAGTGCATCCAGAAGGTTGGGGGGTAATTTAGTGTGGCAACTCACCCCAGGCGAAAAAGGGCATTGCAACCCGCGTCAGGGTGTACCAGGTGCTGAGGGCGCAAAAGATAGATCACTTGCGTCAGGGCGCAATACTAGCGCTCCTGACGCATGGTATATTTTTGCTGATGAAGGTGGGGAAATCGAGCTGTAACAGAGCAACGGGATGAAACTGGAAGGAGAGTAGAGGAGGGGTAAACAAGGGTCCAAAGTCCTGGTTGGAATGATAAAACAAATAGCCCTCATGAGCGCAAAGGAAACGTGTTGTCAACCGTAGCTAAGCGAGCAGCATCGCGAAGTGGTGGTATGCAGCAAAGCGTGAACCAAAGATAACGCGACACACCTCTGACCAGGGGAGAGGAGAGGCAAAAAGCCGTAAACCCCTAGGCAAAAGAGCCATTAACAGTGAGAGAGGGGGAGGTGGGTGGTTGACGATGACTTCTCTGCTATTGAGATTTCAATCGCTGGGTGTGTAGAGGAGATGGTTCGTGCTTTGTCATTGTAACTATACCATTTTGTATAATACATATAATATTTTACAAACACTCTATTTTACATTTTTAAAATATATTTTATTCAAGATTTCAAAATAGGTATAAAATCTTTTATCAGAGGTACAGTACCATAGTAGTTATGTAGAAAATGTGAATTACTTCTTTCAATTGTAAGACAAATTTACAAGATTACAAATATCAGATTGTTGCTAACTATGACTAATCATCATTCTTATAGCTTGCACTCATTGACACTCTTTCCTTATTCACAAGTGATTGTCTATCATCAGAATTTGGCAAAGGATTGTCAGTGGCTGATTGTTCTTCCTGGTGTATTTCAAGCTGGCCTCTTCCCCATCCCCATCTTCCTCTAAAATGCCTATAATAATATTAGGAAATTGGGATATCAAATGGGGTATTAGTATTAAAAGGGATTATGATTATAATATCTTTATTGGTTTTAGCGTCAATTGTATTCAGAAGTTCCACAATAACATCTTGGAGCTACGATTCCAGATTACAAAAGGGCTCCATGTACTGGCGTGGTTTACCTGTCTGGCAGTCGAATAAATGATCATACAGATATATATAGATGAACATATCTCCTCGAGTAGTGTCAAGCCTATTACGGATCTTGCTGGGAATCTGATTGTCAGCAGACAATGCATGCTGGGATTGTAGTAAATTGCTTACTGCATGAAATGATCTGATTACTAGTAGGGAAAGTTCTGAAGTCAAGCTATGTTGGGCCTGGCAGTAAGTAGCTGAACTAGTCATATTTTATGTGAGATTGTAAGGACTAAATGGCCACTCTTTCGCTTAATACATGAAATATTTGTCCCAAACGCCATTCAGCAGAGTTGGATTACTGTTTCCATTCTGAATCTATTCAAAAACTTTTATTTGCTCCTCCACAGTTTTACTTGTACCGATATTCACTGGTGTAAGACGGTCGGCTATACAATGTAGAGCTAAAAGTGGACAGTCCATTCTCAATTTCAAAAATCCTAGGATTTAGTGGACACAAGACTTGGCGTAAGCGACATGCTGAAGAGAGCTGTGAATATCAAGCCAGCGAGATTTAATAAATCTATGATGTCTATTAGCAAATTCTGATTGAACTTCAATCTTGTTAATGAGATGAATTAGATCCTAGAGCTCTTGATATTATTCTAGTAATCTCATGACGAGAGAAGCTAGGTAAAGTAATAATCGAGCTATATAAGATTTTGACGAATATATAATATTGAGGCAGCTTTAGTCTTGTAAATAGTATCAATAGTAGGTGCTTAGGAGCCATAAAGGTTAACAACACCAAGGACTGAGGGACTAGCCTTCACTATTCAAGTGTGATGTTTTTCAGCGCGAAATTGACTGTTAAAGTAAAAACTGACGGAAAGCGATTGATAACTACTTGTTCCAGGATTGGATTATCTTATTATGAGAAAATCTAAAGCGATTCTAGATGAAAGGTAGGAGGCCTTGGAAGTTGCCGGGAATAAAGAGTAGCTTGAACAATTGTTATCTTTTGTCAGCTACATGATTACTACTTAGCAGAAGGGTAGTGGAACACATATCATTAGCCAAGCTCATGATTTGTTTCCAATCTCCTTTCACAAGGATGCTAAGCTTTCCCATAAGCCGTTAGGCCATATTTTCCATTCCTTAACTGAACGAATCCTGTATTCTCTAAGTAGTAATGAAAGGTCAACCTGTCAGGATTAAGAGAAATATTGAGAATAGCATTCTAGCATTTATTTTCACTTTTGTTTGTAATGATATTAAGATTGTATGCTGATTGAATTATATACTCAATGTTCTTCATAAGCAGCAGATATGTGTAATCAAGTAAAGTGGAACCCAAGTGGAATCGACTTGGCAGCCTATTGGCAGGCAAAATCTTTTGAAATGGGGTGACAAAGTATCATGATGGAGTGAAATTTAAAGAAAGATTATTCGTATACACCACTAAGGCGAATGAGCAATCAGGGTCATGCTTTTTGGTAGAAGATAGGCACTGATCTCAGCTAGGAATGTGTATTTAATGAGCAGCCTGGTTCAATGTTCTGATTCTTGCCTTGCCTTCAAGGCTCCTCTGCCCAGGATATTTGGCACATTTGGATAAAGGCTCACTTTGAGGGGTAGAATCTTTGGCACAGGTCTTTCCACATTTGATACACTCAACTAATTCAAGCTTAATCAACTTTAGTAACTTAGCATAGCAATTTTGTCCAATGGAAAACATACTTGCCATTTTTCCACTCTCAGGAGGTAGTGTCTTGAAAGGGCTATGCAGCTGTTGATCCTTCATACAGCCCATGTTCACAAAGATTGTTATAGTTCTGTGGAGTTTCTATTAAGCAATAAAGGTGTTTCTTAAGCATTGGAATTCCCGATAGAGGGAAACATTCTCTGCCAAACTCTTTGAGCAAAAACAGATATTCTACCTAATTGTGATTGGTTTATGGTTTAGGACTTAGCATTTAGGTTGAAAGATTTTAGGGCGTGTATGTATTTTATGAATGGTAAAATAGCCGGTTCGCCTCATATTTCACAGTCACTCATAGTCAGGACAAGCAAGTGTGACACTCAAGTAAGTGTGACCCGCCGGACTTTCTTTTTTTGTCCTAGAAGAAAGTCCCATAACCCACCCAGTGACACTGACTTCCCATAAGACTAATCTCCCCCAAGTGATAGCAACTGTACTAGCAATACTAATTACCTTTGAACAGCAGGAAACTTCTCCAATAGCCAGCTATTGAGCAAAACCTTTATTACCGCAGTTCTGATCCACAGGACCACTAGTCCTGAAGATTGGGTAATTTATACTACAAGCCAGCAAGTGGAACAGGCTAGCATGGAAAATACATATACTCGGAATGATGGTGAGAATTCCGGTAGTGAATCAGATTCTGATTCTTGTATGTCAGGTGATTTGATCACAAGAAATACCAACCCACTAGCTTTAAACTGACACTTTGTAGCCTACATGGCAATAGGGATATGTTGCTAAAAGCTAGTATTATGTAAACCCATCTAGTTGAAATAAAAAGGGTCTAGTATATGACACTTGCTTGAGAATCATACTTGGGTTTTTTTCCCGACTATGAGCGAGAGTGAAATATGAAGGGAGTGATTGTGGTTACGGGAAGTCAGCGTCACCGGGTGGGTTAGGGGACTTCTAGGAAAAAAAAAAAAGTCCCGCGCGTCACACTTGCTTGAGCGTCACACTTACTTTTCCCGACTATTAAAGTTTATTGTCAAAAATACCGTATTTTATAATAATAATTTTACGTATTTTAAAAAACCCTACCCTGAAGGCCCGACTGAAGCCCACAGTCCGGCCGCCTAGACCCCACGCCTGGCCGGACTAGCCGCTTGCGAACGCTGATGAGAAATATTCTCGTCGCAAGGCGCCATGAGACAATATATCTCCGAGAGTTAGAACAGACTTGCAGATGCCTTAGTTTTTTGAATTCATAAAAAGTACCGGTACAGATCAAAGGCTGATCCAGAGTACAAATTCCAATTTTAAACCTTCCCATTGGAGCCTCAAGTCTCCATCTTATACTACAAGACTCTACGAGGAGTGTCCCTTCGTTAATCGCCTTTAATTCGCGGCTCGGGATACCTATTCTGCCGATGGCCCGCTTCAATATAGGTCCCATGAGGTTAGTGATTCGTTGTTGAACCGATCTAAGAGGCTCCAGGGCTCCACTGGCGCCTTTTCCTCGAGACACATAAGTAGGCTTATTCCCCGAGCCGAGCCAGCTCGATTCTTTTCAGATCCTTTTTTTCTCAACCTTTCCTCCCAAACATGGCAAAAGGTAAGAAGGGGGGAAACAGGAAGAGACGGGAGCAGCTGGGAAGAGGCTAGAAACGGTAGGGGATAGGTATTACAACAAGAAACATGGCAATGGATACTCGAAAGAAGAGAAAAGTTCCTTTACTATCGGAAAGTGTTTCCTGAAGCCGGTCCTGCTTTAGTTCTGAAATGCTGGCTGGGTTTACGAGGGGTTGCGGATTGTGAAATTAAGCTAGATGCGGGGGTATCGCAAGTTGAGGAGGTATATACACATATTCGACTTTGTTTCTTCTATGATATGTTTAATATTTGAACATTATATTCTCCGCCGTGGCGTGCCAGATCACCCTTACCAAGGCACTAGTATCCCCAGCTATGAGCCGTATTCGCTCTTTTCAAAACATCCTGGTGTTAGCCTTGCGTCTGTCTTTCTCATTCCCTGATCCCAATATCAAAACTGGAGCCCTACTGGCTCCATTTTCATTTTCGGCTCGCTCCCGTAATCCTCTTGTTCCCCCAAAGCCAATCTCCGATGTCATAATATTACTTCGTGTGCTGGCATTTATGTCAGATATTTAGCCGTAGAATCCGCGCGCTATGGATTGGAGAGCAATACACAATGCAGTCTTATACTCTGTGCTGTCCTTCCTGCCATCCAGGGTTGGCGGTATGTTGAAGTGAGTAGTATTGGACGTTAGCAAAGGTAACCGAACGATTGGCGCCCCAACCTTCCACCACAGAGAATCGCAACCCCGCACGCTCACTCCCGAATCCAGCAAACCTTTAGCACAGCAAAAACATGTCAAAAAGGAGCTGGGTGACAAAAAGTATTTATTAGGATGGAATATTTATTTTATTGGTGAATAACACTGAGTTATTTACTTGGGTGTTGGTGAAGAAGTGCGAGCCGATGCTTAGATATTTATGCTAAAGTACAATATGTTCAGTTCGCTGCTATAAAGGCAGGAAGGAACTAGACTATTGGGAAAGTGCCTTCCGAGGCTTTCTTTTTTTTAGCTATAATAAGAGATGGATCATAATGATCAAATGACTATGAGAACCAATGAATTCAGAGCTACAATCTCCCACGCATTTAACAAGGGCAAGAATGGCACTGCGTTCCCCCCTGCTGCGCACTGATTAAGACAAGGAAATTTGAGAACACCAACAGGCTCTGGCACAAATCGGTGTAGGTAACAATGTAGAAATGCTATACAAGAGAGAGCAAAGCACCACCTGATCACCCCTTTAGTAAATATCAGCCATTTTATTCTGTTGCTTGAGTAGACTACTTTTTAACATAAAGTGAGAACTCCCCAAACATCTCGAGCGCAAAGGAAGAGAGTTCAGCATTGGTGAGCGCAACATCAACTACATCATCATTAGGCTCATCAAAGATAAAACGGTAAGGAATGCGGAGCTCTGGGGATGCTGATGTTACTGTCCCGTCCGTTTCGATGTCGAAAGCCTGAACACAAGCAGGGATCAGGGTGGGTGCCGGTATCGTTTGCTGATCATCTGAGGTAGCCATGGCCCAGCACTCAATGTGGAGCGCGAACGGGTCTGTCATTATCTGGAATATCATGACAAATCGTGTTTTGCCGGCAGAGTTGATGAGCCATCACTTTGCGTCCAAACGAAGGAAATCCAGTGCTTCTGAATACCCAGCTTCCATCGTCACCGAGGGCCACGCATCCCTTCCCCCCCGGGTGGCTGGCATAAGTGCTATATGCCCTTCCTTGCTCCGGACGTTGCAAATATCGAATCGTTCGCCACCCGACGAGTGCCAGTGGATCAGGCTGCGATTATACTCAGGAATTGAGATCATGTTAAACACAAGCACCGTCAAGAAGTAACTTGTGAGGGTACTGTGCCTCCCTCCAGGCAATATTCGGCAGACGAGAGCACTTAAGCTATTTTCGGTTGTGAAGCGTACTGTGCACCGTAGCTGACACTTCAAAATTTCTCTATCGATCTCGCGTAGGTGACAGTGGTTGATACCATAGAAATATAGGAAATATTCGTCGGCGGACCCGGAATCGACGGTTGTCTTGATTGTGCTGATAAACTTTGCTGGTGATTGATATTGGAACCTGTTCTGGTCTGGGATTAAGGCAGCTTGCATTTCAAACTCGGGACTCATTTTCCAAGTGCCTGGAAGGGGATCCGTAGTGATGTCACTCTGCAAGCCTTGGATTTGTTCATGAGGTATGGACATGATGGTTTGATAGTCGATAGATGAATTGAGGAGATTTATTGGAGGAAATTTATGGAGAGGTGACGAGTAAAAGAGGATGTTCTTTTGGAAGGCGAGAAAGGGGTGGGGTTGGGCTTGTTAAGTAGTAGAATGCTTCGGCTGGATTGCTAGTGACCAGGATGAGAACCGGAGGTGCCAAGCACCTGTCTACGGATGGGTTCTGATTCCGGTAAAACCAAGATTCCCCTTTCACATTCAATATGCCGCATCATAGGCAGCTTAGCGAATATAAAAGGGGAAAGCGAGTGATAATACATGATAGCAGACTTACATCATGGTCTCTATTCTCTCGTACTTTGTATGATAATAGAAATTTGGCGCTAAACCCCACTGAGCGCTTACTATCATAATAATATCATAGCTGAAAATTTAATGGTGATGCGGCTTAATTAAACTTTTCTAACCACAAACCGCAGAGCCTCATACACTCATCTGTTCCCACCAGAAGGCAATGAACCCCCCATACAAAATCTCCAGCTGAAAAACAACCTACGACTCACTCAGTGAGGAATGAGACAGGCTAAACTCTGGTTTTCACAGCTCCTACGGTAATAATTTTTACTTTCTCCGAGTATATTCTCTCTCCACTAGTCTTAATTGCAGAGGCTCGCACTCACTCTCCATTCCCAGCAAACAAACCCGATGAGAAACTCAAGCGACACATCTCAACCACCATCGCTACCACTACATGTTCTCCACCCCCCCAACCAACGCTCTGAATAGATACGACCCCTACAGCTCCCATTACTCTGCGCACCCTCTCCCTCTAGGAAGCCACCTTATTCATGCTCCCCCCCGACGCTGTGTAAGAAATCAACAAACCTGAAGGTAAACATGAGGATGACTATATAGATTCACGCTTCCCTGGTGGCTGGATCCGTGATGAGCTCCTGGGTACCTGAAGTGTGGACATCGGCGCCGGAATAAGCAATATGAGTGGGTGCAATTTCTCAACAACTCGGATCTCTAAATACTTCAGTGCAAACACGAAGAAATAGGGCCTTACTGCGCAGTGTAAATAATATGGAGAGCAATACTGAGTCTAAGCGTCTAGAGACTGTTACTACGAAGATTCTACGACCGAATATCGACTTTGTCAATCTACAGAGTGAGATATATTCTGCTGATTGTGTTCCAGGGCTCCAAACCTCTTAAATCTCCCAACTCCCCACAAGCCCTCATTAGAGGCTATTGCGGTTTCCTGAAAATCACCCATCCCCTACGGGACTATGGACAAGCCTGATCCCGCGGTCATATCCACTCCACAATCATCAACGATGCCTACGAATATTCCTCAACCTGAATACTCTTGCCCCCAACAACTCCCCTGATCCTTCGCTCCTACTTCTATGCCCACTACATCACTGACCGTGATTTCGAGGTGATCGCGACGCCTTCAAAGTCGGAAAGATCTAAATGGAGAAGACAGCATAATTCATTGAGAAGCTAAATTCTACAGTTCTAGCAGAACCAGGCAGTTAGGTTTGTCTCCCTTTCCTATTGAAAACCATTTCCATCTTTAGATTCTCGGAGGTACTAATGCTTAGAAGAGGGAAAAATACCACCAAGTCTAGCAATCAACCGTAGTAGCCTTCGAATCACAAAACACGTACTCAGACTAGCAGCTACAAATCCTGACGATAAGGTTAACCCTACTCACCGATGAACTCCTCTTCTGGCGGCGCATCTACCAACTACTATCCATCCTGCTGCTACTGATAACCACAACTACGGCAGTCAGGGTCGTTATATGGTTCTTCATTCGGGGATCTACCTCTTCGAACTCTATCTCTCTTTGAGGAGTAAGAGGAGGCAGAGGGTTTCTGACAAGAGACCTACCTCTACCTCTTAGGAAGGCTATCTGCAGACCCCCCGCCCCCGACGCCGACGTCACGATTACCACCCAGCGGAGCTTAACGAACTTCTCCGGCGAAGCTCTCACCCCCGAGCTCCACCACCTTTGCCAGGGAGGAGTAAGCTGTACCTAAACAGCGACGGGAAAAGAGCATGCAGGAAAGGGGAGTGTAGGGATATCATACACCCACTTCTACAAGAAGAAACGGAAGACTCCCCTGGCAATGGTGGCGTGATGCCAGCTTTCCATCCGGCTAGCACTCGCACTCGCACTCGCTACTGCTACCGCTACGGCTACCGCTGGGGTATCCGCTGCGGGCGGGATAACTCCCCAGCGAAGTCTGCAGACGACCTCACCTCCCTGCACCTCCCCCGCACCACTAGCGCCACCGATGTCCTTATCGGTCCTAACTCTGGGCTCAAACCACGCCATGCGCCCCCACGAGCAGAAACATCTCTCGTCCCTCTGCGTTGTATGGGACCTTTGTTTCCTCGATTTCTTCATCATTCCGTTCCTCCTCCTGCTCCTCCTCCTTTTTTTTTCTTTTTTTCTTTTTTTCTTATCTTCCTTAGTCTCAGCATGGGACTTGGTGTTTGTCAGTTTGCGTTCTGTGAATTTGTGGGGCCCTGCTTTGTTTCCCACCCCCCCCTCTCCCCCTACTTATACCTCTTGTAATCTATGTGCTGAACAAGACAAGAGACAGTTTTGTTTTTTACGATAAATCACGACCCTTGTTTTTTTTGGTCCTTTTCAGTATTACACTGCAGCAAAAGAAATAAATGCTTAAATAATTACTTGTAACATACTACCGTTGTCATAATCTACCACAGTTGAGAATTCCCTATCATACTACTAGTACTGCACTGTATCGCTGCGCAATGCCGGTACTGATTTCAAATTGCCCCTATCAACCCTCCCCAGTCCCTAACTCTCCTATAATAACCTTGGTGTCGAGTTCTGGAAACTCGCTTGTGATTGGCTTCTAGGAAGGGTGGTAAATGGCAATGTTAATCTTCCGATTTTTCGCGAATGGAGAAAGAGGAAGGAGAGAAAAAAATTAAAAAATTAAACTTTCTCACTCAAATGAAGAAAAGGTTTTAGACCATCAGACAAATGCCTAAGTACAATACGGTCCGACTGTTCCAATTGTGGCACCCATAAAATATGTGTCAAATTAGCGCCAGGCATTCGTTCTTTTTTGGGCTATTGCCACACCGAATGACTGACTGTGATTCCTTGTCTGAATCGGTTGCATTTTCAGCCCCCCCCCACTGATTGTTTGATTAAACTGTCATGGTATTGTAAATTTCAACACGCATAAAGTGTACCTACTATACCCTCTCAACCTAAAGCCCACGAAAAAAAACCAGGCATCAGGGGCATTTACACATGCACTCATCAGAAACTATTGCAGTTTCCAGATAATTAGACATCTCCTAAGAGGCCATTGACAACTCCGATCCCGCAGTTATATCTTCTCCCCCGTCACCAGTGACCCCTATGGATATATACCAATATGAATTTAAAGTTCGGTCCTCTTGTCCTCAATTACTCCCCAGATCTCCCTCTCCTACTTCTATCTATTTGTCAAACCTATTTTCTTCAAACAAATCCGAACGTTTGCTTGAATTTAAACCTCAATCTTCTTGTCCGGTGAGGTGGGCGAGGTGACAGAGCTACCTTTCCCCTCTGCTTTTCACGTTTGAGGATTGACAAAATTCAGCCATCTTACCGATCATGGTTGGATCGGAGCGCGATAAAGTCTGAATTGGTCTGTATGTTCAGATTGTAATGAAAAATATATCTACACTTTGTCAACTCTTTCAATGATCTCATATTTTTTATTAAACTCATCTAGCATGGCTTCACCCCCGGTGGACTCTACGCAGGAGGGGGAGACCCTCCAACAAATGCTATAATTGATTTCAGGGGTGATGAAAAATGTCAGGAATGCACTCACCCTTCAAAACATGGTCAATAACTTTCTTCTCGGCTAGAGGATTGTCACTCACTACTACGAATTCGACTTGTATTGGCTTGATGGAATGGGCCTCCCGGGTAAGTGGTCATTTATATGGGATATGCTTAACTCTCTTTCCCGGCATTATTTACAGACTACCATACGGTGAACGAATCCGCAATGCTCGCGCTTTGGATTACTCCAGCGGCCTCAGGGCGCTCCATTGCTAGCTTGCGTATACTGCGTTTGACTTTGTCACCGGGTTTATCAATACTGTTCTTGGCACATTTATGCTGCAGCGACGAACGATATTTGGTTTCACATGGGATATTTATGCTTTCTAATTTTTTTGTATGGGCTCCCGTCTGTTTTGCTGGCTTATAACGTCTCTCTCATGGCGGGCAGAAGTTGAGCGCTTTCGCGATCACCAGTGCTGGTCAAGGTCTGTCCTACCAGAACAGAAAACGACTCTTGCCGTACCCGGTCAACTTACATGCTTGGTCTGGGCGTACAAACAATAACCCTGGTATCCCCTTTCAGAAGCAAGCCCCCTCAATCTCCCCATAGGTTCAAATTCGAATCTCCAAGTGAACTAGTCAATAACATAACTACGACTGTTGATTTCGACTGCGCTAGGGAAAGTAGTTTTATTTCTAGGGGTGTCATCACTGAGCCTGGGTCAAGATGAGGGAATTCAAGGCAGCTCACATGAGGTCAACCGGAGGTTTCACATTGGAAAATCCCCTAAATGCGACCAGCGTGCGGATTACACCCGGGCCGGAGCGCAACAAACTCACCTATGATAATATCATGTATATAGAAATTTTGTGTTAATCCCCGGGGATGACAGACACTAGATTTCCGTGGTGAGGGCAACACGATTCCGGGTCTCAGGAGTCTGCAGCAAAGAAGGTGGCTAGGGCATGCAGCCTGTTGCTCTCGTGGGGAGAGAATCTTAGCCTTCATTGATGATCGAGGTCGGATGTTCGGAAACACAAGACTTACTTCAATTTGATGCAGAGTGGTTGCTTTTGAATTTAGAGCGCCGAACACAGTTCGTTAATATAACAACAATAAGCCGCGATCCGTTTCCACTTCGTATCGAATGGTGGAAGAAAGGCCAGCACGAGTAGGTTATTCACCTTCACCTACCCATACCAAATATGGCCCCAAGTGCAGAGACGGGGTATCAGGTAGATTATGTGCATATCTTCATATTCTTGTAAAGGAATAGAGTATCCTGGACGCTGGCTGGAGATTGGGTTTATGTGGGAGACTGAAGATCTAGAGTATGTTGAGGAGGCCTGGATTCGCAGGAGCCAGATTATCGGTGACGGGGTTGTACTGAGGACTGCGGGGCAGAACCACTGGGCTTTGGCGGAGGTGGAGGATGGATATCCTCAGCCATCCTCCTCACGAGGTATTCCCCTGCTGACCGTACCGCTGTTGACACCTGCGTTGCCAGGATCGCACGCACCAAAAGATGAACTGACAAAGAACCCTGACCAATGTTATTGGACGGGGATAGCCATTTTTTATTGCGGTTTCGCAATATCAGGAAGTCGCTATCAACTCGAACCCATAGGATCAGGTTTAGAGCTCAGTACACTCTCGATGTAGATACCTCTCTATAGATCCGTGATTACTCCACCACCCATCCAGGCGCCACCTCTTACTTTTAGTGTTATCCCCCGCAAAGGATACCCCATCGCTAAACATGTCGTACGGGATACAAAAATACCGGAATGCTACCTGCAATACCACTAAGTAAGTATTTGGAGATGAATGATGGGGCTAAAGAGGGAAGACAAGCTATTATAGCCGAGGTACGATACATGGGATCACTCCGCAGCTACAGTGCCGCAAGAGCTCAAATAATTGGATCCCGCCTGCGGTGTGGTAATCTCCTTTACTAGTAATCTCCGGTGCTTAATCCGCCCAACAGTGCCGTCCCACGCTCTACTCTACACCTAGAAATAAGTGATTTAAATTCTGGGTAAACTCGACCAGCCGCCATACTTCTTGAGGTAGCTACCGCCCGTCTTAAAGACTAAACCAGTGGCAAGTTCGCCATTCCGAGGATGGCAACTACGATACAGATAATAGCGGTGGGTCAAGTTTACCCAGAATCTCCGGTAGGGCTAATAGAGATGGAAACTCATTTCCAGCAGTTGCATGTCCCCGATTGGCCACACCGTCACCTTCGTGTCCCAATAGCTAATATATTTTCACTGTGCCACTAAGCGCCTGTGAAGTTACGAGGTAGCCGATAGACAAAAATTGCAGTACCGATATTGTTACCTGATCTGGCGGCGGAAACATAGGAGGGGAAAACCTAAAAACACATCTCTTTGGCGGGAAATTGAACCCCGTTCGGGCAAGGTGGATATGTAGGTAAAAAAAAATCTCTTTGGCGGGGAATTGAACCCCGGTCACCCGCGCTCAGGGTTAACTGACAGGCGGGTATACTAACCACTATACTACCAAAGACTCAGGATGAACTCTAAACCTGGCGGGGCTATTTCTGCTGAAACCAGGGTAATCTCTTTCACAAACAAGGCACCGGTGGCTGCCTCCGCCCGCTGAATGGGGCTTGGCATTACCATCCGCCCCCATCGATCACCCACTCTACCTTGCGGAGGTATAGCGCCTAAGTTTGTATATTTCACTATGGTTCCGGTCGCGATAAACCTGTACATGCGGCCATTGTTCATCCTGATTATTAAGCAATTCTTGGCATTTCTTTGCTTATTTTTTGGTGATTTTGACCCCAAATGGCAAAAATGGGCAAAGAATGCCAAGAAAAGCCGAGATTATTGGACTAAATTAGGATTAGTGTGATGTCTCACCCCTGAAATAGGTGTGTCTTGGCCTATCTTTGTCTACATTTTGCAGGCGGCCATTACTTGAGGTCCCCATACAAAATGCCCCAGTTTCAAACCCAATGATCATGGCCTTCCAGTCCATATTTCCAGAAATTAAAATCGTAGATCAATGTAGCTGCTCTCTAGCTACATTTATACGGTCTTAAAATTAAGAAAAAATTTCTTCTTGGCGGTAATCTTTCAACTCGAAATCAGACCATCATTTTCCCCGACCATGAGCAGGTTTATCGTGACCGGAACCATAGCAAGGAGTGTTACGTTAGCACGGGCCAAGACAGCAAATTAGAGAAAGGACAGTGAATTTGGTATGGTGGTATTGTAACCTAATTCACTTCTGTACCCCCTGTCAGTCAAACATCCACTGCTAGTAAAATATCCAAAATTTAGGTGCTCTACCTCCGTAGTATGGTTCCGGAAGACTAGAGGTGGGACCAGTTTTATCACCAAAAGTGTGACAGTCTTGGCTGTAACGATTTCTGTAATGCTTGGAATTTGTATTAGTTATACATATTAGTTTGTGCCAAGAAAAAACACAGACTATTAATTTACTGCAATTTCAGCAGCCCTGCCCTAGTTGCTCTAATTGTAAACTATATACTAATTAAATTCCCATATGAGGCTGTGAAAAAGTAAATACATACGGATAGATTTCTAACAAAAAGATACTGTCTATCTCCTGCTTCAATTTACGGAACCATCACACTCTATTCTCTCCACTTCGCCCTTCTACCTATTCCATCAGAACTTTTCCCCTATACTCTCTGGGTTTTCTACAACTTCAGCACACCTATTACTCGTCGATTCCTTCCAATTCACATATCCTCCTCCAGCATTCGTCCAGTCTATCAAGATTAGTACCAGCAGTCTCACCCTGTCAGATTCTCTATATACAGAGAATATAAATAAAGAAACACAGAGTGTAAGTCAGGGTTCATTTTGAAATAAAATTTCAATAAATAATGATAGAAATTAATTAGTAGAATATTGATAGGAGAATGGAAGAACAACAAGCAAAAGAGATGGATAAAAGGCAAAGACTACTGGCGCAAAATAGGGAATGTGTGCAACGACACCGTGCGAAGCATTCTCCTTCCTCCGCCAGACTAAAGAATCCCCCTCTCTCTAATGCCGAACATGTACGGAAATACTGAGAGAGAAAGCGACTTGAACACCAACTCAGCCTACCACCTACTGTCTCCGCCATGACCCAAGCTCCTCCATACAGCAAATTTCCCTCCCGAGATCAAACCCGGAAGTATCATCAGCAACTTCAGCAACAACGAATATATACGAAGCCAAAACCCCTTAGTGGTCGTGAGAAGGCTCGAAGATATTATGCCAAACAGCAGCAGCTACGGCTAAAGACTGCTCTTGAGGAGAGAGCGAGTATTTTACTGAATAGTGATTACAATAATCCTGAACAGGTATGAGAATTCCATAGTATATCCCTTACTCAATATACAGAATGCTAAGAGAATTATAGATTCAATCTGCAGTTGAGACCGAGGCCAATAATCAGCAAACCCTACGCAAGGAAGCCTACGCCAAATGGCCTCGACTTAGCAGTGAACTACGATGGTTCAAGAATGAGATTTTAGAAACAGCCTTCTGCCGTCTATCCAAGCAAGTCAAGCGAAGAGCAAAAACTCAGTCAAAATATTACTTTGGCCTGCAGCTTGACTGGAATCATCAACTCTTTATGTTCATCAAACTACAACTTAAGGCTGAAAGGGAGTGGATTAGGAAGGAGTCAGCCCGAGCCTCTACAGAGCCAATTACCCCATACCCATCAAGGAAGGAGCTAGCACTACATGTTGCTCATTCTGCTGGTTGGTCTAAGGCTGTAGCTGAACGTATCCTCACCCAGGAGGTAAGATATATCAAGCAAGGTAAAATACCTACTCCAAAGCAGGGAAAGCATTCAAAAGTGGTTAGCTGGCTCTCAGATGAGGGAACGATTCTTGCTATGAAGGAATACATGTCACAAGCAGGTGAAGGTAAGTCTATGTGGATAACTCAATCAATCTATTCTTAATATGATTTAAGAGCCTATATTTGGCTAACCTTTATACTTTCAGCTATGGATTCTATAGGCCTTGCTACAGCTGTTACAAATCATTGAACTAAGGTATACGGAAGCTCAGAGGATAATCAGGAACCAGCAGCACAATTATATACTATCGACGGAGTTAGACGACATATCAAGAAAGCCTTATCCAGTCGCACTGCACGTACCTGGCTTGCCAAGCTAGGATGGAACTGGAAGGAGGTCCGGAAGGCAGTATATAAAGATGGCCATGAGCGACCTGATGTTTGCGAGTATCGTCAGAATATATTTCTTCCTCGAATGGCTGCACTACAGTCTCGAATAATGGAGTGGACGGAGGATCTTCAACCAATCAATAAGGAGTTAGAACCTGATGTGAAGCCAATTGTTTTTGTCACCCATGATGAATCAACTTTCAACTCCAATGATGGCAGAAAGCGCATTTGGATTCATGAAGACAAAAGTCCATTGCGAAAGAAAGGTCGGGGCCAAGGACTACATGTGTCAGATTATCTGACACCAATTGGCCGTCTGGGAGGAGGTCAGGTATGTGAGATTCTTAAGTGTGGTGGTGATACATGGTGGACTGGGGAAGATATGCTTCAGCAACTTGTGGATAAAGCTATTCCTGCTTTTTAGCGATCTGTTCCTGGATGTCAAGGCCTATTTGCCTTTGACAATGCAAAGAGTCATCAAAAGTATGCAGCGGATGCCCTTCGAACTGGCAATATGAATCTTACCCCTGGGGGAAAAAATACTGTCCCTATGCGAGATGGATGGTTTCTTACAAGTTCTAATCCTACCATAAGAAAAACACAGTCGATGATGCTACCAGATAGAAGGTTGAAAGGATTGAAGATTGTATTGCAGGAGCGAGGCCTTTGGCCTCAAGATCATAAGTTGCTTACCCAGTGTTCACTTTCAGGTGAGACTCCAGGAACTTTCAAGCTTAATCCTGCTTGCAAATATGCAAGTAATGCATCCTGTTGTGCCCGTGCTCTCTTGTCTTCTCAGCCTGATTTTCAAGAACAAAAGGGGGAATTACAGGAGACAATTGAGGCAGCAGGTCATATGGTTATATTTTATCCAGTATACCACTGTGAACTCAATTTCATTGAGTATTATTGGGGTAGAGCAAAGCTATATGCTCGTGCTCATTGTGAATACTCATTTCCAGCCTTGGTTCGTACTGTTCCTGAAGCATTAGCACAGGTGTCAGATAGGTTGATTTTCAAATATTATCAGAGAGTCTTGCGCATGATGGATGCATATCAAAATAATCTTGTATATGGTTCCCAGGACTTCAAACGACATGTATTTACACACTATAGTTCACATAGACGGATTCCTGAGTCAGCTCTCAATGTCATATAACTTTCATTTCTATTCTCTTTTATTGTATCGTTAGTAAATATTATAATTTACAAATGGAGCACTTAGGGCAGGTTTTCTGAAATGGCAGTGAATTAATAGTCTTTGTTTTTTCTTGGCACAAACTAATATGTATGACTAATACAAATTCCAAGCATTACAGAAATCGTTACAGCCAAGACTGTCACACTTTTGGTGATAAAACTGGTCCCACCTCTAGTCTTCCGGAACCATACCGTACTCGTAATTCTCTGGAGGAGGGAGTTGACCACTACCCTAAATCATTGCTACCGATCTCGATAGTGTTCATTGCTCGGCATATGCCGCCGGATGGCACTTCTACCCCCAAGGCACTGGTTTATTCATTGCCACCGTTAGTATGAATGGCCACATTACCAACATTCCACAGCTGCAGACTACTTACAACTCAGCCAAGGCTGCGGTTATCCACTATGTGAAGGGGTTGGCTTTTCAGTGGGCTAGTTTTTCAAGAGCCAACTCGGTCAGTCCAAGGTAAATTGCTACTGAGATTAGCGACTTCGTGCCCAAGGAGATCAAGGATATTTTGGGAGAGAAAATTCTTCTTCACTTAGTTTTTCGAACTCCCAGCGAGATTCTAGAGTGTGCAGCGCTAAGGGAGTGTAGTCGTAAGGGGTTGGCGAATGAACTCAAGGGTGCTTGCCTCTACCTTGCCAGCGATGCAGCTACTTACACCACTGGAACTGATATCATTGTCGACTGGCATATCTCTCTATCCATCTCAGTTACTAGGGCTACATAGTTGATCTCACTACTGACAAATATGATTGCAGCTACGTCTTGCCATAAATATTGCTGGTTTTTATAGATTATGATAGATGTAACAAATAAGCAATAGGTTATTTCCACTTTGTCAATTTCCAAGACTAAACAGAAACCACTAGCGCTTGCTAAGAGTATAGATTCGGGCATGGCAACTCAGTGAATTTGGCCAAATGGCGTCGGATGAGTATAGTGTTGAAAATTGGCACGAAGGGTACATATCTACGACAGCTCCTCCGACACTGAATGTTTGGATCCGGAGAGTTTCAATTTGGAAAGGGTTGCGAGATATATGAGCTGAAGCGATGGTTTGTTTGAGCGTGTGGTTTGTTGCGCACACCAGTTCTAACTTTTCCCGTTCTGATCTAGGCAATATCCGTAAGGTACCAATTCGCCGAACGTAAACGGACAAACACTAAGTCTCATGCTGAGACTATGGAAGAAAAGAAAAGAAGAAAAAAGATACAATAGCTGTGCTTAACCAGCGACGGTGGGGAACGAGGCAGGAAAGGGAGGCGTAGGGATATCATACACTCACTTCGACCGGGAGAAGCAGAAGGCTTCTCTAGCAATGGTGGCGCGACGCCCGCTTTCTGTCTCGCTCGCACTCACGCTGGCTACCACTACCGCTGTCACTAGCGTATTCGCTGCGGGCATGATAACTCCCAACGGACTCTGCCGACGACCCCACGTCCCTGCACCTCCCCTGCACCACCAGCGCCACCGACATCTCTATCAGTCTTAAATCTAAGCCCAAACCGTGCCTATGCGCACCCACAGGCAGAAACATCTCTCGTCCCTCTGTGCTTTACAGGGGAGCTTCTTGTTTCCTCGATCCCCTTATCCTCCCGTTCCTCCTCCTCCTCCGTGGAAAAGTAGCGGGGCTCAGGGGTGAGAGCCTCGATGCCGGAGAAGTTAGTTAACGCCCGCTGGGTGGTAATCGCGGCGTCGGTGTCGGGGTGGGGGTCTGCAGATCGTCTTACTCCTCCAAGCGAGACCGAGTTCGAAAAGGTAGATCCCCGATCAAAGAACAATATAACAATGCTGACCCCCGCAGTTGTGGTTATCGGTAGTAGCAGGATGGGTTGTAGTTGGTAGATGCGCCGCTAAAAGAGGAGTTCATCGGTGAGTAGGGTTAGCTGTGTCACCAGAATTTGTATCTGCTGGTCTGAGTGTGTGTTTTGTGATTCGAAGGGTACCACAGTTAATTACCAGACTTGGTGGTATTATTCCCTCTTCTGAGCGTTAGTACCGCCCGGAGTCTGATGATGGAAAGGGGGACAAACCTCATTGTGCAGTTCAGCTAGAACTATAGAATTAAGTTTCTCAATTAATTGTGCCGTCTTCTCCATTGGGCGCTTTTCAACCTTGACGAAGGCGTCACGAACACCTCGAATTCACGGTCAGTGATGCCATAGGTATAGAAGTAGTAGAGAAGTATCAGGGGAGTTGTTGGGGACAAGGGAATCGAAGTTTGAATTCCAGCCGAGGAATATTCGCAGGGATCCCCGATTATGGATCGGAGTTGTCAATGGTCTCGTAGCTGATGGGTAATTTTCAGGAAACCGCAATAGCCTCTAATGAATACTTGTGCTAATGCCGCAGGTGGGTGGTTTTTTTT
Source organism: Tuber borchii (assembly GCA_003070745.1). Taxonomy (NCBI): domain Eukaryota; kingdom Fungi; phylum Ascomycota; class Pezizomycetes; order Pezizales; family Tuberaceae; genus Tuber; species Tuber borchii. Next base: position 12,951 of record NESQ01000317.1, on the reverse strand, counting down.
CTCCGTTGGCTTTGGGTTTAGAGGGTACAGTAGGGTTGATTCCGGGGCATGACGAAATCACCGGTACAGTACACTCCATTTTTCCCGCCCCTCGTGTCCCCCCCACATTTTCTCCCAGCAACCCTCTTAATAAAACCCTCTAGCCTAGAAATCACGAACTTCAGCGCCCTAGGGCCCTCTTCATAGGTTTCGCTAGGTAACGGGGTGAATGATCTGGCGAACTGGAACTGCGACTGCTTAATCTGCACCGATTTTATCCTTTCGACGAACCGCAATTGCTGACCAAAGGGGGTCCACGGGTTGTAGGCTGAATATGGCAGCGTGATCTGACTGGGCGGGGGCGTCGCAACAGGGGCTTTCGAAGTGAAGGGGTACTAGGTGGTGAGCATAAGTGAGGCGAATAGGCTACTTAACTAGAATTTAGATTGCCAAAGTTTAGTGTCCTTAACGATGGGAACAGCTAATCTTGGTACTTTTGGAGGGGGAAAAAAGTGAGGCAAACCCAAAATGTACCGACAACAAAACTTCGTGCTTTCTCATTGGCCGAGTGACCCAAGAACAAATGAAAACCGTTTCACCTCACTTACCCTTAACCCCCTGTACACGGTGAAGGTTTGGGGATTTAGGGTCTTTGATTGCGGTAGTATGTGTAGAGTTGTGGTGCAGCAGATTAGCCCGAGACGGCGACGAAGAGAGAGAGGGTTGGGGAGAATTTTAGACTTGTGGGTATTCGTAAGGTGTGAGTGCGAGTGTGGAGCGCAGTGGATTGGTGGGGCATTTCGTAATCAATATACCGGTGTGGGGATGGCATAGCCTCTGTGAGTTGGTTTGGTTTATGCCATGGAACATAATGCCGTTAGGTTGCGATGACCTTGATGAATTAGTTGACCTGTAGTAATACAAAAGATATTGAAGTGACCGCCCGTGTATATTTGGTTGTGACCTCCTACTAAACGGGACAGGAAGGCTATGAGGAGTTGACCTATTGAGCTATTGCCTAATCGAACGGGTAGGGGTGGGATAGACGAAGATCTTGAATAAATTGAAAGAGCAAGTGAACGTGGTCTATTGGGTACTGATACCCCCGGAGGCTGCTCCCTGCTGCACGAAGAAACACAAAGGCGGTTATTATTATGTAGAAACACTTATGCAAGCTAAGCTAACTACCAGGGTGTTCTGTTTGGTGGAAAACCGTCCTCCGAACTGCTAGACTACCCCATCAATCCGGCTCTCCGTACACCGGTACGGCGGGTATCGGTGTGCACGGTGCAGAAAATATTTCGGGGTGGCAACCCTTACAATATAAAGTTAATATTATAATGGCTTACTATACGAGTACTATTATAAAGCTTTTAAGTTTAAATCGCACTTTTTATAAAAGCTTATAAGTAGTGCTATTGTCAAAAAATACTATTTGTTAAGATCCAAGAAGAAGAGCGTGGGGGCGAACGCCACTTATGGATATTGGCCTAAGTGTCGCCAGGTGCCGACACAACAGGGCTGGAGTCACATGATGTTCTCATAAGTCTCGCGTGCCTCACCATTCTCACCTCCTGAGAAACTTGGGAAACCACGAGGATGGGAGAAGCACGAGAATCCTCGAAGCAGCCTTAGTTCTAATTATTAGTAACAGCTTTATTTTTGCATAGACTTATGCAAGTAAACTAATAGGATTCTCTTTAGTACAACAGGCATAGGTACACTCGTGTCTAATAAGTTTTCATACCCGGCCATGGCAACGGTCAAAATCACGATCGCCTCAACAACCCCGCACAACCATGGCCCCACCACACTCCCGCCGTGCCAGAGAAGACAGAAATCGTGAAATTTATGCCCTATATAAACATACAGATATGGGGTATAATAAAATTTCCAAGCTGATGAAGCTGCCCAAGGCAACTGTTCAATCAGGGATAAAAAAGGCCAAAAATCATGATGGCAATACCCATGATGCTCCCAGAGCTGGTAGACCAACAAAGATAACTGATGCCAAAAAGAAGATCATTCTTGATATTATTGATGCTGAGCCTCATTTAGCACTAAGGGATATTACCCAAAAGGCTAATGTTGGTCTTGGAAAAGATACTATCAATAAGATCTCTGGGGAAGCTGGTTTTAAGCTCAAAATTCCAAGGAAAAAGCCATTTTGGAGGAAAGGACAAAAGGAGAAGAGGAAGGTATTTGCTAGGCAGAGGATAAATTGGACAAGAGCTTGGAAATGGGTGGTTTTTGTTGATGAAGCCACTATTGAGTATGATCCTAATCCAGTGGGAAGAAAGGTCAGACTTAGAGTGGGTGAGGAGCTGGAAGAAAAAAACTTAAAGCCAAGCTTTAAGTCAGGAAGGACCAATATTGGAGTCTATGCTGCAATCATGCATGGGAGGAAGACTGAGTTAATTCTTGTCAGGAGGAGGAGTGAGAATGAAAGGACCAGTAAATCAGATAGGCTTGGTCTGAATGCACATCAGTATGCTACTGAAATTCACCAGCCATATCTTATCCCCTTCATAGAAGGGATAAATAGATCCCCAGGAACTATTCATATGGCTGCTGATAATGCATCATGGCATAATGGGTTGGAAAACAAAAAATTGCAGGAGGATTGTGGATATCAAAGACTTTCTTGGCCACCCAACTCCCCAGATCTCAATCCCATTGAGAATGCCTGGTCCCTCCTCAAAAAATCCCTTAAAAAGCGATTCTCCAAACTTGAAAGAAGGCCTCATAGTGCTGCTGAATTATTTCAGGCAGCAAAGGAGGAGTGGGAACTCATTCCCCAAGAGACTATTGATGGCTGGATTAATAGGATGCCTGAGAGACTTCAGGCTGTACTGGATGCAGATGGTGGTCACACAAAATGGTAAAATAGGCAAAATTTTCTCTTGTATTTCTTTTACTATCTATCTTTTAATTGAGTTGTTATCTTTTTTTTTGAATTTTGAAATTTCCATTTGGTTGTGGTTGTGCGGTTGCGCCCGGGGGTATGAAAACTTATTAGACACGAGTGTACCATTGATAAACAAGCAGAAACATTCCTTCGTAGTGTTAGATGAGAGAGCTAAGAATATTCAGTAAGCATCTTTATCCGTGCCTCTCTTAAGCGCCAGGCACAGGCTAAGCGAAGAGAGTCAAGCTACATTTGGCTTAGCGCGGGGTGCTGAAACGCGGTGTTCTGCCTGACACCAGAGGGCAAAAAGCGCATGAGTTTTTCCGCAGTGCAACCCAGTACCGGTATGTTGTGTTGCTAGCACTACGTTGGATTTTGGCCTTGCCACTGTTGGGGTGATCGTTTTTTTTTGGTGATGGTTGCATTGTACGAAAACTCATGCACTTTTGTCCTCTGGTGTAATACCCCCTGAACTAGGCATCGGAGTTCCCAGTGCTGTTTCACAATACTACAGCTACAACTCAACTTGTATTCTGATTATGTATTCGGAATGCGGTTCCTATAAAAGTGCCGGAAGGTGGGTCAGAATTATGCGAAATATCGCAGCATTGATCGGTTCAATACAAAGAGGATAATGTAGCCGATGGTAGCGGATGAAGGACACGAGCCTCAGGAACCGGTTTGGGAGCAGCTGGGGGAGGGCCGGGAAGAGGCTAGTCTAGTAGAGAGGGAGTTGGTGAAAGTAAATCAGTATTAATGGAGTTATCAACCCGGACTGAGCGTGAATTAAATGATCATAAAAGAGAAGAAGCTTGGCCTGGTACTGGGCCAGAATAAATGATGCAAGTAATCGTAACTACTATTAGCCACGTTTAGTCATAGCATAAAAACATAAATTATGAGTATGATACCGTAAAATCTCGGGAATAACGTACACCCCCGGGCTGGTCGTGCAGCAGTTTTCAGTTCTTTGAATGGCCCAAGATGCCGTCTAAAGACACTTGCTTAGGTTATCCGGCCTCGTTCCCAAACTCTCCGTCAATCGGAGGGTCTGATTTTTTTCCCTGCACGACTAGCCCGGGCGTGTTCGTTATTCTATAAACTTCACGGTGCCGGAACTTCTTGACTGGAACAGACAGGGATATATATGTGTGGCTAACCTTGAATAGCTGCCCCACGGTTTCCTACCGGACCCTGCACCTGTGGGCGCTCGTCTTTAATAATACCTGATTCCGAATACTCAATGAAATTGCAAGTACAGGCCATCTATGCCAGGAAAGCTTGATGGCGCAGCTACCAAGCAAGACGTTTACCTTATTTTTAGCTGTCGCCATTAGACTGGCAGTATGGCATTGTTGGCATGCTTTGTGCGGCTTGAAGCAGTTCGCATCTACTCACAGCATTATAAGAAGTGTCGAATTCTCTCGGTGTAAATGTTCATCACACTCAACAGATACGAGTCTTCAGGGAACGGCAATATCCAACCAATATTCTCGACACTCCGTTTTTACTCGTGTTACTCGTATCAAGTAACTTGACGCATTCGTTCCTTCCACGAACTCCTTTCGTTCACTTCTCCCATCATATTCCTTATAAGTCGTCCTTCGACACTTCCTGATAGAATGTGGACATACCTTCTGTCAACACTACTCCTGCTTCAAAGCATTGCAGTTCAGGCTCAGTTACCACCGAGGGCGAAAAACGGCCTTTTCACTCAAATCGCCTGTGATAGTATTACTCAAACCCGGCAAAACCAGCTTGCGCTTTTCGATGGAGATCATAAACCACTTCCAAATGGAGTCGTTTTTGAAAGCTGTTCCCTTATTTCAGGGCCCTGCAAAATCGAAGGCTTTAGCAATGTTACTGTAGGCCCATATACAGTGGTGCACCCCAACGCCATCTTTGGTCCCTGCCAATACACGGACGTGCCAATGGAAATTACAACCACGGATGGGTTCAACACAGTGAGACAGCAGCTATTCGCCAGCTGCGAGCTTAGTCCGTTCACGTGTAAAACCAATCCACCAAGCATTGGGGAAGTCCATGAAGTTAAAATAAGCGAGTTCCCCACCGACTTTAAGCCGATATCGATTGTCTTGAAGGAGTATAACAAGGACGGTTGCCCGGCAGATCAGAATCTTTCCGACCAAATTTCCAACACCCTGGGGTGTAATCGCATCACCAACCCCGGCATTACCAACGTGGTAGTCGTTCCAAAACCTGACATGCCGTCGGGCTGCCTTCTTACTCTCTACTCCGATGCAAACTGCTTCAGCACTAGCAACGCGGTGCTTGGCCCAATCACTCCTGGTTCATCTCCTGGTTCTTGTATTGGACCGCTTAATGATTCAAAGGGTAATAAGTTCGTGGCGCAAGCTGCAATCCTCAAATGCTGAATTTACGGGGTCTCAAGGTGGCTTGTATTTGGGAAGTCGATAGCAACAGAGTAAGGAGGAAGGAGGAGGTGACAGTTTATCATTGGTATTTTGTTTTTTTCAGCGCACGTTTTGATTCTTGTCACTCCTTCATTACCTTTACTACATTATTTTAGAATTTTCATATCATAGTGGTCATTATTAGGGTTAGGTTTGGGGGGCATTCATTACACCTGATTAGTTAGTCTATAAAAAAAAACCCCCCCATCACACCCCCTAAGATTCGGTCCACTTTTGGGTCTCCTCAGTGAAGTCCAGCGACAAGAGTTAGGACTTAAAGTTGTATGAGTCAGCTTTAATTCCTCTTACTAGGGGTTTACTCGAATGGTTAGGTTGGCCAGATCACTGCTTTGTGTATTCTCTCGATTCCAATCCTCTGCTGTTGTAGAAAGCGATGACAAATAGTGTTCACGAGCCTAGTGGGCTCGAGTCCTTCGAGCCTGGGGGGGCCTCGAGCCAGAGGTGGAAATGTGGGAAGAGGTAGAGGAAAACCCGCGTGGAATTAGAATTGGGCATAGTGGGAAGGTCCTTTGGCTAGTTGTATATACTTTCAAGTTGCGATATACAATTGTTAGTTTTTTTTTGAATGATAATAGCAGTGTGCAGGGGTATCGTGGCCACTCAGCCTCAAATGTCTTGGCGGCTCGAGCCGGCTCGTGAACAACACTAATGACAAATTAAGTTTCTGTAGAACTGGCGGATATCAGTTCGACAACTTGCAAAGATTAGGGGATAGTTAGGCAAAGGGGTTCTAAATGAGGCCGGGCATGCGCAGAGTGATAAGTTTGAGGGTTTTCTTCATTTTCATAAGTGGATTATACTGGTTTCCTTTCATCTCGATGTAGTACATCTTGAGCTATTAGTATAGTGACTAAGTCTGAGGTGATATGGTGCCAATTCTGTACAAGTCGTGTGCTATAGCCATATATAAAAATTCAAGACCCCTTCCCATCCAAAAATTACATTCGCATCATTTCTTTTACACTTAAGTTACAAAGAGCCTTCTTTTTGCGTATAACAGGGCTCTTTCGCTACAGCACTATCGTAAGCTCTTACCACTCTTAATACTGATAGAAGCATAATATTATTATATAACCGTGCCAAGGTTCCTGCCGATTATGTAACTACTCGCAATTCCAAAATCTTGCAGCACCTCTTCTAAGGAACCTTGGCACGGTTAGACCTTAGAACTTTGCTAGAATTCTTGGAAGTTATTATTAGCCTGTGTCCGCTGTCGCACGCAAATTTATGCAGGTTTGCTACCCTAATCGGTACCTTTAATTGAAGTGATTACCAATTCTGGCTGATGCGAAACAGCCACGTATAATTTACTTATAGTGGCTGTCGTCCCTGTGGCTGTTTGCAGTCTTGGCAATCGGGCTGACCTTAGTCCCGCAGCCTCGCGACCAACTCAATCCTGGCCATGCCTCTACGGTAGTTTACAAACTCACCCCTTACAGAATTCGCTACCTCACGAGGGTGTGGCCGGAGCGGGTTGGCCGCTCTCCCGACTGGTGTCTACAAGCCGTGAGACCCTTAAGTTCGTTGAGTAAGTGGCTTAGATATCATCACGTGGTCAAAACTAACCCGTCTGTGTGGCGAGTTAAGCACTGCCACTCTGAGTGAGCATTAGGTGCCGTAGGCATAGCACAATATACGGAGGTATCATACAGCGCCCACGTTTGTATGTTCCACAAGCGAGGTTTGCTGCCCTTATGCCTTGTGGAACATACAAAACTTAAGAGCTGTGCCTCCGTACTCACCTTTCTTTCTCTACCGTATTTTCTCGCGTTTTACGGTTTTTTGCCAAGACCGGGTTTTGCCCAAGATTGGGCAGCCAACCCTTGCAGATGATCACTCAGCCGCACTGTTGTAGACTCCCAAAACCCGCACCTTAGTTACTATGCTTGCTAGGGGAATTTTGAGGGTCCATTTCAGACTCCATGCACTGGTCTTGGCAAAAAAACAGTATCCCATAGCGTGGCGAGACATTCAATCCAGATTAAAATGTTGAACACTAACCCACTTGAGTAATCGTGATAAGAAAAACGAATTGCGCACAAAGAGGTGTAGGTCTCATCATACTGCGAAATCCGTACTGCTCACGTACCGCCATGATGGAAACGAGAGGGTGCGCGTATATTTTTTACTCCTAGTTACTCAAATGGGTTAGTCTTCAATATTTTAATTTGGATTGAATGTTTCGCTACGCTATGGGATAACGTGAGAAAATACGGTACTAGTACTTGTATTCCTTTCGCATATCGTAACAGGGGTCCTTGTCAAGCGAGAAGTGAATCCGGCAAGGCAGGGTAACAAATAGCCGCCACTGATCCCCGTTCGTCGCCGCCTGATATTCATCCAGACCCCACAGAGAACTCGAGTACCGGAACACCCCCACGATCTCCCTGCCTGAGGGGGCTCCGCTTTGAGGTACAGTAGAATTTCAGAAGCCCCGATTCAACCCCCGATTCTAGCCCCCCCGGGTTCGATTGCCGAAGGCCCTCCTTGCAACTCTGCGCCCGACCTTCCCCCCCGATTCCGGCGCGCGCGATGCACATCACAGATCCGAAGGGTTCTGCGTCAGATGGCTGCCCTATTCCCCGTGCTTAGAAATGGATCTGGAAGTACCGGTACTACGCCTAGATCGGCACCGCCACCCATACACTTAAACGCACCCACGATTAAAGCAACAGATAGGGCTCCGGTCAGCTAGGCGCGACCTTGGGGTAAGTGGGGGGGTTCGCTTGTTCCCCCTTTGCACAAATAACTACCAAACTCCCCAGCTATGATCGGCGCGTTTGTGTCTCCCCCTCTCGTGCGTCCTCCCGCGCTAGCAAGGGAGAGACATGCCTCCCACTATTCACGGTCTCCATACTTCCGGCCCTCCCGACCTTCTTCCGACCCTCCTAGCATCCTTCCGCCGGATGCTTCGATCGTTTTAAACAGCGACGGCTAAAGTAACGAGATCACACAGCATTGCCTTCGGCGAGTAGTAAGGTTCTCCTTTCGTACAGCCTAGCTGACTGATGGTAAAGACAGATGTAAAGTGCAACGGGGCCATCCTCCGATCCTCCCAACTATCACCACACATATCCATTCTCTATCAAGTATCTCATCCCGCTTTCGTATTCCCATACTAATGTTGGAGGCCGTAGCTGCTCTGTATGCTCGCTATTGCTATTGTTATCGTTCTCCGCCGTCGCTCTCTGTTGTCCTTACCCATAGCCGTTGGAAGGTCATCCATCACCTGCAGCCGTCGGAAGGTCATCGTCGCTAGAAAGTACGAGCGTTCGGTGGAAGCTACTAGCATGGGAACCGGTCGTTGTTATCCGGTGTCGTTGTTTGTCGCTGGAAAGCATTGAAGCCATCGGAAGGAAGTAGGCTGGAAGTAGCAGATGCATGAAGGCGAGGAAGCTGTGAGAATTCTTTGAGAGGGTCTTCCTTTGTTAGCTTGGGAATACGGGAGGGAGAGGGAGACATGTGGAGGAGGATGGATTATCGATATGTAGTGACTGGTCGAAGGACCGGGAGTGATATCTGATTTCTTATATACTACTGTCCTTTCCCTTAGTTAGCCAAGTGCGAAACACACATCTTCTTTCCTCACCTAAAAGTCTTGTTATGCGATCGCCGTATCTTTTTTCCAACCGCTACCGCTCTATCGTCGCCCGCATCTGCGCCGTATTTTGCTGCTCAAGCCGTTGAATGTGTCCCGCAACCTATCCCGCTGATGCGGAAACAGTGAAGTAAGGTGGTCGACCGCCATCAAACGAGGTCGTCATTGTAGGCTAGGAGTAGAAGGGCCAAGTGGCCTTCTGTTTCACCTGCCATGGCACCGGCGGCTATCAGCAGTGGCGAAGAAAGGTGCACTGTTTGAGCTGCTATTAGGGCCTTTAGCCTTGGTTACGTTCATATCCCGATAATTATATTTCATAGACTGGTGAGGTATTCCCCTTAGCGAACCAGGAATCATGAGGCCATACTCAGCAGCATATTCGCTTAGAGCTATGGTGCGAATGTGTCCTACAGGATGCACAATCCGTTCCAGCACCACCAATTAGGTCATCAATGCCTTCCTGCCCCTCCCCCTAAACTTGGGATGACCCCCCGGCATACTCCCCAAGCTGCCAACGGGGGACCAAGCATACTAACAAAGCTTGCGGCCAGGGTAGGACCTAGCCCGGTAGAATACCTGGAGCAATTGGTCCACACCCTAGATGCCCCGAGGTAAGGTATTAGGCTCCGGGAGACTGCTAGACTAGTGATGGGCACGATCATGCTCGAGCGTAAAGTTTTGGTGTGCTCGAGCCCATTTATGCTCGAGTGTAGGGCCAAATTTTCTGCTCGAGCATGATCGTGCCCATCACTATGCTAGACCTGGTCATTCGCTGGATCTCCGGGGACGCGATGTAGCCTAGCTGTTGAGGTATAGTTTGGCTACTAGCGGAGGGGTTGCTGGAGGTCTATACCTCGACAGCCCCCGTTGCATCACAGAGGGTCACTCGGTCTGGAGGGTTCGGGGTTCGATTATCTGGTCCAGGTATAATACCCCTGTTTGTCCCAATACTTCACCCCTACCCCGAGTACTTAATAAGCATATCTGCCCTCAGTAGCCTATCCCCTTACAATATAAGGCTAATAATAATTTACCATACCATTATAAAGCTTTTAAGTTTAAATACCCCTTTTCTATAAATATTATATGTGGTAAAGGCTTATAAGTAGTGCTATTGTAGAAAAATACTATTTGTTAAGATCCAAGAAGGGGAGCGCGGGGACGAACGCCACTTATGGACATCGGCCTAAATGTCGCCAAGTGCCGCCAACACAACAGGGTAGGAGTCACATGATGTTCTCATAAGCCTCGCGCATCTCACCATTCTCGCCTCCTGAGAAACTCAGGAAACCACGAGGATGGGAGAAGCACAAGAATCTTCGAAGCAGCCTTAGTTCTAACTATTAGTAACAACTTTATTTTTGCATAGACTTAAAAACCAATAAGATCCTCTTTAGTACAATGGGTAAAAGTATCATTTACATGAGTAGGAAGGGGGCATTCCATGTCAGTGTTAGACGAGAGAGCTAAGAATATACAGTAAGCATCTTACTACATCTACAACTCTACAGGCCATCAATGTCAGGACAGCTTAGTGGGGCCGCTACCGAGCAAGATGTTTAGCTTATTTTTAGCTGCTGTCATTAGACTGGTAGTATGGTACTGTTAGCATTCTTTGTGCGGCTTCAGGCAGTTCGTATCTACTCATGGGATTATAAGAGGCGTCGAATCCTCTTGGTGTAAATTTCATCACAGAACAGATACGAGTCTTCAACGAACGGCAATATCTAAACAATATTCTCGACACCTCGTTTTCACTAGTGTTACTCGTATCAAGTATACTTGACACATTCCTGCCTTCCACGAACTCTTTTCTTGCACTTCTCCCATCATAGTTCTTATAAGGCGTCCTTCGACGTTTCCAGGTAGAATGTGGACAGACCATCTGACAGCACTGCTCCTGCTTCAGAGCATTGCGGTCCAGGCTCGGTTACCACCTATGCCGAAAAGCGCCCATTTTAGTCAAATCGCCTGTCCTAGTGTTTTTCAAAGCCGGAACAATCTGATTGGACTTTTCGATCGAGATGGCAAATCACTTGCCGCCATTACTGAAAACTGTTCTCTGATTTCAAAGCCCTGTGAAATCGAAGGCTCTAGCGATCTCACTGTAGGCCCATATACAGTGGTTCATCCCGGGGCGATCTTTGGTCCCTGCGTATACAAGGACCTGAAAATAGAAATTACTGCCACGGATGGGTCCAATAACTTTACAGCGAGACAGCGGCTATTCGCTACCTGCAAGGTTGGTCCGATCTCGTGTGATCCGGAAAATCCGATCATTGGGCAATTCAACGAGGTTATAATGAGCGAGTTCCCTTCCGACTTCAAGCCAACGTCGATTGACTTGCGGGAGTATAACATGAACGGTTGCCCGGCAGATCAGAATTTTGGCGACCTAATTTCCAACACAGGCGGGTGTAATCTCATCACCAACACCGGCATTACCAACGTGGTAGTCGTTCCAAAACCTGACATGCCGTCGACCTGCGTTCTTACTCTCTACGCCGACACGAACTGCGAGAGCCCTAGCAACGCGAAAATTGGTCCAATCACTCCTGCTTCACATCCCAGTGCCTGTATTGGACCAATTCGGAATTCAACGGGTGATGTGTTCGCGGCGAAAGGTGCGCTCCTCGAATGCTGAATGTATGGGGTCTCGCGGTGGCTTGTACTCAGGAAGCAGACGGCAATAACGTAAAGAGAAAGGAGGAGGTGACCGTTTACCATTGGTTTTTTGTTTTTTTCAAAGCATTTGTTGATTCTTGTCATTCTTTCATTACCTTTACTACAGTACCTATTTTGGCTTTATTAGGGTTAGGCTTGGGAGGCATTTATTACACCTGATTAGTTGTTCTGTAGGGGGAGTCATCCACACTGTTTGGGTTTTGGCCCACTCTTGGGTCTCGCCGGTGAAGTTTGGTGACAGGAGTTAGGACTGAAGGTTGTATATATGAGTCAGCTTTAATTCCTCTTACTGAGAGCGTCCTCGAATGGTTAAGGCCCTGTTTGGTTGCGCTGGTCCCATTCCGTTGGGCGACCATTTCTGCTGTGAAAATGGCCTTTTCTCCATTTCGAAATGGTCATTTGTATGGGACAATGGAATGGGACCAGCTCAACCAAACAGGGCCTAAGGTTGGCCAGATCGCTACTTGTGTATTCTCCTGATCTCAACCCTCTGCTGTTGTAAAAGGTGATGACAAATTGAGTTTTAGTAGAAGAGGCGGATTTCCGTTCGACAACCTAATGGGGTCCCAAATAATGCTGAGCATGAAGAGTGACAAGTAGAGTTTTTTCTTGATAGCATCATAAATCTATTATACTGGTTTCCTTTCATCTCAATGTACTGCATCTTGAGCTATTAGTATAGTGACTATGATTGAGGTGATATGGGGCCATAGCTCTGTATAAGTAGTGTGCTATAGCCATTTATAAACATTCAAGACCCTTCCCAATGATGAAATTTATGGTGAGATTTTATTTTATTTATCCCACCGGCCAGAATAAGTTAGCTAAACACCAATGTCTAGTTTAACGGCTAGCTAGTATGTATGAAAAATGTTTGATTGAGCTTTCATGAATAGGCAAGGGTTTGCCGTAGCAGCGTAAGTTCAGAGTTGTGACCGTCTTATCAATTATGGACCCGTTCACCTATCTGTCTAGTAAAGAGATTTTGGTTGGAAACTAGGCGGTGGCGTCTGAACCAAAATCCTATTCCGATAAATGAGGAAAGAAAAAATGTTTACATACCTTTCAACCATCCAATATTCTGGCAGCTAGATGACCAAAACAGGACATGGCTGAAGAAGTTATCTTGCTGCCTCTATGTAGCAATACCACCACAATGCTTTCACCTATCATGCCCGCAATCACATGACTAGTTCTCAATCAGGACTATTTCCTTCGCACAATTAGTAATTACATTTGTAATTATCCAGTGTAAGTTCAAAAACACAGTTCCCATGTTGTATTTGCAAGGAAGCATTGTTTGACGGCCCAACATCTCCTATTGA